>CM050216.1:28418742-28451242 GCA_027475355.1 Coilia nasus
ACAAGGGCCTAGTCACTAGTCACTCTGGAAGACGTGTGTGCCCCAGGGGGCACTCTGGACCCCGACACTTAGCGGTTCACAGGGGACAAGTGGGAGGGATAAAAACAGACTGAACGCATAGCCAGGAGGAGAGAGTGAGAGAGAAAGAGAGAGAGAGAGATAGAGAGAGAAAGAGAGATAGATTTAAAGAGCGCTTTATTACATCACTACCATACATCCTCGTAACCTACATCAATCCAAACACAATTCACTTGCAAAGATCGCACACTAAAACAGGTGAGGGAGACAAAAGAAGAAAAGGAACAAGACCGCGAGTGGGAGAAAAAAGAGAATGAAAGAGAGAGTGAGAGAGAGGGGGGAAAAGAGAGAGAGAGTGTGCAAGTCGCTGAGAAGACAGCTCTGATGAGCTTTAATGGGATAGTGAGAGAGCTTTAACTGAATTGGTGCTCCAACCTGTATGCGTCTCTCTGGACAGAGTGACAGTAGCGTTGTAAGGGAGGGAGGGAGAGAGAGAGGGAGGGAAGGAGAGAGAGAGAGAGAGAGAGAGAGAGAGAGAGGTAGGGAGGGAGGGGGTTTAGGGAGCCAGGGGCTGCAGCAGATGGACTGGTCAGCAGGGCCCCAGGATTACAGGATTAATTATGCCAGTGTTTTTTTTAAGAACTAATTAACAGTAACAAAGAATGAGAGCAAGAGAGGCAGAGAGAGAGAGAGCAAGGGAACCAGTAGGGAGGACGTGGTCATTAACAAGGAGTGACTACTGTATTATTTGGCAATCTTGGACCTCCTCAAGGTCATTGGGCTCATTGATTGCGATTATACACGATACGCTGTAATCTTTCTCTTCTGCTTTTCTCTCCCTCTCTCTTTCTCTCCTCTCTCCCTCTCTCTTTCTCTCCTCTCTCTCTCTCTCTCTCTCTCTCTCTCTTTCTTTGTCTTACTCTCTCTCTCTATCTCCTGTTGCCTCTCCATTGCCTGTCTCTTATAGGAGCCCTTGCCAGTAATAGAGCCGTTCTCTCCACCTGATCTCGCTCCCGAGCGACGAGGCAGAACCTGCTCCCAAGGCTCACAGCGCAGGTACCACACTGGTTCCCCATCCCTCCCCCTCTCTCTCTCTGCCCCTATCTCTCCCTCCCCCTCTCTCTCTCCATCTCTCTCCCTCTCCATCTCTCCCTCTCCATCTCTCCCTCTCCCTCTCCCTCTTCCTCTCCCTCTGCCCCTCCCTCCTCCGGTCTCTCTCCCTGCACCCAAAGCTTGCAGCACAGGTTCCACACTGCTCCCGCCTTCTCTCTCTCTCTCTCTTTCCCTCTCTCCCTCTCCCTCCCCCTCCCTCTCCTCCGCCTCCACACAATATGGAGGCCGCAATATGGCCGCAGCATGGCACTGCCGCTAGCAGCAGTCCATGCCCAGCGTGAGTGTGCCACGCCGCCTGCCGAGGTGCTGACACAGCGCTGATGGCATCAGACGCACCTCTCACTCGCACTCGCACTCGCTTGGGTGGACTTGGGTGTCCACTCCACCCATTCTGTGCAGGGTCCATAGTAGACCTGTAGTTGCATATGTTGTGTTTTATGCAGTGGGAACCGATGGGTGTGTGTGTGTGTGTGTGTGTGTGTGTGTGTGTGCAAGACAGATGGGAGAGGTTTTAGTGCCCAGTGTGTACAGTTTGCAATGTGACCAGGGTAACGTTAGTCACATTCCTTTTCCTTTGGTTAGTCACAGTGAGTCACATGTTTGGTGACACATGTGACTGTAGCTAGCAGCCAAATCCGTTATGATTGTATAATATTTATTTTAGTGTTTGGAAAGTAAATGCAGAGGTGCTGCGTTCACATTTTGTCTCATTCGAGTGTTTATGATTTTTTTTGGCTTTCTGCTGCATCGTAATGTGGTGATTTGCCAATTGTAATGGAAAGGATCCAGGACCAATGACACCCCACAGAAACACACACTCACACACACACACACACACACACACACACACACACACACACACACACACACACACACACACACACACACACACACACACATCTGTCATGTGGGGACCTCAAATTGACCCCTGTCATATATATCCTGGGACTGAAAATAAAGAATAGTTACCTGTTTGTAAATTGAGCTCTACCTCTAACCCAAACTTTCAGTGATGAAAGCAACATACTGTACCTGAGACAGATAAAATACTAGTGGGGACCTGAAATTTGTCACCAAATGTGACCTCCTGACTTTTGGTCCTCTTATGTGTAGTAAAAGTGAAAACGCACACAAATTTCAGATTGAGGGCAAGGGACATTTAATTTTTACCCTGCCCCTGACAAATAGTGTGGTGGGAAGTGAGCTGGTAACAGTATTTTGAAAGTTAAATTCTATGTGATATCATTTGAGTGTGTCTTTATAAAATATTTTGTGTGTGTGCGTGTGTGTGCGTGTCTGTGTCTGTGTGTGTCTCTGCGTGTGTGTGTGTTGTCCCTAATTGTGATTCCACAGGCAGAGCAAAGGCCCTCTTTGTCTGCAGGACTTCCGGCTGGTGGCTGTGCTGGGCAGGGGACATTTTGGCAAGGTACAAACCCCCTCCTCCCAAACCTCCACCTCACACTCACCTACTGAGGTGGCATTCACACTCTTACACACACACACAGACACACACACACACACACACAAACACACTTACACACACACGCATACACACACACACACACATACACACTCACACACACACTCACACAAAAAACACACACAGAGACACTGATACACACACACACTCACACTCACACACACTCACAGACATACACTCACAGTCACACACTCACAGTCACACACACACAGACACACAGACACACAGACACTCACACCCTCTCTGTGTGACTCTCACTCACACAAACCCCCACATGCCCTCTGATGTTTCCCCTCTGCAGGTGCTCCTGTCCGAGTACAAAAAGAGCGGCTGCCTGTACGCCATCAAAGCGCTGAAGAAGGGAGACATAGTGGCGCGTGACGAGGTGGAGAGGTAGGAGGGCCCTGCGGGTCACCACACTCACACTCAGCTCCTGACTCTGACAGCCTTAGTTGGCCGGCCAGCCTTACCGGTGGCTCTTTGATCCCACACACCGTGTGATGTTGGCTGCCATAGAGGGGCGCTGGAGCTGAGCCTGTGGCTGTGTTCACTACGTTGCTCCAGAGTCACGCTTCCATCCCTGACGCCATGCTGCTGACATTCTGGCTCTGTTTTGCTTTCCAAGTGTTACTGTTGCATTTGGATCTGTGTTGTATCGAAGTTTAATTAGTCTTTCTCTCTTCCTCCGTCTCACTCACTCTCTCTCTCTTTCTCTCTCTCTCTCTATCGCTATCTCTATCACCCGAGCCCCTCTTTTCCTCCCTTTTTTTCTTCCTCTCTCTGCCTCACTGTCTCTCTCTTTCTCTCTCTCTCTCTCTTTGTCTATCACTATCTATCTCTATTACCCTTCTCCCTCTTTCCCTCCCTCTTTCCTTCTTCTCCCTGCCTGCCTCTCTTTCTCTCTCTCTTTCTCTCTCTCTCTTTCTCTCTCTCTCCTCTCTCTCTCTCTCTCTCTCTCTCTCTCTCTCTCTCTCTCTCTCTCTCGCTCTCACCCCCACCTCAGTCTGATGTGTGAGAAGCGGATCTTTGAGACGGTGAACAGCTCCCGCCACCCGTTCCTGGTCAACCTGTTTGCGTGTTTCCAGACGCCCGAGCACGTGTGTTTCGTCATGGAGTACACGGCCGGCGGAGACCTCATGATGCACATCCACGCTGATGTCTTCTCCGAGCCCCGCGCTATGTGAGCAGCATTACGTCACATCCTATCCGATAGTTGTCAATGTGTTTGTGTGGTTACACAGGCACCACCATACAGTTTTTGCCAATCATTTTCATACTTTTCTCAATACAGTGTCCACTTTTGCAAAACTCCTAACCCAGTGTTCTTTACCAACACACATCTGAGCACATCAGTTAACATTTGCTGCAAAATGCACCACAGTTACTAAAACTATTCACACTTCATCCAAAATGACTTCTGCTGACTATAACACGTGCTGTCGCCCAGCAAGACCACAATGGCGCTCAATGGACAATTGGCTAAAATCACACACAAACAACTTGAAACAAAATCACATACAATCTAGCCTTAGTTTGTAATCATGAATTTTGGTAATCAACTACAATTGTGTGTGAAGCAGTGTGAAAGAGAGCACTGTTTGGCTGCCATAGTCTGTGGTTGGGAAAGAGTAGACATGGTACTGAGAAAACTGTGAAAATGATAGGTGAAATCTGTAATGTGTCATATAGTGAATACTTTCTAGTCTCAGAGTGCACATACATCCATCAATGACATGAAAAATTAAATGCAGGAGGAAGTATAAAAAAATAAAGAAAATAATGTCCACACACTAATATACAGTACATGCTCACAAATAGGACATTTACACAACTTTTTGACCGATATGGTGTTGATCAGGTGTGATATTTAGTATGTAATTGTATGTAATTGTGCATGTGTGTTTGTGTGTGTGTGTGTGTTTGTGTGTGTGTGTGTGTGTGCACCTATGTGCATTCATGTGTGTGTGTGTGTGCGCATGCATGCATTCGTGTGTGTGTGTATGTGTGTGTGTGTGTGTGTGTGTGTGTGTGTGTGTGTGTGTGTGTGTGTGTGTGTGTGTGTGTGTGTGTGTGTGTGTGTGCTTTTATCTGTGCATAACCTGCATGTGAAACAACTCCCATGTGGCAGTGTGTGCAGTGATGATGAGGTTTGCCGTGTGTGTTGGAGTAGGGTTTGTCTCACACATGCAGCATACATGTATCTCTGCATCTATGGTGCATTATTTTTGTCTGTCCTGACCAGATGTATCTGTGCGTCTGTCTCTATGTGTGTCTATGTGTGTGTGTCTGTCTGTGTGTGTGTCTTTGTGTATGTGTGTTTGTCTGTTCCTCAGGTTCTATGCGGCTTGTGTGGTGCTAGGCCTGCAGTTTCTGCATGACCATAAGATTGTGTATCGGTGAGTACAGCTGTCTTCTGCACCTCCACAGCACTGACTCTTCCAATTTGACTTGCTCTTTACATTTTAACCTGCTTCATGTCTTTATTTTCCCTCTTTTCCTTCCTCCAATGCCCTCGCAGGGACCTCAAGCTGGATAACCTGCTATTGGACACACAGGGCTATGTTAAAATAGCAGATTTTGGCCTCTGCAAAGAGGGTATGTGTTGTTCTTGTTTTTCAGTCAGTGATCAAATGACTGTCTTTGTTTTGCCTCGATACATTTGGAATGTTTTTGTTTTTATATCAATGTCTCTCTTTACTCTATTCTCTCTTCTCTATTTTCTGTGAACCTCATATGTCTGTCTCTGTCTGTCTCTGTCTCTGTGTGTGTTTCTCTCTCTCCCTCTCTCTCTCTCTCTCTCTCTCTCTCTTTCTCTATCTCTCTCTCTCTTTCTCAGGGATGGGCTATGGGGACAGGACCAGCACTTTCTGTGGTACTCCTGAGTTCTTGGCCCCTGAGGTCCTGACAGACACCTCCTACACGCGTGCCGTGGACTGGTGGGGACTGGGGGTGCTGGTGTACGAGATGCTGGTGGGGGAGGTGAGAGCTCAGAGAGAGAGAGAGAGAGAAATACTACACATAAGCATGCACAAATACAAGACACACGAGGGAGGGGGAGAGAGAGAGAGAGATAGAGAGAAATACTACACATAAACATGCATAAATACAAGGCACACACGAGGGAAAGGGGGGGGAGGGAGAGACAGACAAAGACAGAGGGAGAGAGACAGAGACAGAAACATAGAGATAGAGAGGAAGACATAAGAGTATATAAACATACATATCTATGTGTAAATTTTATTTGATTATTATTTGAAGATTTGCTCCTGTGTAAGTCTACACATTATTTTGCTGTTCCATGCTCCTTGTATGAATGCTTTGGCAATACTAATGCCCTTTTTAGGATGGTGATCAAGTACACACAGAGAGAGTGTGGAAAGCCATGGCATAACTATGGATAAAGAAAGAAAGAAAAGAAGTGAAAGAGTTATTTATGTTTCTGAAATTATAATGCTTCAAAACTGGGGGAGGGGGGACTGTAATCAGTAAATAAAATGTTATATCACCAAATAATCATCAAGTGACAGATTGTCCTTTTCATTCTGTCAATGCAATGCAAGTAATTGCAGTTGGCCTTTTATTTGGTTCACTGGCTGTCATTCATAATGGTTATGGTTTTGTGTGTGTTTGTGTGTCTCTGCTCTAGTCTCCTTTCCCGGGCGATGATGAAGAGGAGGTGTTTGACAGCATTGTAAATGATGAAGTTCGCTACCCACGATTCCTCTCCACTGAGGCTATTGGCATAATGAGACGGGTGAGAGGCTGCTCTCTGCCTTCCAACTTATCACTCAGCCAGCATGGAGCTTGTTTCATTAAAGTGTGCTAATGTTGTTGCTCTACCTCTCTCTCTCTATCTCTCTCTATATATCTGTCTGTCTCTTTCTCTCTCTCTCTCTTTTTCTCTCTCTTTATATCTGTCTGTCTCTTTCTCTCTCTCTCTCTTTTTCTCTCTCTTTATATCTGTCTGTCTCTTTCTCTCTCTCTCTTTTTCTCTCTCTTTATGTCTGTCTGTCTCTTTCTCTCTCTCTCTCTTTTTCTCTCTCTTTATGTCTGTCTGTCTCTCTCTCTTTCTATCTCTTTGTCTCTCTCTGTCTCTATCTATCTCTTTGTCTCTCTCTCTGTCTCTCTCTCTCGTGTGTGTGTGTGTGCGTGTGTGTGTTTGTGCGTCTGTGCTTTGCTAGCTGCTAAGACGGAACCCAGAGAGACGGCTGGGCTCAGGTGAAAAAGATGCGGAGGATGTTAAGAAGCAGCCATTCTTCAGGGTGAGAACACTCTTTTCATTCTTTCCCTCCCTCTACCTCTCTGGATGTCTAGTTGTGTTAGGGGGTGTTTTTTTCTCAGATGCGGGTGGATGTTTTGCATTATATTCCTATGATACAGAGTGTTTCTGAAAAAAAGTGCTGGGCGCTTTTCAAAGTGCTGCCGCCGGTGTTTTTTTTCCTCCTTCCCCAGGTGGTTTTTAAGTTTAGAAAATTTCTACTCTCCAAGAAAAAATGTCCTACGTCAAGTGCTTTTTTGACAGCTGACAAATGTCACAGTGAAAATTCTGACTAAAGTTCTTCATACAGGAAAAACGGGAATGTTCGTTGACTTCCTCGTCAGTGTCTAACACCAAAACATGGCTAATTTTCGCATCCTGTACTGTAAATAACAGTAACAGCTGCCAGTTAACACTGATACAAGTTAGCGTAGCCTCTTTGATTCTGCAACGTACTGTTGTCATGGGGATAAAAAAAAAAAACGCTCTGTGTTTTTTAGGGGAAAAACCCTGCTGGCTTTTTTATCTTAAAAAAAAAAACCCTCTGGTCAAGTGTTTTCTGTAATTAAAAAACTGCCAATGTGAACACCCCCTTACTGCTGTAAAAGTATCCCAAATGGGGATATTTTCACCTTACTGTGGTGTATCTTTTTTTTTTTTTTTTTAAATGATTTCTCATACCTCATATTTCTTTCTCTTCCTCTCTCTCCCCTTCAGAACATGGACTGGGAGTCTCTGCTGAAGCGCCGTCTTCCGCCCCCGTTCGTCCCATCCATCGGCAACCGCGAGGACGTCAGCAACTTCGACGCCGAGTTCACCACGGAGGCGCCGGCCCTGACCCCTCCCCGCGAGAGACGCACGCTCTCCCGCAAGGACCAGGACTGCTTCAGGGACTTTGACTACGTGTCCGACCTGTGCTAGGACCTGTGGGGGAGGACTACAGGACCCCGGAGGGCGTTGGGGGTGGGGGTGGGGGTGGGGGTGGGGTGGGGTCTGACCTGTAGGACCTGGCCAGTGGTGGTGGGGTTGTGGGGCACAGGCAGTCATGAGGGGAGCAATGGTGGCTGTGTGTGTATGCGTACACATGCGTATGTGTGTGTGTGTGTGTGTGTGTGTGTGTGTGTGTGTGTGTGTGTGTGTGCGTGTGTGTGTGTGTGTGTGTGTGTGTGTGTGTGTGTGTGTCATGGCCGCCAGCCACCCTGGTGTGGACTTCCTGTCCTCTCACTGTGCTCGGGAGACTCCCGTTTGGAGAGTGACTGAATGTTACGTTACTGTGAAGATGGAGGGCGGAGACGAGGAACGGGGACGTGAGGGGACCGGGTGAGACGGGTTCATGCCTGCTGCTCAACATGGCCGCCATATTTCCACCAGTGTATCATGAGTGAGAGAGAGTGTGTTAGTGAGTGAGTCTGTGAGTGTGTGTGTGTGTGTGTCCGTCAGTGAGTGTGGAGAGGAAATAGCCCTTCCACAATCCATAATCCAGATTATGTAAAAGATGATGTGGAGTGTGTATGTGTGTGAATCTGTGCGTGTGTGTGTATGTGCGTGCTGGTTTGACTTAGTGAGTGTTTGTGTGTATCTAAGCTGGTCTAAGGCAGATAAGAAGAGGGGTTGGTCATCCATAAGAGCATTTTTTTAAAACAGGCATTGATAGAGGCTATAGCCTCTTACCATTACCCTCACATGAACCTTTGAAGTGCTCTCTCTCTTTCTGCCACACATTCTCTATCTCTCTCTTTCTCTCTCTCTCTGTCTCTCTCTCTCGCTCTGTCTTTTTTCAGGCTTTTATCTCCTCGTGTCCTTACAGTTTCCTGCGTCTGTAAGCCCTCACATTATGGCCTTTACGCGTCTTCTCTTCCGCCTCCTGCTCTCATCACTCAAGCCAGTGGTTCATTGTGCAATACAAGCTATGGCCACAGGAGGGCGCTCTGACCTAACAACAACAACATGTTTGTGGACAATCAGAAGGAGCAATGTGAAGAGATTAGAACTGTGTGTGTGTGTGTGTGTTCTGTTTTAAAGGAGATTGTTGTGTTTTCTCACTCCTACGTGGTCTCTGTTTGTGACTACACCACCACCTCCCCACACAACGCCAGTTACTGTTTTAGCGTTTCTACTGTCTTGCCTACTTCACTTTTATCACTCTCCAGACAGATTGAAGGAACTCGCTTCCTTTTTTTTGGTTTTATGTGGGGATTATTTCATGTTTTTATTTCCTCGTTTGTGTCGTCGGATGTATCAATCATGCTTATGTGATGCACACTGCGTGACTGTCGCAGTTGGCTGTATAAAAGATCTTAACATTGACCAGGTGGAGAGACATTGATTGGCTCTGTTGAGTTCTGAGGGTATTATCAGCCTTGATTATCAGTTGGCCTCGTCAGCATCTTCTCCTTGCTTTACCTCACACAAATGCCAACTACACACATGCATGGATGCACACACACACACACACACACATATACACGCACTGATGCACACACACAAACACGCATTGTCTTTCTCTGTCTCTCTGTATCTCTTTCTTTCTCTCTGTCTATCTGTCTCTCTGTCTCTGTCACCCTCTCTTTCTGTCCCACAAATACATACACACACACACACACACAGACAACCAAACACACAGACACACAGACTACACAACCTGCAGTGTCAGTCTCAGGCCTCCAGAGGGAAATCTTCCTCCAGCAGCCCTGAGGTGTGCGTGTCCTGCAGTGGCCTTGGAGACAAGAGCAGTCCCGCCTGGGCCGCTGCGCCGGAGCAGGGTGGAGAGCACGCCGAGCGAGGATCTCTGTCCAACAGCAACCTCTTCATGTTTACAGACAGACAGCGCACTCTGCCCTTATTCGCCTCTAGACCAGAGGCGGCATACATGAGCCTACTGCTGACCTCCAGCAATATGGAGATTTCTTTTAGCACTGTATCATGGGTGATGATGAGGAGCATCGACACATGCCTCTCTGTAAGCATATGTAACCACATAAAAAACAGCACAAAAACCCTTAAGCCTCATTGGGATGGAAATGTTTGAAAATGACAATGAAAATGTCAAGCTACCAGTTAACAGACTAGTAAGGTCCAAAGTATCATAGCATTTGAACTATTACAGTTAACTGTGACTTTTAACTGATTGTCTTTGAAACTCCTACAGTAGCTTCTTTTGGTGGGCTGCACTAGCTAAACCACCAAACCAGCAAAGCACATTCACAGAAAACTAGACAAGCACAGCTTTTCTGGCAAAATGTCTGTTTTTGCGTCAATACAGTACAAACCAACTTTAGGATAATATCCAGCACTAACTGCACTGATATCAGTGATACTGTGCACTGTATGAATGAAAAATACTTGAAGCTTTTAGTTTATCTCTGTGTGGCGCATAGCAGTTTGTAATAAAGATTCATTACACATGTAGTAAACACACACCGATATTCAAATTTGTAAATTATGGATACATATTCCAAATGTAGCACACTCTGTACAAATAAAAGGAATGTTCTAGTACTCCATAGACAACAAAGACATAATGGAGAAAAACAAATGCATTTATGCTGAAAAGCCTGAAAACATCATCCATGTGCGATGTTATATCATGATCTGTGCCCTATCTAAAAGTGTTTACAGCGTTGCTGTAAATGAGCTGTTGAATTGCAAAGTGGGCATAAAACTGTGGGTTGTGTTTAGAGTTCTGCTAAATGCATGTCGGGAAATTGGAAAGCGAGTGCAAACACAAAATGTGTATCCACTTTGGCACACTCAGTGCATGCAATGGCTACAGTTGTCATCGGTTTTCGAGATCAAGGGACACTGCCTCAAGAAACAATGTCAACGTTGAACGATTTTTTTTTTTAAGTGTAGAGACTGGGGTTACAGATCAGCATACAACTCATCCCACAATTTTTCTGGGGAAAGTGAAAAAAAAAACCCATTTCATCATTCATTGCTGTTTCCTCCACCCAGAGTAATTTTCACACAATTGATTTAGTGTGCATTCATATTGAACTGAGTTGACTGGAAGTAGGGTGACCTTTCAACTGGAGTGGCTGGGCCAGCCTAGCCTGTGCAGTGTGTCAAGTTTCACTGATGAGAGCCATTCAGGCCCACGTGCACTACACTACACAGGCTCTTTCTGTCTGTGTGTCTCTGGGAGGCAAATCCTCCCTCTCTCTCTCTCTCCCTCTCTCTCTTTTATTCTCTCTTTGCCTTTCTCTCTTATTCTATCTCTCCTTCTGACCCTCTCTTTTTCTCTCTCCCCTTCTCTTTGCATTTCTCTCTAACTTTTCTTATTTTCTCTCTTATTCTATCTCTTTTTCCCCTCTCTCCCCCCTCTCTCTTTCTCTCTGTTTTTCTCCCTCTCTATACCCCCCCCCCCCCCCCATCTCTTTCTGTCTCTCTCACTCCATCAGTAGTTGAGGGCCAGCTGTAGTGCATTTTGGCCTGTGATTCTCCAGCAGTTGGAGGTCACATGACCTGAGTGCTGGGAGGTAAAGCGACGTGGTTCCAAGCCTTTGTGGTCCCATAAACATGTTTATATCATATGTGTCCATGTGTGCTATATACCATATATATATATGCAATGCATGGACGTAGAAAAGAGTTTAAAAAAAAAGCAAGTGGTCTTTCCCGTCATAGACAAGGAAGGGAAATGAGGCAGCAAAATGCGGGAAAGGCAGAGAAGCAGAAAATAATCTTCATCTGTCTGCTTCCCCGTGGTGCTGCCTCAACTGCAGTTAAGTACATAAGTAGTTTCTCCATTTGGCTCCCACTAATGACTGTGCCTGGGCAGAAGGCTCTTGCGCCTCCATTGTCACAGTGGAGTGGGAAAGAAGGCGGCAGGGAGGCCTCAAAAAGGCGCGTTATGGGAGGTTAAGAGCAGCGGAGGAAAAACAGGGAGGAAGGCGCTCGCCATAACGAGTGGTAATGACAAAGGTAATGGAGGGAGAGGTGAGAGACAGGGAGGAACGGGAACAGGGGCTCTGAGACAGCGCTGACACACTGCTCAGAGGTGAGAGAGGGAGTAGGGTTGAGCGTAGGCTTGTGTGTGTGTGTGTGTGTGTGTGTGTGTCTGTTAGTGTATGTCAGAAGGGTTATAGTTTTTACAACTGCTTAGACACGTTTTCAAATGTATGTGTCATTAAAGAAGCTTACAAAAATGCAGACAAGTTCTGCGTGAAGCACCACAAATATCCTGCAACATGGAACTGCATCAAAAACTAAATACTGGTGAGACAGGCACTAGAGATGATAGCCATGTGATTACCTGACCACATTTGACCTGCTGGAGAGAAAAATGCCTCCCATAGTCTGCTGACATTTAGTCTTCTACACACAGACTTTTGGTTCGCTCTTTACAGTTTGAGAAAACACAAGTCACTGTATGGAGAGAGATCTCTGGCATTATTATCAAATAAATAGCACACCATTCACAAATATATTTCTTGATTTGACAACAAATGTAATGACATTCAAAACTATAATTCATGACTTACTTAAGTTTATTTATAATTGTAAGACTTCTCCAGTCATTAAATACGCAGCAATGTGATAATGTGAACATTGTTACTGGAAAGTTGACCTTGTGGGACTCACAGGGTGCATATAACTAGTTTGAACACATATCAGCTAGGACATTTCATAATGCAGAGGGGTTGTACTATCTGTATTACCAAATTTGCTTCACATTTGTAGTGTGTTTGTAGCACAAGTGTAGTGAAAAGAAAACATTTTGAAAAATAAATACATCCTTATGGAAAATGACATGCTAACACTTCTCTTCATGAGTCATATCATAAGAATTGATAGTGAAGGGGTAGTGATAGGACAGTGAAGTCACATCCCGCAATGTTTATTCTTTCTTCGTACGTCATACAAAGAGGAGCGCCCCGCTCATCAGTTCCATCCAACCGTATGTCCCACTGGAGGCCAACAGAACATCAAAAAACAGCTATCAAACCTGATGGCAACGTTTTTATTTTCATCGAATAGTATGTCCCATCAACAGTTGTATATAATTAAAAATAATGATGATAATAATCTGACACCCACTAAATAAGTGAGGTGTGGTGAGACATGCACTGGAGATAATAGTCACGTGGTTACCTGACCAGGTTTGACCTGCTGGAGAGAAAAATGTCTCCCATAGTCTGCTGACATTTAGTCTTCTACACACAGACTTTTGGTTCGCTCTTTACAGTTTGAGAAAACACAAGTCACTTATGTATGGAGAGAGATTTGTATCATTATTATCAAATAAATAGGACAAATAAATAGCACTTTTCCATTCTGAAAAAGATCTAAACTGAATGGTAAACACCGGTATTTATAATTGTAAGACTTCTCTAGTCACTAATTATGCAGCACTGTGATAATGTGAACATTGTTACTGTAAAGTTTGACCTTGTGGGACTCACAGCATATAACTAGTTTGTCTAACAAATATCAGCTAGGACATGCATGATGCAGAGGGGCTGAACTATCTGTATTACCAAATTTGTGTTCGCTATGAAAACACATCATACACCATTTTTTACAGAGAGCTTTGTAAGGTGTAAAAATCAATGTCTTTTACATACATGAAGAGACAGTGTGACATCTTATCACTGCAACTCATCAACGACTCAAGCTTAGAACTGGGATTTGTGCCATCCATTGGATAAGGACATTAGCTTAGGGTCAAAATCTGGTCACTGTGTCTACAGATGTATGTGTGTGATATGTAAACTATACACAAGTGCCTCATGAAACTGAAAACGGGGTTACACTTCATTTTACTGTCCCTGTTACATCAATTAGGTACAGTGTGACAAAGTGTGTAACAATATGTAACGCTATGTACTTACACTGTACTATAGTGTTAGGATTAGGGTTATTGTTAGGTATGTTCAGTGTAAGTACATAATATTACATGTTGTTACATGTAGACACACAAAAAAAGGAACCGTCAAAAAAAAGTGTTACTGAAAACTGAAATGCCAAAAATTATTCACTGATTTAACAGATGTATTGTGGGATATTATATGTTAATGTTATATGTGCATGACAGCTTTCAAACATTTGTGATGACTTCATATTTGTGTGACTCCACATTAGAGAAAGTGTCACAGTGGAGGCACCACTGTCAATCCTCATCACTCAACCATACGTCTCATATTCAACTCCACATTCCCCCTTCCATATGTGCAATTATAAAATGGGAAAAGGGCATTTTTTCCTAGCCTGGTAAACCAGCCCCGTCGTACTTCATTTCATTTTGTACAGAGGGTCTGGCAGTGCTGTATTGAGAAATGATATCTTCCTGAAGGTGTGGGCTCTACTGAAGTTTAAAACAAGTGGCTCTGCCTTTACCCAATCACTAATGTCTGGTCATGACATATGCAATTAGCCTACCTACGCGCTACAATTCAAATGTAGCATACAAAGTCAACGTCATCGCTGATTAGCTACAATAGGTAAAATTCTGCCTAAGACAGCAATGTCAATGGAAACACTGCCAGACCCTCTGTACAAAATGAAATTAAGTATGAGGGGCTGGTTTACCAGACTACTTTCCCCCCCTTTATTATGCGTTTCCTGATTGCTAACAAGAAAATCAATAGCTTTTCTTCTCTTTTCTCATAGCTGCAAACAGCATGCAGAATTTTTTGATGTGAATATTTGTTGCCCACCAAATATGCAAATAGCACCAGTTCAAACTTTACAGCATGTTAATGCATTATGCATTATAACAACAACACATTAGAAATGTGCTGAAACCCAATTTTGTATACTACATCATCATCATCATCATCATCATCATCATCGTCCTTATCATCTTTGATGCCAGTATACATAGGATGAGTATGATGACACTGCGATAACCAAACATACAGGGAGCCATTTTTAAAAAATGCCAATTTGCATTCCTCTGACTGCAACATGTGATTTACATTGTAAACGTACAGCATATTATCATTTCTTTACAGCTGAATCCCACCATGAATGGGTGACACCAATAAACTGCTGAGTTATGTTTTTGTTTTGGTACAGCTGACATACAGACAGCCCCTGGGTGTAGGAAAACACACAGACACACACACAAACACACACACACACACACACACACACACACACACACACACACACACACACACACACACAGACACACACACACACACACACACACACACACACACACATACACCCACACACACACTCACACACACACATACACACACACATACACACACACACACACACAAACACACACACACACACACACACACACTCACTTCGACCTTGGACTGCATCTACTCTTAGACCTTGTTTCCAGTATGTTTTCTTTATAATCAAATTCCACAGCAGTGGCCGACATTACGGGTGAATTTATGTTTGTGTTTTTGTCAATCTCAGAGGCAGACACCTTCGGGGTGTTAGCAGACACTGTGTCTGCTGATGTGCGAGAAACTGGCTTTTGCGCCCCTGCACACAGTCGTTATTAGCAAAACCAAAAGTGCAGAAATTCAAACCCAGACATCAAAGAGCGCAATCTCAGCACATTACAAATGAGCATAGTGTGACTTTCCATCAGACTGCTTTGGGTTTTAGATCTTTTTTTCCACATGTATTCCCCTTTTCTAGAGACACATGAGGATATGTACTTTTCGGCGAGGATTATGCACAGAAGGGTGTATTTTCCAAGGTATTTGGCGAGGCCTAAACCTTTTTTTCTGAAACAGTTCAGAAAGAGGTAAATCTTGTGAATCTGACTAGAAAGCACTGACTATAACAAATGCTTTAAATGGTTTAAAAATAGCGTAGCCGTCATGCTTCGTCTAAGGGCACCTACCATTTCCATTGTTAGCCTTCTGGGACAAACGATAAAAAATAGTTAAACTCTGAATGCAACAGGCTAAATCAATTTTGCTCCTCCGTACACATACCAACTCGGTATGATGTTTTAACATGCCAATTTTCATTTTACACCGAAGTTCTCCTTTAAGCCTGTGTGTGTCTGTCAACTTGTGTGCACATTATCAGTCCAAATATTCAATACGTAAACAAGGCCATCTGGGTGATTTCAGTTATCATTGTTATTGTAAAATAGGCAGACACAATCATGCAATAAAAATGGCTTCAGCCTGTTCCTCACAAAAAAACAAAGACTTTCTGCAAAATTAGTCATATTTAAAAAAAAAAAATTAAAAAAAAAAAGTTTACAAATGCCTGGTATGGTAAACTTCACAGCACAACTTAGCTTCCTTAGAGACAAAACAAAAGAAAACATGTGCATTCCTTATTGCCAGTGTAAAACCACACTGGTGCATAAGTGTCTTCTTAAATGTCTCTGAAATTGTGTGCTCCTCAATGGATAATCTGTGTGGTCAGCAGCGTGAAGTTACAAAGGAAAAGTTAGTCTCATGGGGAAAATAGCTTATGGTAGAAGTGTTTTTAAAATAATCCCTCTACAATTTAAGAGACAGCCACAAACTGTGTGTTTCCAACTGGTCGTGTGTATCACCTAAAGAGCTGAGTCTGATTCTGTCTTGGAAAGAACTTGGTTGTACCAATGTGGTGCAATGAGTTTTTATAAAACAGAGAACTCTTGGAGCTGTCAGGAAATGGGAGCTGTCAGGAAAAAATGTGCTTATTGCTAATGTAATTTTTCATCTATTGTAAGGCTGAAGTGCATATCACCAGATATTTGTGGAGATTTTAAGCTTTATGTCACAGACAATATAAAGTCTTAAAACTATCTGACATAACAGCAACATGTAAATCTGTCTGAAAGTTTGCATTACACAAGCAAAAGCTATCCCTAAGCAGACAAGCAATATCAGTACCACATTCGAATGAGAAGGTAACTACATTTGAATGTGTCGATGGAATGTTTTTGAACATAAAAGATGTATTTACAGAATAAGAATCTTTAAAGGGTTATCTTTTACAATCTCCTTCTTTATCACATTTATGCAGACACGCACAAGACATCTCATCTGTGAGTCTGCACAATGGTAGACTATGTTCCCATTGCATTGTGGGTAAACATGTGTGGGCTGCCGGTAGTCTGTGTGTTTTCAGGTCATCTGTGTTCTGGTCATCAGTCTGTTCTACTAAGGAATGCTTTGGAATGTCCTTATCTGCCTTCCCATGTGGACTCAATCCACTTTCAAAGAAATAGGGTGAGGAGTTTTGAACCACTTAGCAAATCCTTCTTTTTTCTCCCTTTCCTTTCCTCTCTGTCCCTCTCCATCTTTGTTTCAACCATTTTTCTCCCTGACTTACCCTTTTCTGATGATACAGCAAAGGTTAGACACACCAGTTAACAAATACCGTAAATATAAAAAATGGCTGTTAAGATAAATTTACACGTCTATGACTGACCTCTATTTGACTATATAGTGTCTTTTTTTAAACAAGTTTCTACAAACAATATAATCTCTCCATCTTTGTTTTAACCACTTTCTTTTCTATTTGGTCGCCTGTCAGTCTGTCCTTTCACTTATCCCACAGCGTGCCTATCTGTTCCCCAAGGGACGGTTCAGATCTCTGTGTTTGCACATTTGTCCAGTGCAGATTGGCAACGGCGAACAAAGGACATTGTTGCTGTGTAACATTATGATCTTTGCAGCTTTCAGCAACTCCAAAATGGTGGTTAGATTCTTGTTTGTTAGTCCTGACCCCTGAATTATACTTTTTTGACGTCTCCATTCTTTGCATTACATTATATTATCTTCTCTATTTTTTCTCTCTCTCCAGGCCCAAAAGGAGATAATTACCCACAATTCCCTCTCTGTCTTGCACTTAAGTTGTACAAGTTACATTTAGCTCTGGCACTCTCCACCTTGTCTGTCTCTTACTCTCTCTCTCTTTTTCTGGGTAAGATTGAACAATTGTTCTCTTCTCAGAAGCGTGGCCACAAATACAGCTGGACTGCATCAACCTCACAGCATTTTTCTAAGTGTGTGTGTGTGTGTGTGTGTGTGTGTGTGTGCGTGTGTGTGTGTGCCTGTGTGCATGTGTCTGCCTGTCTAGTGTGTGTGTGCGTGTGTGTGTGCCTGTGTGCATGTGTCTGCCTGTCTAGTGTGTGTGTGCGTGTGTGTGTGTGCCTGTCTAGTGTGTGTGTGCGTGTGTGTGCACGTGTTGGAGCATCTGGTGTGTGTTTGTGTGCACTTGTGCATGTGTGTGTGTGTGTGTTTGTCTACATGCGCACTTGTGCATGTGTGTGTGTGTGCGTGTGTGTGCATATGTGTGTGCATGTGTGTGTGTGCGTGCGTGTGTACGTGCGTGTGTGCGTGTGTGCGTGTGTGTGTGTGTGTGTGTGTGTGTTTTGCAGGAGTGTCTGCTGTGTCTGAGGGGCTGGGGCTGGCTATCTGTCTGGCAGCTCCCCCTGTCCACAGCAGAAGGCCCTGAGCCTGGCAGAAGCAGGAATGCTGAGCTTAGGCAAACCTGCTCCCCTTTCCCAAAACATGCACACACTTAAAGCCATGTTTGGAGTAGTATCTCTCTCTCTCTCTCTCTCTCTCTCTCTCTCTCTCTCTCTCTCTCTCTCTCTCTCTCTCTCTCTTTGGAATATATCTCTTTAAAATAGGTATGTTTGGTGGTTTAAAGCTGAAAATCATACATAACAATACATTGACTGAAGTTAGGTTTGTGTACGTTGGGCATTTTGCAAAGGTAACTCTTACACATACACAGTGTTCCCTGGAGCAGTCTGGGGGCAGACATATTACCTGCCCCTCATCATCACACAGGAACAGGACACTGATGACATCGGCACACGCATTCAAACCCTGTCCTTCCACAATGGGAGCCTTTGTGAATTTGCCTCAAATGTCAAGAGACTGGTCCAGAATGAGCAGCACAGTGAGGTGTTAGTGGTTAGGAGAGATGCGGGGAGTTTGAACAATACCACTGGAAGAGAGGACCGGCATATATATAGAAACAGGTGAGAATGAGCAACCAATAAGCTGTCTCATTCTGGGGGAGTTAAAAAAAATAGGCAGAAAGTTAGACCTGGTGGGTCATGTCATTTAGGGTGGTTGCCATGGAGACAGTGCTTTGGACAACTGATGTTTTTTGAACGTTCAGTGTATGCGTACTGTTGACTGGCTCAATGTCTGTGTTTATGTGCTTGCGTGTGCGCATGTCCTTCTGAGCACCTGGGGCCTGCCTGGTCGCGGAAGATTTATTTCAAATACTTTTTCCATCCACTCATTAAAATCAATTTTACAGGGAACATTTTCTGTTGTGTATCGTCCGCCGTGGGTACTCGAGCCAGCGAGGTCAATTTGACTAGCTTGATCAGAGGGCACGCGAGAGGGAAAATAAGCCAGCAAAACAGTGAACAAATGAGTGCACTTAGCCGAATTCCGACTTTCGTCATGAGCCGCCATCTCGGTTTGCATTCAGTACATTTTGATTTGATTAGACGTCGAAAACACATCTGGGATATTAGTCTTCAGCACTTTGATAACTCCCAGTATGGCAAGACTCTATTAAACGCTCAGCGAGATGAGGACCATATGGAGGAGTAAGATGACATTCTTGGAATAGTCTTAGTAACCACGAGGATCAGCCGTGTCCCTCCTCGTGCCCCATGTTCGTCATGTCAGATATCATCATTGGGGGAAATAAATGGCTACATGATTCAGGATGGCTTTGGTTCTTTGCTCAATAGGATTTAGTGACTATTACTACCATACCATATTACTACAATCAGTTATGTGCAGAAAAAATGTGGACTGTAGGAGAATTGAATATACATGGAATACATACTAAAAATCCAAACTGAGTGAGGAGCGGAGTTATCATAGTAAAACTGCACATGTGATACTCAATATGATTACTGAAGACCAAATAGATGTTTTTTTTTTAATAAAAAACCTTACATTGCTTGATATTGATTGGCAGATCCTGACTAAATTCTACAACTAAATTATGTGATTCCCTGTAGGTTGACCCAACTAGTACTGTTCATTCTTTATCTGCCTAAGAAATTACTTCTGCAGAATAACAGCTAAAAGATGCAATTTTGCCAAAAGAACATTCTGTCTCAAAAAAAAAAAAAAACTCTTATGTATTACAAATCACCTGCTGCACACACACGAAAAAAGACGACAGCCATTTGTCACGAGTCCAGTAGACATTTGGGCAAAAAAAAAAAAAAAAGATTCCCATTTGCTATTTTGCCTGGTTTGCCTGTCTGCTCTGGGGCCTAAATACCACCCAGTCACAAACTCAGCATAGCCATCCCCACCATCAGGCCACAGAAGAAGGACACGAGACAAAACTTTCACTCTGACCAGACTGAGAACTCCCTCAGACAGCACAAACACTCTGCTGGACATGAGTCAGTCTGTTGGCCCATACTCAGCACTAAAATGTTGCAAGGAGGGAGCAGTTTTTTATGAGGGGCGACAGGCCAAAATTCCTCACAGCCAGTTACAAGGCCACAAAACCCTCAGAAATAGTTACAGGAAACATCTAATTGAAGGGACTAAAGCTCAAGTATGCCAGGCAGCTACAGAAATAATGCATGAACCTATACCCGTGTGATGACTTGTGGGCCAAAATAAAAGCAGAGGACAATGTGCTTCTTTGTGGAGAGGTTACTGAAAGGAAGATTGATGTTTTTGCAGTTCTTGCATGGTGATTATAGTTTATTATAGGTAAGTTTATTATAGGTAAGTTTATTATAGGTAAGTGGGCAGGCGTTCAACAGTCTAACCTGCTTTGCTTCTCTCGCTGTCAGTTTTATCCACCATGCTTGTCCAGGGCACAGCATCACCATCACCTGTTTTTGAGGATCACACCACATGGAAAAAAAAATTATGTTAAGAAGAGGAAAATTTCCTAGAGTTGCACTGGCTGATTTGCCATCGGATATGTATGTCTTTCTTTCAGAGCTGGCAATTCAGCCATGTGTATGATCCTGCTTCATTAAATCTAGTCATAGACGGACTTTTTTTTTTTCAATATGTTGATTTCAGATGTCTCTGGGGTACAGACAAATTACAGTACATTGTATTAAATGACGCGTATCTCTGGTCAGAATGAGAAAGGAAATGCAGAGATATATTAAATTATCTTTATTTTCCTAGATTTGGCCTTAGCTCTCTTCATCATTCAGGACAACAAAGTTCCTAGCACTTCTTTAATTTTCACGGCCCCTCATCTGTTTCTCATTCTGGGGGCTCCCGTCCCCCCTCCTCCTCTCTCAAGCGCTCCATCCATTTCTGCGCTTTCGTTTCGTCTCTCTCCGTCTTCCCATACCGAAGAGACCCTCCGGTCCGCCTATCCCTCGTTCGCGACCGTCTCTCCACTACCTCGCCCCTCCCCTCGTTACCAATCGTTCGTCTGGAACCCCTCGAGAACATTTTTTGTCCGTGGCGCGCAATAAAAGTATTGGAACTGCGTAGCTGTTCCATGGCTGTTTAACGCAAAAACTCAGAGAAAGTGAAACATATTTCACCGTGTAATCTTAAGAAACTTAAAAGGCTACCCCATGCCAGCTGCTGGGTCATTATTGGCCCGGTTCAGAGGGTGTGTATATTTACTGAGAGAGTTAAGGGGGCGGATGGATCATGCTTAAGTAGGTGCGAATACTACATCGAGAGACCGCAGCTAATTATCTTCCATCAGTGGTCTGACCTGGCCCGACACTGGACAGCTACAGGTGGGTTCTAGAAAGTGACTGTACATCTTTTAAATCAGAATTGTCTCCGTATAAGTAAATACATATTTTAATGCGTCGTAGAGCAAATGGCGCAAATGTTTTTAAAAGTTAGACGAGCCATTGTTTAGGTCGTTTTTTCCCTGGAGGATTGAAAATGTGGTTTGGTTGTTCGTCGCAGACATGTCATAACTTCTCAGTGTCATAACTTTTCCATATCTCTGCTGAGGTTTCAGTTTCATTCTCACGCATTTTAATGCAGTAACTGAAAATATGTATCTTAATAGGGTTTGTGTGCTGTCACTCCGGTCTATCATCTGAATGGCTAAGAATTTTCAGTAAACATTAAACATTAACGGAGTGCATCTGTTGTCAAAATTAAGATACATTATAGCATATTATGTTTTACTTCTGTGACACTTTGGTTTTGTGTGACCTGTCACTGGAGCAAGCTGGAACAGATCAGAGACCAACAAAGGTCATGGAAGAGGAAACTTAAATGTAAAACAGTCTGGCTAATTTGATAGAGGATAGAAGCTGATTATTGCGTGCTTTTCACATTATAGGATGTTTGTTAAGGAAATATTTTCATGTATTCAATTTGCATGTAATGACAGACAATTTGCACAGATACACACACACGCACACACTTGCTCACACGCCTGCATGCACACACACACGCACGCACACACACACACACACACACACACACACACACACACACACACACACACACACACACACACCAATACTCCGGTGGTCAAGGGATTTTTTCCACGCCTCTAAATAGCTTTGGCTTGGTCATTTGTGGTCATTCAGGTGACTTGCAAATGTCTGGTTTGTGTTATTATTCGTGTAGCTGTGTATGTGGTTGGAGAAGCTTAATTCAGCCCAAATATGACTTCTGTTTTGGCTTGGAATAGATCAGGCAGATGTGGTCAATCCGCCTGTCAGACATGCATAAGAGGAACACGTGTATTGCCTTTAAAATGCAGAAGCAGGTCAATAGGCAAACAACAGAACACGTGCAAGAATGTTAATAAAGAGATAGAATACAAGAGTCTGACTTTCAAGCACAGACGCTGAATTGACACTGAAAACAGTTGCCTTTGTTATTGTGATTTCTCTATGTCAGATTTAAGTATAACCTAGTCTTAGTTTACAGGAGGAATCATGCCCCCCCCCCCCCCCCTTTGTCTCTCACCCTGTCTTCTGTACCTTTGTCTTGTATCTCTCCTTCTCCTTTTCTCTCTGTCTCTGTCTCTCTTTCTCTCTCTTTCTTTCTCACCCTGCTCCATCCCGTTTCTCTAATCTGCAGTATGTGTCAGTCGGAGGGCTTAAGGGTCTGATTCTTCTGGTGTGATGCAAGCATGATGCAGTGGACAGCATGGACTCTCTGGTGCCTCCTGCTGTTTGGGGCAAAGACTGCAGGTCAGTTGGCCGTGTCAATGAGCTAATTCACCTTAAAGGCACCGAGCGCACCTGTGCCAGCCCGATGGGACAGTATCATTGTCACAACAGTACTAAACCCCACTGAGATGGCGTCCACTTAGATGTCCACGTCACATACTACAGTGGGCAAGAGAATACACTGCACTTTTGTTTTTGTGTGTAGACTTGGGTGGGTTTGATGGGCCTTGACGGTCACCAGAGGTGATTTTAGAGTCTGTTTAGAGTCCCAACTTCCATTAAAACTGTATTTCCACTACAGTAGTTTAAGGTTTGTGAGCCCTGAGGGGCCCTGTAGTGGCCTGGGGGTGGGGGGGAGCTCCAAGCAGTTGTCTGTGCTGCCTTTTGACAAGTTATGCCTCTGCTGGTCTCTGCAGACTGTGTGGTGGATGGGCAGTGCTCCCTTACCTCGGCGGGGCCTGGGCACCCAGTGAAGGGTTACCTGGAGCGCTTCGACGTGGGGCTGGGCTGTGCCGCCAGGGAGAGTGGCCCCCAGGAGACGCACGTTATCACTGTAGCCAGAGCGTCGCGCTCGGCCAACCAACAGGTGCGCTGCTGCCCCCCCCCCCCCCCCCCCCCCCCCCGCTCTTCCTCCTCTCTCCTCCCCCTCTCTGGCTCTCCCTCCCTGTCATTATTATTGCCTTTCTTTTCGTCTCCCTTCTCTCATTTTTTGTCTTTCTGTATATCTTAATTTCTAATATCAGTGTCGTTGTTCTTTTCTCCTGTCTCTGGTTTTTGTCTTTCTGTATTTCTTCATTTTCGATCTACTTTCCTTGTGTTCTTTTCTCTCTCTATTTCTGTGCCGTTTTGGCCTCCTCTCTGTCTCACAAGCTTCCTGTCATCCTCCTCTCTTTCATTATTCTCCGTATGGCGCGCTCAGCGGCACACATAAATACAGTTCCTATGGCTGTAGTTTGTGTGTACGTAGCACTTACTGTATGTCCGCACACCCACGGCTGTTTTATTTCAGGTCACTGTGCTCTTGAGGCCACTGTCTTACAGCAAACCTCCCAGCCGGCCCGTCCTCCTGGTGCTGAGCTCCCAGCATGCCGTGCGTTGGTGGCTGGAGACCGACGGCCCTCGTCTTGGGCCCCCAGTGATGGCTCTGGTCTGTCTCTGCATTTATTTCTTTTCAAATCATTCTCATGGCGGGCTTGTGCCGTCTACAGTGTTTATAAAGGTGGTCAAACACGTGCTGTCTACTCTGTGGCTTATACCTCTCTCATCTATTACATTAATTTTGGCATGATTTTAGTTACTGATGAGAACTTTTACTCTTTTAAAGGTCTAATTATATTATATTATATTATATTATATTATATTATATTATATTATATTATATTATATTATATTATATTATATTATATTATATTATATTATATTATATTATTAAGAACATATATTAAAGGACTTTTTGGTTTCATTTTTCAGGTAAAAATAGGTAACAATTTGGGTAATAATTCATGCACAGTCCATTACCTTTTCAGTAACCTCTGGTATTGCAGAGTCAGAAAGCAGATCCTGAGTGCTAGCATTTAACATTCCTTCAAAGACTGCGCATGGAAAAACAATAGAAAAATGTAGTCATTGGAAAGTGATGTTGAAGTATTTAGAAACTGACTGTTATGATGGTGTTGTGTGCACTGTCCAGACGTCTCCCAACTCCTCCGTGGAATCCCAGAGTGTGGGCCTGCGCTGGCAGCTGGAGGCGGCGTTGCCGTGGCGCCCACGGGCACTCCTGCAGTGGAGTCTGCAGCGCTACAGCACCATCTCCTCCCTCACCCACGCCAGCCACGCCAACCGCGTCTACATACGCCTCGGAGAGGGTAGGCACACACACACACACACACACACACACACACACACACACACACACACACACACACACACACACCATCTCCTCCCTCACCCACGCCAGCCACGCCAACCGCGTCTACATACGCCTTAGAGAGGGTAGGCACACACACACACACACACACACACACACACACACACACACACACACACACACACACACACACACACACACACACACACCATCTCCTCCCTCACCCACGCCAGCCACGCCAACCGCGTCTACATACGCCTCGGAGAGGGTAGGCACACACACACGCGCACACACACACACACACACACACACACACACACACACACACACACACACACACACACATCTCCTCCCTCACCCACGCCAGCCACGCCAACCGCGTCTACATACGCCTCGGAGAGGGTAGGCACACACACACGCGCACACACACACACACACACTCCTGCAGTGGAGCAGTTGTCTGCAGTTGTGCAGACACACAGACATGCACACACAGGCACATTCTATTAACAAGAGACAGGGACAGAATGCAGAATATGGGTTTATAACATTAGCTCTAACTGGTACTACAGAAACTACAAGGATTTTATTAACATGTCAGAATGTAAGAAGAAGAAAGGGAAAAACAAGGAAATAAGAAACCAAATTCAAATCTATTTTTGTTCTACTTCCAATTTCTTTTCCATTTCTCTTATCCACCTTCCTTCCCCAAGACCCCACTTTGTCCAGAGAGTGTCACCTGCAGCCTCTCTTCCTGTCTCGCAACTACCTGACCTCTGAAGTCCAGCCTCAGGAAGTGCAGGGCTGCATTCTGCCTGGGGCTGAGTCTGACCCGGAAGTACATGTCATTAAACTGTGGTCTGCCGGATCTGGCCTCTGTGGGTGAGAGCATAGCACTTGAACCATCCACTGCTTGTTTAGCATATTTCTGTGTAATGAAAGTAACTTCGAGTTGATCCTCACTGTCAGTTGTACATCCAGTTTCTTTTCTTTCCAGTTTCTACCCAATGTCTGATGGCTATAGCACAGAGATATTCCTGTGTGGTTTTGGCTGTGTATAATAAAGTGATAGTTTGGTGAGCTTAAATAGTCTATGGCTCATTGAAATCTATCAGGCAGGGTGTGTACATGAATAGATTGCTGTCGAAAAGCTTACAATCTCTAAAAAAACACTACAGCTGAGTCTGTTGTTGGGTGTGAAATCTGCTCCTATCATGCATGATTCCTCTTTTGCTCTTGCAGATGCTTGTCACCTAAGACATAAAAACAATTTCAAGAAAAATTGTTACAGGAAAATTCATTCTGGTATTATTATTATATCTCATGTGGTGATTGTATTGACTTGTTGTAAAGTTTTTGAAAAGATGATGTTGAGATAATGAGATGTTTGTTGAAAACAAATGTATCAGCATTGTAGGATTGGCTTAACCTCGCTGGCCCCATCGGAATAGGGCTAACCATAATATGAAAACACAAATTAATTCCCAGAAGTTTGCTGACATGTGTTATGTGATTCAGTACTTTCCTACTGCATCAGCCAACATGAGTCAGCTAGAGACATCATCTTGTTTTTTTTTTCCTTCCTGTGTGACTCACTGGATGTTTGGTAACTAAATGGACTCATTTATTGTATGTTAGTTCACTGCAGGTGGAGGTGTCTGTCTCGATACTGCCCCCAGTGGCCAGCAGTGGAACACACAAGTTGGTGCTCATTCTCAGCAGCGCGGCCCCGGTGAACTGGGCCGTCACTGCCACAGGAATCCGGGGACAAATATTTGTCTACGTGAGGCCCCCATTTTTTCCCTCTCTCTCCCTCTTCCCTCTCTTGAAAAACTCAGTAAATCACAGTAATTCAGTTTTTTAATGTGGCGATAGAGTTCCTTATTTTGAACAAAGCTCCTAATGCTCCCAGCTTTGTCGTCCCGTAGACAGTTACATAGTTGCTGGGCAACCTGCCCTTGAAAACACAGAGATTGTGGTGTAGCAGCTTTTGGCAGATCCTTCACAGAAACCAAACAAATGGCTTTGCTTGCCCGTCTGCCTCAACCTTGTGAGATGTATCCTATATCACGGCGCTTTCCTTGGTTTGATGTTTTTCGTAATCCGCCCACAGGCCTCCAACAGCGTGACCCCACTTTACCCCGCAAGGTCAGATCTGACCATGACCAGCACGCTCAGCTATGACCTGCTCTCCACAGCCAACCTCCTGGAGTGGGCCAATGAGAACGGCTTTCCCAAAGTGACCTCCTACACCGAGGCTGACCTGGCCAATCGCTTTGTGATCCGGCTCGCAGGGAGAGGGACGGGCCAGAGTGGTATGAGCCCTTTTTCGTAGGTGTGCTTTGTCTGACATGTGTGTTCAATTACAGGGAAGTCTTGACTTCCTGTTACACTGCCAAAGCAAAGTGCTTTATCATAATGTCCTTTGTGGATTTAAATACCAGTGTGTCAGATAAACCTGCATATTAAAAACAGCCTTATTTTCGTTACACTTGATC
This sequence comes from Coilia nasus, assembly GCA_027475355.1. Classification (NCBI taxonomy): domain Eukaryota; kingdom Metazoa; phylum Chordata; class Actinopteri; order Clupeiformes; family Engraulidae; genus Coilia; species Coilia nasus. The sequence continues at coordinate 28,446,031 of CM050216.1, forward strand.
TATGGATAGAACTGGTAGTTGCATATAATGTCTGATACTTTTTTCCTCTACTGTTGACTATATCTCTATCTATTTCTGTATCTGTCTGTCTGTCTGTCTGTCTGTCTGTCTGTCTGTCTGTCTGTCTGTATATCTATCTATCTATCTATCTATCTATCTATCTATCTATCTATCTATCTATCTATCTATCTATCTATCTATCTATCTGTCTGTCTGTGTGTCTGTCTGTGTGTCTGTCTGTGCCTGTCTGTCTGTCTGTCTGTCTGTCTGTCTGTCTGTCTGTGTCTGTGCCTGTCTGTATGTCTGTGTCTGTCTTTCTTCCACCCTGTTCATCCATCAGTGAGAGTCCCCATCAGGCCTCTGTGGGTGGGGGTGCCCAGGCTGGGGTCCAGGCCATGGCTGACTGGAGACGGGGAGGCTCAGAGGGCCGTCAGCGTTCAGTGTCAGGATGGTCGGCTGGTGGTGGCTGTGGACAAACACACCCTACAGGTGTCTCTTCTGCTGGGTTTCTCTGTTTACAGTCACATGCTTAACTCCAACACCAATTCCCACAGAGAGAGAGACACACACACAGAAACAGACAGAGACAGAGAGACAGAGAGAGAGAGAGAGAGAGAGAGAGAGACAGAGAGAGACAGACAAGGAAAGAGAGAGAGAGGGTTTGGTAAAAAAAAAAGAGAGAATCACCTCTGACTGTAATATTTGACAGTGCTCCTGTAGACTGTTGTCTCGTCTGATTTTCTATTTCTGGACCAGAAGCCAACCTGAGATGAATTAGAGGTCGAATGTAGTATTTACTGCAACCTGTTTCCCCCACTCCCCCCCACCCCTCCTCCACACCTGCACAGGCGCTCTCTCTTCCTCTGTCGGCAGTGACCTTACGTGACCCCAGCTGCCAGGCCTGGTCCAACGGCAGCCATTTCCTGTTGGCGTTCCCAGTCATTTCCTGTGGCACCGAGGGCCTGCTAGAGGGCACCTCCCCAGCGTTCCTGTATAAAAATACGGTAAGTGGCGGCTGCCGGGCAGGCACAGATGCCATGTCACCCGTAAACCCAGACACACAGTCACCAACACGAAGCGTTCTGGAGCCGTGGCAGACTGATTGGTCATGCAGTGCGACGAGGACATGCCAACCTCAGGAATGTTCTGGGAATGTGCTCGTCGCAAAGCATTGTAGACATTTTGTTGTGATGAGAGCAACACGTCTAGACCGCTCTGATATACAAAAAAAAAATAAAACACCAGTGGTCAGGGTTCGTTACAGCTCATGGTACACGTTGGAAAGTGGAGAGTGGCGGTGGTTTTTTAAAAGTGTGCGAGGGGTCAGCCCTGCAGCCACACACAGGAAAAAACAGAGAAGCCACAGCTGCCTGTCTTACTCTCTGAGGCAGATCTGAGCTAAAGATAACAACCCAGGCCCCAACCCAACCCAAACAACTCAAGCCAGCCTCGCTGTCTGCTTAGTGCTGCATGGCGGGCAGTCCATCTGCGGGGAGCAGGGGCATGTTAGAGAGACTGGACTGGGAGAACATTTTAGGTACAGATGCTTTTCGTCTGCACATTTTCCGTAAGTGTCGTTTGCAGGGCATCACACACTAAAAGACCGAGAAGAGTATTTCAAAATCTCTGTATGTTCAGCAGTGCACATAGAAGATTTTGACAATAAATTGTAAACTCCTTACATCCTTGTGACATGACATGAGACATAACACATAACACTGAGAGAGGAGCACATGCATTGACTGCACATTGAGAAAGAGTTCATGAACCTACACACTGTGGGAAGTAGAAGTGGTGTCTGCGCCTATGTCTAAGTTCTGTGTTTCGCTCGGTGAGTAACTTGCAAAGAGGGTAGAGAACGCCTGCAGAGGCTGAATGATTTCTTAAGTCTGTACTGGATGAATAAGCCAAAAACAGGCCGTGCAGAAAATTCTAAAAACAAACGTTACGGGTCTAAGCCCATCATTAACGTTTGTTTACGAATTTTCTGCACAGCCTGTATTGTTTTCGAATTATTTATTAAATACAGATTTTTGAAATCACTCAGCCTACACATTGTGGCCCATCAGTGGCCAAGTCTCAATACAAGGATAAACCCTTATCAGGTTATAGAAAAAAGGACCATAAAGTTGGTTTACTGTTATCTGCTCTCCTTGAAAGCAGACTGGATGTGCTATAGCAAGACGCTGCTGTCAGTGTCTGATGGCTCTCATCCCCACAGTATCATTACAGCCCACCACATTACAGCGTCACCAAGGCCAGAGTGTTCAGAACATTGGGAATCAATGTGATAGCCCTTGATTTAATAAAAGAAAACTCAGGATGGTAGCGAGGGGATCAGTGACCCCAGGTAGTTTGGTCCATTTGCGAGAGTACGGTAACTCAGGTGACACGTCTGATGTGTCCTTCTCTTTTTCTGCTCCTGCTTTCCTGCTTTGCCAGGTGTTGCTGTGGAGACATAAGCTCCCAGCTCCGATTCAGAACGTGACACAACAGGAGTGGACCAGAGACCAGTCTCCTGTGGCCATACATGTGAGACAGCAGTTCTTTTGTTATTTATTTGTGCATCACTTATTTTTGTGTCAACAGGCCAACAAGCTACTTCTACCACTGAAAATCTTTTTCTAACCAGGTTTATTTTTTATGTAATACCATTAACTATCCTCTCCCCATTCCTATTCTTCTCTCTTTCTCTTTCTCTTTCTCTCTCTCTCTCTCTCTCTCTCTCTCTCTCTCTCTCTCTCTCTCTCTCGGACTCAGTTCAGTTGTGAGGCTCCAGGACCCAACCCTGTGCGGCCAGCCCTGGTCCTCCCTGCCCCCGGCCCCAGTGAGGTTTCCCCGGCAGGCCGTCGGGGGCCCGTCTCTCCCTGGTCCCCGGGGCTCCGTATGGTACCCCTGCTCACCATGCAGCTCTTCGTCACGGAGCACTACGAGAAGAGGCAGACCGGACCCTGCATCATCACGGCCCAGAACCGCGTCTATGTGCAGGTCCGTTTCGGCTCACCTTAGTGTAGTAATGGGCAACCTGACTTCAGAAGCTGCAGTTTAGTGCCACATGTTTGTTCAAGGCATTCACTTATTCAGCTGATTCCAACTAGCACAACTCTTCAGCCAGGTAAAGGAGTACATTTTTGAAAGCACTTGTGTTAAGTGCACAGGTGGAACCAGGTGATATAGAATATGTGGTACTAGATTGTTAGCCAGGCTGGCACCGCAGTAGTAGCTCTGCTCAATATCGTTTTTAGTCATAGTACTTTGTCATTCAACTTTTTTTGATTCCAGCTCACATCTGGACACCTATTAAAGGAGAACTTCGGTGTAAAATGAAAATTGGCATGTTAAAACGTCATACCGAGTTGGTATGTGTACTGAGGAGCAAAATTGATTTAGCCTGTTGCATTCAGAGTTTAACTATTTTTCATCGTTTGTCCCAGAAGGCTAACAATGGAAGTGGTAGGTGCCCTTAGACGAAGCATGACGACTACGCTATTTTTAAACCATTAAAACAGCTCGAAGAAACTCCACACTCCATCGGTAGTACAACAAAGGCCCTGACATTAAAATCGAGGCACTGAGAACTTTGTAAGTGTACACAACATTTATTAATAAAACAGTTTTGACAGGCAGTACCTTGTTGTACTCGTCACCGCCATGATGAAAGTCTGCACAAGTCGATTGACAAACACGAAGCAGCAGGAAGAATAGGAGGAGAGGTAGTACAATAGACTTGTTTGGACTTTCATCATGGCAGTGACGAGAAACAACTGCAAACTACTGCACGTAAGAACAGTTTTTTAAATAAACGTGTACATTTACAATATTCTCAGTACTTTGTTTTGAATGCCAGAGCCTTTGTTGTACTACCGATGGAGTGTGGAGTTTCTTCGAGCTGTTTTAATGGTTTAAAAGTAGCGTAGTCGCCATGCTTCATGGCACCTACCACTTCCATTGTTAGCCTTCTGAGTCAAACTATAAATAGTTAAACTCTGAATGTAACAGGCTAAATCCATTTTGCTCCTCAGTACACATACCAACTCGGTATGATGTTTTAACATGCCATTTTCATTTTACACCGAAGTTCTCCTTTAACAGCTCACAGCTATTAAAAACCCAGTACTCAGTATCCTAGTAAAAGGATACTGAGAAGATTAACATCAGTGCAATAAAAAAGTATTTTTAGTACAGAAATATCCACCTTCTAAAAACATGTTTATGATTACGCCATCGCTACTTGGCTTTTGCATAAAAATTTCCACGAATTTATTGAGATACACCTGTAAGGCTCCCTGTTGGCTTAACCCACTTTTGGGGTTGCCAACCAGCATGGCTCAGCATCTGCACCACGTTGTCCATCACTGCTCTCATGCCAGTGACCGGTCGGTTGTTTTACAGCGAATTCCCTCACCAGTGCGGATAGGGTTTCCGTTACGTAACCCTGTGCAGGGCCCTTTGTATCGCTCATATCTGTTCACCTTCTCAAGGCTGGCACAGCCTGTCCTCCTTGGCACTTCCTCTGTGCCCAAATGGCTCTCCTACCCCCCTATCAGATCACAGTGCTGGCTGATAGACGTAAGGTGACTGGCCATTCTTCAAGTCTTATTTGCTCTTCTGGACTCCGCTTGCTTTCATTCAGAAGTAGACTTTAAGTCAAACTTATCACAGACTGGCTGTTCAGTCGGAGTCATAGCATACTGTACATCAGTGAATGCCGATCTCATCTCGTCTATTCATGCTGTAGTGTTCACCAGCTTGCCCTTGTGTAACTTATCAGTGGGCTCTGGGGATTGGCTGGTCTGTATTAACTTGCAACCTGAAGGTCTGTTTGGCTTATAACACAGGGAATTATAAGATAAATCAGTGGTCAGCTGCCTGGCTTTCACAATGTTTACTCTCCAGGGCAACCACATTCTTAATAACAACAGCAATTTTTCTTTCTCTGCAGGGCTCTACTCTGACATAAGTGTGACTTTGGTTAAATCCTGTAGCTGTTGTTAGTGTTATGGATGTTGCCTTTTAAGGGTGGGGGCTTTGTGTTTGCAAACATTCTGGCTGTCTCTGAAAAAGGCTTGATCCTATTGTTTCTCCCATCAGATTTCTGCGGAGGGGGTCTTCAAAGGAGGCGTGGAGGTTCAGTCTTGTGTTGTGTCCCCCCACTCGGACCCCCGACGCCTGCCCAACTGGCCCGTCATCCTGGGAGGCTGCTCGCGGGAAG
>CM050216.1:28456242-28543742 GCA_027475355.1 Coilia nasus
TCGTGTTTGTGCCTGTGTACCTGAGTGTGTGATGTGATTTCTGCTCCTGTTTGCCAGTGTGTTTGTATGTGTGTGTGTGTGTCTTTCGTTGTGTTGTATTTGTGTTGTATTTGTATACTATGTATTTTGTTTGTGTACTATCTATTTGTATATATTTGAGAGCCCGTGTCTAAGAGGTGATCAAACCTACAGTACGTTACAAAAGATGTGAACTATTTTTACCACTAACTGCAGATCATCAGATTCACAACCAATCGCTTTGACCATCCACGACATCTGTGTCATTCATGCTGTGTTTACAGTACCTGCAGCAGATAGGCATGATTAATGTGCCGATGTGTGCGTGTGTGTGTGCAACTGAGCATTGCATTACCGTTGTAAAGATGACGGTCTCTCCTCAAGACCCCAGTGCACACCTGTGCATCTGACGCTAAGGTCCTGTTGCTGCTATACAGATTCTGTACGTGCTAAAGAGAAGAGCTCAGATGTACTGTGCTTTTACTGGGATTCTATGTGTGGTTGGTTGGTTGGTCTGTGTGCATAATAAAATACAGTTGTTCTGTGCTGCAGATGGTGTCTTGTGCATTTGTGTTGAGTTGGTGGAAGATGACACAGAAATGTGGCATCACTGAAACAAGAGGGTTTATTTTTTATTGCGCACACCAAACACCCAACACAACCTCGGGGCTGGCGTGGAAATTCACAAACAAGGCGTACCAGTGTGACACGACAGAAATTAGAAACGGACTGAACAGAAAGCCAACATTCTTATTTGTTGTTATTCATTACTACACAGCAGAAGAGGGTCATTTTAAGCAAATAGCAACTCATGGGAAGAGTGATACACTGCTTACTGTGATGGGCGTGTTTTACACATATGAAGATGTGTCTGTGTGTACATGCATGTCAGAGGCAGCCGGGGTGGGGTGGGTGCTTGGTGGTAGGTTAGATATGAAGATTCTAATGGCCCAGCATTGACAGGGGACCCTAATGGACACACTATTTATATCAGAAGGGGCCCCAGCACCAAAGGTCCAGGCTGTGGCCTGCATCGGATGTGCAAAGCCCTATTGCTGTTTGACAGATTATTATTAGCGGCATGGGGCCCCAAAATGTTGTTCTTTCATAGGGCTTAACATCTCTAGTGGGGCCCCATGCTTGTAGTGTTCAGTTTGGAGTGTAGTTGTTGCAGGCTACCATGCTGCCGACACTACTGGTGGTGGTGGTGCTGCTGCTGTTGCCACAGTGCTGCTCTAGGTGGCGCTGTAGCTCCACTTTGCGCTGGAAGGAGCGGCCGCAGTGTTGGCAGGCGAAGGGCCGGTACCCGTTGTGCTTGCGGCTGTGGGTGATGAGATTGGAGCTCTGGCTGAAGGCTTTCCCACACACCACACACACATGCGGCTTCTCTCCTGTGCCACAAGTGCAAGCACACACAAAAACACAAGTCATACGTTAATGATGGTTACGGGAATACGTGCACTTGCACCAGTAGGTCTTAAAAACATATTCTTTAAGCATTGGAGAGGGAGGAAGTGTAGATTGTAGACTATTCAGGGGCCCACAATTTCTAGCAGCGCGCCTGAGTGTGGATATGTACTGTGAGGGCTGTAGTTTATTCATTAAAATAGATTAACAAATGAGACAACTGAAAGAGCATCGATGAAAAGATAATGAGTTTCCCTGCCGTTAGTGATGACTGTTTCTTACATGGCTAAAAAAAACTGTAGTCTGCAGTCACAAAGAAATCACAAGACCTGCTCCTCTTGTGCTGTGAAACAGTTGTGTATTTTGGGTGTGTATTTTGCTGATGAACAGGTGCAATAATTGCAATAACACTGTCTTAAGCAATTAGATTTCAAGTTTTGTCATTGTGAAGCAGTAGTGTAGCAAGAACAGTACTGAGTAGGATGACTGAGTCGGTAAACCATTATCATCATCAGCCTCACTCCTAATCTGCATAAATGCAACCCGATTTAGGATATACTGAGTTGATATATCACTTCATTTGCTCTGGGATTGTGCAACAAGTGAAACCGAAATGTGTGCAACTCTGTAATGTAATTTTCTTTTAGCCTTTGTTAATTTCTTTATGAGGAATTTTAGCATGTAAACAGTTGTTGACCAACTGCGCTCTCTCTCTCTCTCTCTCTCTCTCTCTCTCTCTCTCTCTCTCTCTCTCTCTCTCTCTCTCTCACACACACACACACACACACATTGCATTGCTGACCTGTGTGTATGAAGGTGTGCTTCTTCATGTCGGACTTCTGGTGGAAGCGCTTGCCGCAGTACTGGCAGGGGTAGGGCCGCGTGTCCGAGTGGATGAGCAGGTGGGTGGAGAGGGTGGAGGAGCGCTTGAACACCTTACCGCACACCTTACAGGCAAAACTGCGCTCCTGAAAGGCACCAACATCAACTTGTACTTAGCCTTATTGAACCTTATTACAGTTCAGATGTTTTAATGAGGTAATACACTCTCGTTGTGGTAATATTGGACATGATTTTCTTCCCTTCAATTCCACAATCTAAAAAAATAATTTTTCAGTCTGTTCAATAATTACTTTTACCAGATTTTCAGTTCTTCATTTGTAACTGGGACACTTTAGTTTTATTTTATATGTCGCTAGTAATTTGGTTGAGTTGAGTGACAGGTGGGCTGATGTGTTTCTAAAAACATTGAGGGCGTTAACTCCATGCCTACCTTAGGCTTGCCGTAGAAGCCGGCAGTCCGCTGGAAGCCATAAGCCTGATCGGAACAGTAGGCCGAGCCAGCCAATGGGAGGGGGATTCTGCTGACATGTGACCTGCGCAGATGAGTCACCAGGCCTACCGCGGATGAGAGGACCTATTGGAGTGGAGACGCTTATGGTGAAAACCCATCACCAGGAGCTTTAAGGTTTTATTTGGAAGCTGTAGGACAAGACTTATTGGAATGTCTAATTACTAGCTTTATTAGGGTACGTACAAAAACATTATTTCTAACTGTTTTAACACATCTTATGATTATGCTTTGGATCTAGCACTGCTTTTGGAAGCCTGTAATTTGGTTCTGTAAAAGGGTGTTCGTTGTAAGTATTTTTGTGGCTTTTATTGTCAGCGATGACATGACAGGAAAGGGAGAGGGAGCGAGATGGGGAAATGGTGACCCAGGTTGGAACCCGACCGTAACCTGGCATCTCCTCCAACAACACCACGGTGCCCCCTGAGACAGGTGTTATTGACGGTGATGTGGCCCTTTACCTTCTCACAGAGGGGGCACTCGCACAGGGGGGCGCTGGGGTCAACGTGCTGCCTGTAGGCGAGCAGGGCATGGACCAGCCTCTCAAGCTCCATCTCGCGCTCCAGACCCGGGGGCCCGTGCCCGTACGGGGCCCAAAACAGCTCCGACTGCTCCAGCTCATTCATGGGGCATCTGGGCACTCCTGGCAAACACAGGTAACACAGAGCTGGACGGAGGAGCAGACCAGACCTCTCCATTTTTAATACGGCAAACACTACATGGGATACCCCAACAGCCGGAAGTGACAGAAACTCCAACATAGTATCGTCCCTCAAGATGTAGCTAGCGCTTGAAAACACACATGGTGCCCAACCCAATAGCTAGTGAAGTATCATTTGTGAATATATATGTTCTAAATATTTATCACTAGGGTTAGGGTTAGGGTAATGGTTTTATTTATACTTTAAGAGAATTTACTAAATGCGCATCCCATCCAGTGACAACTTTTTATCACTCCCACTCATGAGGTGGACATCCTTGGTTCAGAAAGTAAAAGTCTTGTCACATATGTGATCCAGCCAATTCATTAAACCAGCTCATGCTAATGAACACAACTCTTCAGCCGGGGACTTGCACTTCCAAAGCAGAAATATTCAATGGTGCTTTGCTTGTAATGTCACTCTGGTGTTAAATCAATATATCCCTCCAACCTTCTCTCTCACATCCCCCCACCCCTGTTTGATGGTGACTTAAAAATACCTACCTAAGGGCAATGTGGTCCAGTTTGAACTGGCTTTGGGGCCAAGACCAAGGCCAGTTGTCATGGGAACGCTGGTGAGGGCATTACGGTCATCCACTGGCTTCTTGACCGCATCTTGGGTGGGGCTTCCAGTAGACATCTTTATTTCCTGCAGTGGGCTGAAGGGTCCGTCCCTGAGCTGAGAGCGGTGGCGATGGCTGAGGCGTCGGGTGTGAGACCACACCCTTTTGCTCTTGACCAGGAAGGAGCGTGGCATCACCAGGGTTCTCTATGGAGCAGGAAGCATTTATTATCTTATAAACATTAAAAAAGACCTAACAGTCAAGCCCTTACAAAGCCTGCCATGTGGGTACAGTATTCTCAGCATAAATATTTTGGCTTGTGATGAGCAAAGCAGGGACAAACTGTGAGAACTGCTGCAGTGATTCCAAGCATGATATAAGGGTGTACTTGAAATATTACTAATACCAATTTATAAGACAATTCAAATCACCACCATGAGACATGCTACATATCTAGACTTTGCAACTTCAGTTGATTGCACACACACACACACACCAAATACACACACACATGCACACACAAACACACACACACACACACACACACACACACACACACACACCAAATACACACACACACGCATGCACATACACACACATACACACAAAATACACATACACCTGTTGCATGAGGAGTTCAGTTAAAATGTCAGAGCTTGAGGTTTTGGTTGGGAACCACTGAAAAGAGACACAGGCCATCTGTGAGCAAACTTGCATTTCACACTTGCAAAATTGGCCTAGAATATCTGACAGGTATTTACTGTGAAACAGTTTATTTTCTGTTGCTTGCTTTTGAACCATTGGCATACAGTATGCCTCACTGTCCATTGGCTCAACAGTAAAAATACATACAGCACTCACTCACTATGTGATTAACTATAGATTTTTAACACAACTATAGCTCGTGTCAAATTCACAGCATATTTCATCACATCGCTGCCGTCAGAATATGTTCATCATTTCACAATTTTACTAAACACCAAATATTTCAAAATGAAAATGTCATATTCAATCAGAAATGTATTCAACTTGCTCGTGTAGAAGAGGCTGCTGAATAATTTATTTAAAATGTACTTAATTCTGTTAATGTAAGTTAGTAATTATATAAAAATATAGTTTGCAATTGTAATAAGACAAATTAGAAAAGTCCTATACTCTGAAGAGTGCACCAAAATGTCAGCTCTTGCGATTGGACTTAGGCACTTATAAGCACTTAGGTGCATATAACTTATTCTAAATTTTTTGTAAGCACACTTAACAGTTATACCCTATCTTTAAACTCATTTAGTTTTTATTAATTTCAAAGACATTGACTGTCCCTTCAGCACTTCACATAAATATTTTAGATGTCCACTGCTAACAACTAATTGGTCTTCAATAATAAACTGTTTAATAAAGATGATTGAGTAAGCATTAAGCCTCGCTTACCTTGACAGCTCCTATAGATGTTGATGTCTTGTCTGATGATTCTTTGCCCACTAGACTGTCTTGCTCTGTTTGACTTGTTCACTCTTCCCCTCTCACATGCACACACGTAACAGAATGAATAACCACGCCAAAGACAGATGCGATTTGGCTTTCTGGGCTCTTGCTTTTCACCCCTGGGGATTCTGGGGATTCTGTAAGAGAACACAAATATAAATTTGCAGGAAAGCAATATTTATAAATACCAAAGAAATTTACATTTTAGTTATCAAAGGGAGGCATATAGAAGAAAAATCTGTAAGGATTACTGTGGTATACACATTGAACATAACACCATATGAACAGAAATATTAATCAGTAAATTTATTTTTAGATATTGGAGGCAGATTATACATTATATTTGTAAAGTGTAAGTGAAACACACAAATTAGTCTCATGTTTCCAAAGTTCATTTAGCAAACTTACCTCTTAACTAAGAGCACAAAAAAAAGGATAACACGTACTATACATTGCAACTGACAGACATTCAGTGATCGCATCCACCATCACTGATGCATTATAGTGACATAGATATGTATTTGATGGCCCAGAATAGGCGCCTAAAAATGATTGTGTTAACCACTCAGAAAACAGCATCTCTTCATTTGGTTCCCCATTACTTACTTCAGGTGCTATTCGATGTTCTATACAGCTGTAGTCTGAAATCTGAAACAAAAGAAGCAGAGCTGGCACTCTTAAAGCCAAGTTATCATAAGGAGAATAATGTGATGTTGCGTGTGACAAATCGGTGTAAAACCTATGCAGTCCCACATCAGTACAAACCAATCCAGCCCACAAATGAAACAATTAAAGTGTGGGTGGGTTGCTTACTTTTTTCAACCCAATGAAAGCAGTAATGAGGCTTGACGTCTTCGTGTGCAAGGCATCTCGATGTGCTTGTTGCTCTCTGTGACACTTAGGTAAGGTGCAGGCCGACGTAAAACCACAGGAATGATGAGTCGTCGTCCACCCCCTCACCAAACGAGTGCTACAGTATCAATGCTGACTGCAAATGTGATTTGATTTGCTTTATAGTGTGGGGTGGATTTATTTACACATTTCTCTGTATCTTAAAAGTGTCTTAATATTGCCGAAATCCCTTGTGCTGTCATAACTAGCAGAGGCCTATATCAGATAAATATTCTAAATACAATGACTTTAAAATATGTTTACACCTGTTGTTAGGTTGAAATACTGCCACACTTAACCCTGCTTGGTGATTTATTAAAAAATGACAATGTCCAGAGCACTTGCTCGCCACACTTTATGCGCGCTACATATGAACGGTTTGCCACTTCTGCACATATTCGTCTGCCTAAGCTGCCTAAGCTGATTATATGAACCACAACACTTATAACGATTGCTTCACACCTCACGGCCAGAGCTGGAGGACAGGCGTCAAGGGCAAAAAAATGGCCGCCCTGAAGGCGAGCGTGAATCGGTGTCGGTGTGAGGAAGCTCACCAAGCTGCACGGCTTGCAGCAGCAACAGTTGCTCCCCCAGATCCGTGCGTACATCACCACCAAAACACATGGCTGAGGCCTGCACAGCAGACTATCTCTATCTCTCTCTTTCTCTCGCTCTCTCTCTCTATCTCACTATCTCTCTCTTTCTCTCGCTCTCTCTCTCTATCTCTCTCTCACTCTTTCTCTCACTCTTTCCCTCATGCTCTCTCTCTATCTCTCTCTCACTCTTTCTCTCACTCTTTCTCTCGCTCTCTCTCTCTCTATATCTCTCTCTCTCTTTCTCTGTGCTCTCTCTTTCTCTCATGCTCTCTATCTCTCTCTCTCTCTCTCTCTCTCTTTCTCTCGCTCTCTCTCTCTCTCTATCTCTCTCTCACTCTTTCTCTGTGCTCTCTCTTTCTCTCGCTCTCTCTCTCTATCTCTCTATCTCTCACTCTTTCTCTGTGCTTTCTCTCTCCCTCTCTCTCTCGCTCTGTCTCACTCTTTCTGTCTCCCTCTCTGTCTCCCTTCACTCTCCTTCTCTTTCTTCCTTCACATTATCTTTCTTTCCCTCTCTCTCACACACACTCTTTTTCTCTCCCTCCCTCTCTCCCTTCACTCTCCCTCTTTCTTCCTTCATTTTCTCTCTATCTTCCTCTCTTTCGCTTTTTCCCTCTCTTCCTCTCTCTGTCCCTCTCTTCCTCTCTCTCTCTCTCTGTCCCTCTCTCTCTCTTTTACCCTTCACACTCTCTCTCCCTCACTCTTTCTCCCTTCAATCTTTCTCTCTCTCTCTTTTTCTCACTCTCCCTCTCTTTTTTCTCACTCTCCCTCTTTCTCTGTCATCCTCCACCTCTTTCCCTCAGCATCTCGGTGTGGTTACTGTGGCTGGGGGCTGGCACTCGTCTTCAGGCGGTGCCAGGGCGCAGGTGTGGTGGGGGTGCAGGCTGCAGAGACGCAGCGGTGGGCTTGTTGGCTTTGAGTCCCAGGGATGGGGGGAGGCCTCCGGTGGGTCTCATTCTCCTCTGTTTCTCATCTCGCTCGCTCAAGCACTGTTGCACAAAACCATGTCTTTCTAGGAACTAAAGGTAAAGACACAAGGGGGAGCGGGGGGCTCAGGGGTGCTGTTGAAGGGTTTAGGGTTGAGGGTAAGGGTCCCAGGGAACTGGGGGTTTTGTTTGAGTCTTTCTCTCATGTTTGCACGAGTGCTGCTCTGTAGAGCTCGAACAAAACAATGATCTACAACAGATCTGGATTTCAGGAAACATGGCTCAGGAGGAAGCTGTACATATTGCCCTGGAAAAATGGAGCTCTAAAGAAATCATCAGGTCATTGAGACAAATCTTATGTTTTATTTGATAAGATAAATATAAACTCACTAAAATTCCCTATCTATCAAATACCAGGCATTCTTCCTCGATCCAAATCGATTTTACAATTCCACTGTTATAATTAGGCATTGGTGGACTTATCCAAGTAAATGCATTCAGTCAGTATTACATCAAATAAATCAGTTATATCACAGCTGTAATATTTGTAATGCAAACAGAGCCAACGATAAACAGCTATTGCTTTATGCAGTGTTTTAAAGCTCCTTTAGTATAGTATACACAATGGTTTGAAGCAGAAAAGGGTAAGAGATGCCCAACAGTTCCTAGCACTACAAAACAACATCAAGTCAATACAGGTCAGTAACATCTGCCCTACCGTATATATAGAAGGATTCAGAACCTGTTAAATTCACTTTTGTCCATGAATTCATCTTTATATCTTTCCTTGACCGCATAAAGGTCAGTGAGGTCAAGGTAAAGTGGATAGTGAAAGGAGATAAGACAATCCGAAATAAGTAAGTAAGTAAGTAAGTAGCCCTTTATTGTCACTGTTTTTTTAGGCCAGCGAAATTAGCCATCAACCCATCCACATTAAAAACAAACATACATAAATGACAAGGGGGTAAACATGATGGGAAGACAGGGATATCAGATATACAGCATCACATGAGGAGAGGGGAGGAGAGAAAAACCCAACCCCCAGACCATGCTCTTGAGGGAGCATGATGTGGGACAGGAAAAAAACACCTCAGCAACAGAGCACATACACCTATAAGCCTATAACACTTTTACTATCTGAAGTCAGGCTTTTCTGATCAAATCTGATTGTCTGCCTGATGTCCCTACCACTGACCAATCGCTGTGTATTATCTCTGGCTGGCCAAAGTCACAATCAGATAGTGGGGAGGAGGAATGAAATGCAGTGGCACTTTCTCACGCTCTCTCAGCTCATGTCAGCTTTCACTTGCTCTCTTTGACACGGTTTAACACCCACTGATCTCACACAAGGCACCATGCTTCACACTACACCTTCAACACCAGGTGGTTAACAGAAATGGCCCACATGCTTAAGACACAGACCACAGTAAAACAGTCATCATAACATGACATGTAAACCCTTCTTTTTCACTGACTGTGTAAACTGTCATTAAACTGTGCTAACACTTCCTGCCATATAAAGAAGAGTAGCTATATTATTGTAATTGTAAATATACTGTGTGTACATATACATATGTATGTGTGAACAATATAATATAATATAATATAATATAATATAATATAATATAATATAATATAATATAATATAATACAGTTGCCAATATACACATGTAAATTATAAGGTAGTCAGTTAATGTATTTGTTAGTTAGTGGTGTTTATTTCTATTTGATATTTGTTTATTTGTTTACAGAAACACATCAGCACATTTTAGCTACTGCACTTAAATGTGTATTCATGGGAACTTCCGCAATAGAAGTCCCTTCTGAGTGTTCCACACAGGAATAAAAGAGCTTGATCATAATGACACCTCTGCCCAAATGACCTTTCCGTGACTTGAAGCAAGCAGTCATGAACGGTGAGACTGACAAACAAACACCTCTACTCGTCAGTCACATCAGCCTAAAAAAATCGCATGATATTCCTGCGTGCGGTCCGGTGTCGTGCTCTTTCCTGTGGCTTCGCTATCCGTTCTTTTCTTGTAGACTCTCTGTCTCTGGCGTTACCTATCTGCTTTTCGCGTCTTCGTCAATCTGAAAGCAGAGTGGGAAAGAAAGGGGGTGTGAGAACTATGAAATTCAGCGGTACTCATAGCATAGTCAGTGGTACCGCTACCACCACAAGAGGATTTCAGTCACTACCGCCTGTAGGAGGACGGTGGTAGTCAGATGGTAGACATTCTGCCCCACTCGCACGCTGGTATTTCCAGCTTGATTCATCGATGTTAATACAAAGATTGAAACTATATGTGTTCAAATGAGGCACAACACATTTTATATATGAATATGAATAGTAAAAAAAGTAGCTCCAGCCAAAGAAGTGTTTTGATTTCTGGACAAATGTTTTTGTAGGTTCTTCACTCTGGGAATGTCACCGTTATAAAGGGTTTGTGTGCTTTCAGTAATGTTTTTCTCAGTCCTCTGTTCATACTGCATAGATTGAGTGCTGACAGGCGTTTGGTCCTTCAGTAATCCTTAAGTGTGCACCAAAAAGGACATCAAAAGAGTAATTCCCAAAAGAGTACATTCCAGTACTATGCTGCCTTTCATTTTGGCTAATGTAAGATACAAACATAACCAAAACCAAACCAAATATATAAATTTGATGGCTCCTCCTTTGCCCCCTGTGTCTGCTTTGACTTCATCACCACATGAGTGAGTGTCATGACCTGATTGTGGTGTTTCTGAACTCGAGCCCTTGATTTATATGCTAGATTTTAACGCACAGCATCCGCTCTGATTTCCTGATGGGCTAGCAGAACAGGGCATGCTCAGCCCTTTCTAGCCCTGTTTCCTGTTTGTGATGGCAGCATGTGCGCTGAATTAAATCATTACTTACTGACTTGTCATGCACATGGCATATACTATATGTGGCTCTGTGTGGCGCTCTGTGTACTGCAAAAGTGAAGCTGATTAGTCTTCTGTCCTAAGCTATTGGTAAACAGTGGCCTGATTTCAACACTTTATGTTGAGGTCCGGATTACACTAAACATGCCTCTCTAGGTTTGAAATAAAATTCTGTGATAACTCTTCATTTAACTCCATGCATTTACTTATTTCTTCTTTCTGCTCTGTTTTCTGTTTGTGGGTGTGTGTATGTGTGTGTGTGTGTGTGTGTCTGTCTGTCTGTCTGTCTGTGCATGTGTGTGTGTGTGTGTGTCTGTGTGTCTGTGTGTCTGTCTGTCTGTACGTCTGTTTGTGCACACGCGTGTGTGGGTGTGTGTGTGTCTGTGTGTATGTACCTGTGCATGTGTGTGCCTCTGTTAGCCTTGCTGTACTTACCAGTTAGTAAGTTAGTAAGTAAATTTTATTTAAATAGAGCTTTTCACAGTCTCAAGGTGTTTCACAGTGCATGATAACTACATAATAATATAACAATATAAAAAGACAATACAAAACTTTGGCTTTATATGCCTTGAATGTTCAGTAAAGGTTGATCAACCTGTCTTACTTTTTGTGCACATCAATTGTATTTCATTACAGACCATACTTCTATTTATTAAAAACAGTCTGGAATCACAAGCTGTTTTCTGCACACTTATTTCAGTGTGTTATACACAGTCTGATACACAGTACACAAACTAAACTTGTAATGCTTTAGGAGTAATGAACTAGTTTTTTTGAGGATAATAGCTGGTGCTATGATGAGGAAATCAATGTTCTAAGGAGCTCCTTAAAAACAAACCACTCGGAAAAGAAAACAGCTTTGAACCAAGAAGCCAAGCAAAAGCGCTCAGTTTGTGACCTCAGCAACTTGTGCTGGTTTAGTCCGCATACAGCATCTGAGAAATGAAGTGAGTCAGTCAGTGCAGCACTTTCACACATTACCATGCTTAACAATTAACACTATGGACCCCACCCTGCTCCTTGGCTAAGAGGGATGTCTATTTTTACACACTTCTGTTCGGTCCTGAGCAAAATATTGACAGCACAACGAGCCAGCGAGACCTGAGAATGGGTGGTGAGGCGAAGGTGTGAAGAGTTTCATGTACACCCCACCCAGGCGGCGCCATCTCTGAAGATATGCTAAGCCACAAGGCCTGGGTGAGAATGTGACCAGTTCCCTCTTGCACAACAGAGGTCATTTTAGACACTGTTTGGGGCCCAGGCCAAAAACCCACCGCTTTCACTGAAAACTTGCTTTTTATCACTGTATATATATTTAAAGGTTGTCAGTCCTTGTCATCAGTTGCCTGTGTGACCTGTTGGCCACCTACGCCTCTGTTTGTGCACACATACTCACACACATGCACACACACACATACTCACACACACACACACACACACACACACATACTCACACACACACACACACCCACACACCCACACAGATGAGATCATGTTTTTTCCAGCTATTACATCAGAAACTGTGTTTCCACTTGTGATTTCACATTGTGAAAGTGCTATCCCAGGCTCTTGCTGCTTCACACGGGACATGCTGCATGTCCTGATGCTGTGTGTTGCTTCTGACATCATTGGAATTTAAAGTTAACCACACACACACACACAAACACAAACTAATACAAACACAAACAAATACACAAGTTCACAAACACACTTTCATGGGTGCGCACTCACACGTGCATACACACACACACACACAATTGAATGTGTGTTCAGACATTGAATTATACACAAGCCCCTCCCAGCTGTGAACATAAAAACAGTATGTAACGGATTATATTCAGAGCATCGCAGGCCGAGATACCGGGAAACTATTTCACACCTGCTGAAAGAAAATCTCTTTCAGACAAACACAAAATGCACGCACGCAAACACACACACACACACACACACACACACACACACACACACACACACACACACACACACACACCGCCAAACCTCACAATCATAGAAATATATATACAGAGAATCATGCAGGTGTCTTTTACTATATGTCAACACAATAACATTGTTGTAAATCGCATGATCATGATTGACCACAACCCACACACTGAGATAAAGGGCAGGTGTGGTGGTAATCATTAGTGCTACATGCAAATACACACTGCAACTGCACATTTTACACTATTTTAGATGCACTGCTGAAGGAAAACACACAATGCTACATTTTACAAGAAAGTGTTTCTCACTTTTTTAATTTTTATGTACAGGTTTTTTTTCTGTGCCCATTGTTAGTGACATGTAAGGCCTTCAGGAAGAACATTCACTGAAGTTATGTCAGGTGTGTAGAGCCATTTGTAATAGAACCGATAGAGTGAAAAAGCAGGACAGAAGAGTTATGAAAATAGTTCTAAAATGGACACAGGAGTGCTACAAATAGCAATAGAACAAAAAGA
Organism: Coilia nasus; assembly: GCA_027475355.1. Taxonomy (NCBI): domain Eukaryota; kingdom Metazoa; phylum Chordata; class Actinopteri; order Clupeiformes; family Engraulidae; genus Coilia; species Coilia nasus. The sequence continues at coordinate 28,469,534 of CM050216.1, forward strand.
GTAATAAATATAGCAAAACAATATAAGAGGAAATAAAAGTAGTAGATGTAGTTTTAAAAGGACAACGTATAGAGTAAGACACATTTGAAGACCAAGCACCAGAAACTAGTGTTCAGAATGGAGATAAAAACAGGCACCGAAGGAGCCAGCCTTATGCACTGTGAACTCATTCCGTAGTTTGGGGCCTATAGCTGCAAAAGCATGATCACTCCTGCTCCTAAGTCTAGATGGAGCGATGGTCAGCTGCAATTAGTGCACTAGAAGACAAACAAAACTTTCTTTAAGTAAGATGGAGCAAGTCCTTTTAAAGATTAAAAAACTGAAGAAAATGTGAATTAATCCTTAAACATTCATGGAGTCAGCGCAGGGCCACAAGCACACGAGTGATATGCTTCTGCTTCTGCATTTGGCAGCATTTTGGACTAACTGAAGATGGGACAGGAAGGAGCAGGTACCCGCATAAAGAGAATGGAAATAACTTAGGCTGGTAAAATATATCACTGTCTCAAAATTATTAAAACATAAAAAGGGCATCACCTCCGTTAAGTGCCTTCCATCATTTTTACCATAGAGTTACTTTATTGTCCATTTTAAAATCTACCTCTGTATTGGTATCGTGGTTCCCAGAGGTCTAAACAGAAGCACCACATTTTTTGTTGATTATTTTCACTGTACTTTCATTAGACACGTTTGTACAAGAAAAAATGCTCAAAACATGAAAAAACGTAAACCAGAAATACTCTGCAACCCTCTGTTAATGCTCTAAATATGTACTAAATGAATTCAAGACAAACTGAATGAACACAGTAATAGTCCATTGTCGGGTTAATGTCGGTTTCTCAGTTTTATGAACTATACCACCCTCTGCTGTCCAAACATTATAACAACAGGATTCAAAATGTGTATGATGAGATCAGATTTAAATTGTATCACTTCTGTTCTGTCACTAAAAATAAAGGGTAGACTTGGTACATTTTGTCAGTAGCGCCTTGCACATTTCTCGGGGTTCTAGGGCTCCCCAGATTTGCCATGACAACCTCAAAGGAGCCAAAAACACGTGATGCGCCCGCCTTTCACATCCCAGATCAGCGCCCCTATTGAAGTTTGTGTGAAAGTTTCGGTACACTCCCGAAAGAACCGGACTGCACCGGACTTGAGGCATTGAAAACGACTGAAGTGTTCTCTTTTATGTTATAAACTTTCGTCAGCTAAACAAACTAATGTAATTTTGCCAAATGGGGATTTAAAGGGAAGAATTCGTCTATTTGTCCCATCAGCAAATCGCAGTAAGTTTTTTTTAATTATGGTAAAACGTATAGCCTATTAATGCTGCGCAAATGTTGTTAAGGATGTTGTTAAGGATGAATGGTTAGGGAAATTCATTAAAGCCCATGCTATTTCTATTGTGGTATTAATTTCGGCTTGCTCTATTCAGTGCCACTTTGGGCACGTTATACAGACAGCTATTTTCAATCAATTTGAGTTCATTGGGGTCTTCAAGCAGACATCCCTTGTTAAGTCAAGGGGGTATCTGCCTACCAAACGTCTGCCCAACCAAAGTGTATTCGGCGGGGATCTAAGCTGAGAGATGTTTTTGTAGAAATAAAATGCAACTAAAAGGTCATATGATGGTATGGTACAGGAATCTCAGTAACCCCCTACCCATCCCCCCATCCACAGAAAAAACCTCCTGATTAGTATTACACTCAGATGCAGCAAACATGTTGTGCAGGCATGTCTACAGGGAGGCCTTTGTTTTATCCTAGAAAATCCTTGCTGAGAGTGTTTTCAAGTTGCATGAGATTAGGCAATTACAGCACACTCACAAAATATGCTTCCATTTGTTTGTGTGGTGCAGTAAACTTGTTTTCCCAAATTTCTCTACTCCTAGCCCTGTCCCACTTCAGTTTGGGACAAGTCGGAGTGACTGTGAGCGATGTTTACCCTGTCTGAGCTGGCCACTCTTAACGAGCGTCAGAGCTACAAGCTGCTGAAGCCCTGGTGGGAGGTGTTTATGGACTACCTGGTGGTGCTGATGCTCATGGTGTCTGTGCTCGCCGGTACCCTGCTGCTCTCTCGAGACCGGGTAGTCTGCCTTCCCATCCAGCCCACCACATCCTTCAGCAATCAGAGCCTGGGCTCTGAGAGCCTCCCCCAGCAGTATGTCCACACTCCCACTCCTCCACCACCACCACCACAACAGGCGCCTTCCTCCCCCCACCAGCCCTTCCTCTCCTCTACCCCCATCTCGTCTGGCGGCAAAGGTTCGGCCCAGGGCCTGCGCACCAACCTGGACTACCAGCAGTACATCTACGTCAGCCAGGTGTGCTACCACGAGGCGCTGCCCTGGTTCTCCCGCTTCTTCCCCTACGTGGCGCTGCTGCAGTCCCTGGTGCTGCTGGTGAGCGGCTGCTTCTGGTTCCACTTCCCGCTCACCTCGTCCCGCATCGAGCACTTCCTGACCATCCTGGCCAAGTGCTGCGAGTCGCCCTGGACGTCCCGGGCACTCTCGCACACGGCGCGGCAGGACCGCGGCCGGAGCCGAGCCACGGAGGAGGAGCAGCAGAAGGAGGGGGAGGAGGAGGAGGAGCGAGAGGGGCGGAATGAGGACAGACCGCAGGCCTACCTCCGGCACCCCACCCTCTCCTCTGCCTCCATCACCAGACAGCCCAGCCTGGACTCTGGAACGGACAGCCCCCTGCTCGGGAGGTCAGACAGCACGTCCACCGCGGCCCCTCCGTCGCCCTGCCCTTCCACGCTCTCTCGCACCTCCTCGCTGTCGTCCCTGGCCTTCGTCGACCCTCCTGCCCCTCCACAGCCACACCTGTGCCGCCTCATCCCCGACACCACTAGGCCGATGGCCAGCCTGGACCGCAGCGATGGGGAGCAGGCACGGGCCCTCTTCGAGAGAGTCAGGCGCTTCCGCAGCCACTGTGAGAGTTCTGATATCATCTACAAGGTCAGAGGAGCATTTTCCCAAATAGACAACATAAACTGAGCTGAGCATAAAATATATTTTCCCCGCATGGGACAGCTGTGGCCTTGTGGTTAGGGAGTTGGTCTTACAATCGGAAGGTTGCTGGTTTGAATTCCGCCCTACCCATGGTTGAGATGCTCTTGAGCAAGGCATCTAACCCCACACTGCTCCAGGGACTGTAATTGAAACCCTGTAAAAATCTGTAAGTCGCTCTGGATAAGAGCGTCAGCTAAGTGTAATGGAATTTTTTTTAAATACATGAAAAGTAATTGTTCCATATTTTTAGACAATTTGTTTTCCTCTAAAGATGTCTAAACTTTACACATTGTGTTTTCCCTGTAGGTGTACTTTGCTCAAACTGTATTCAAGGTCCTAAAGGTCGTTGTCATCGTGAGCTACACCACGCCTCTGCTGGGGTCCATCACCTTCAACCACATCTGCCAGCCTTTGTCCCACGCCCTCACTGGCTACCGGGCCTTCGAGTGCACCCATGCCCTGGCCTCCGTGCTGCACAAGCTGCTGGTGGTCTACCTGTGCCTGGTGGGCCTCTTCGGCTTGCTGGGCCTCTACTCGCTCAGCTGGATCTGCCACAAGTACGGCGGTGAACGCAGAAGGGCAAGAGCTGGGAGGACTGTGTTCATGTGTCTGTCTCCATGCGTGAGTGGTGGGATTGCTGTTGTAACAGATCTCCTCAGAGTTTGGTTGCACACAGAACTTATCCTGTGTGGTGGTTTTGCAGTGAGTGCACTAAGCCATCCGTTTGTGTTTCTGTTCTAACTCCGTGGTGTGCAGCTTGGGTGGCTACATGGGTCCAACAGTCCCTGGGAACGGGAAAGTGACCTGCTAATCAGCTTTAGAGGCTTGGGAGTCTTTGGCATACTGTTTGAAGGCTTTTGGGGGAGACTTGTACCACCAATATGACTCCCACGAGCTTGTTTTTGTTCTGCTGTCAAGGATTGCATTGGCATGACTATTCAACGTGTTCTCTTAGCTTGAAATTAGAGGCATGCTTTTAATACTCTGCTTTAGCTGCCATTTTGCAAGGGCACTGCTCTGGAACAGCCAGGAAACTAGGCGTCAAATTCAGCCCTCTGTCTGCACATGTTTTGTCATCTAGTTAACACCGAATCTTGGCATCTGGTAAAAAAAAAAACAACTTTGCTTTCTAAGCTAAACTGACCATTAGACAAATTTCCCCATTCTCCTCTTAGAGTACTAACATCACTATCAACCTGATTTCATCCCTTTACAATGGTGCTCCAACATATTACTGAATTAAGAACTAATTCCTAACCGTGGACATCAGGGAACTTTAAGTCTAGCTAGGTGAAAATAAAACATTTATTTAATAGGGAAATGTATGTAAACAGGCTATGGTAAAAAAAAACCTGCAAGCCATTGGAATCGGCCACTAATCAGCTGTCAAACTTGCATATGGTTATTGTGATTTCCTAAAGGAGAAGCAAAACAGATACAAATTAAAACTTGATGCTGTGCGACTGCGATTCTGCTTATACAAAACACCAGCAGGTGGCTAATTTCAATGGCTTGCATTTGGGTTGCGATTTTGTTTTCACCTAGCTGGACTCATTGCTTTCAGCTCCCGGATGTCTGCAGCTACGAATATGTTATCAGACCTGCCACACCTCTGACTAGACACGTTTGCTACCTGGACAGGACCTCCGAACCTTGTCCCAACTGCTGTGTTTAATACCCACAGGTCCTTAAGGAAGTACTCCTTTCAGTGCTTACATGACACAGGCTCCATGCTGGATGTGCCAGACCTGTGCAACGACCTGGCCTTCCTGCTTCACATGGCCGACCAGTATGACCCTCTGCTGGCCCACCGGCTCTCCGTCTTCCTGTCCCCGGTGAGCGAGACGCGGCTGCTGGAGGAGAACCTGGAGCGGCGCTGGGGAGTGGAGCGGCTGCGCAGCATGACCACCTGTGACCCCCAGGGCCGCACGCAGCTGCAGCTGGTGGCTCTGTCCAGCCTGCCCCCCGCCCTCTTCACCCTGGGCCAGCTGGAGGTGCTAAAGCTGGAGCTCATTACCGATGCCAAGCTCCCATCACAGATCTCCAACATGACGTCCCTCAGGCGAGTAGGCTCAGACATAGCACCAGAGTAGAATAGAATAGAATCTCTTTTTATTGTGACTATATACATGTACAATGTATGCTATATACATGTACAATCAGAATGAAAGCAACTCCTTCACCAGTGCAGACATGTATGAAGAATATTTAAAACAGAGAATAAATACATAGTAGTGCAAGACAAGATATAAAAAAGAATAAAAAAGAGGGGTAGAGTGCACAGTTCAGAGGCAAAAGTAATAAATGAGGTTTTGTAGACAGAATTATTGCACCTTAATTAATATTGCACAGTAATGATTGTCTTGTTCTGTGTGTAGGGAATATTGGACAAAGGGGCATTTCTGGTCTTAAGGAACATCCTGAGCTGATGAGTAGAGGACTTTTTTGTAATAAAAGAAAGGTGTTACAGTAGACTACAGGGCATATCGACTATAGAAGACATAATAGATTAGCCTGGTAAACCACCCCCTCAGAACGGAGGCCGTGAGAAACAATTTCTTCCTGGAGGTGTGGACTCTGCTGTAGTTTAAAACAAGTGCCTCTGCCTTTACACAACGTATGCAATTAGCACTATGCACTACAATTCAAATGTAGCACACAAAGTCAACGTCATGGCTCACGAACACAGCCTCTGTTCGCTGATTGGATAGGGGTTGCTCGGTCCTCTTATATGCTCCTCAACAGATTCCGGTCCAGACCCTCTGTACAAAATGAAATGAAGTGCGAAGGGCGGGTTTACCAAGCTAATAGTAGACTGCCTAAATTACAGATGTGTTAGACAGCACAATGAAATACATAAAATAGACAACTGTAGAGTTATTTTGGCTAGACTCAAAATACCCAATCAATGTGTCAGATATAATAGAAGAATATGTGAAAGGGTAATATACTGTAAAAATATGACTGTTAACTTGCACAGAGTCAGCCGGGGTAGTTATCCACTGTATTTTTCTGGGACCTTCTGGCACATCTGTTCAGTGCTGCTGAGCTGGCTGTTGTAGTCATGCTGCCTATTTACCCCACAGGGAACTGCATCTGTATCACTGCACAGCTGCAGTAGAACCAGGGGCTCTTCACTTTCTCCAGGAGCGCCTGGAGGTCCTTCACCTCACCTTCACCCAGGCCACAGTCATTCCCGGCTGGGTGTACTCCCTCCGCGGGCTGCAGGAGCTGCACATGACCGGACACCTGGGCTGCGAGGGCGGAGTGGGCCGCGGCTGGGGGATGGGCAGCCTGCGGCAACTGCGCCACCTCCGCGTTCTGTCGCTGTGGGACTCACTGACGCGCATACCCGCAGAGCTGGGAGAGGTGTCGGGCAGCCTGGTGCGTCTGGAGATCCACAACGAAGGCGCCAGGCTCCTGGTGCTCACGGGACTGCGACGGCTAACGGGCCTGACGGAGCTGCAGCTGCAGGGCTGCCAGCTGGAACGCCTGCCCTCGGCGCTGCTGGCCCTCACGGCCCTCCGCAGCCTCGACCTGCAGCACAACTGCCTGCGCACCCTGGAGGAGCTGCTCAGCCTGCAGCACCTGCGCCGACTCTCCTGCCTGCGTCTCGCTCACAACCGCGTCCTGGCGCTCCCTGCCAGTGTCGGGGTTCTGCGACATCTGGAGCTCTTGGACCTGGCCCACAACGAGCTGCAGAGCCTTCCCCCAGCCCTCTTCACCCTCCACAGGCTACGGCGACTCTACCTAGCAGGGAACCTGCTGGAGGTCTTGCCGGCCGAGGTGGGAGCTCTGACGCTGCTCTCTGAGCTCGATCTGAGTGGGAACAGGCTGGAGAGTCTCCCGGTGGAGCTCTGCACAAAGTGTCTAGAGCTTCGCAACCTGAACGTGAGCCACAACTCCCTGGGCTCTCTCCCGCCGGACCTCGGGTGTCTGAGCCAGCTCACGCGGCTGGACCTGAGAGGCAACAGTCTGGAGCAGCTTCCTGCGGAGCTGGGCCACTGCACGGGGCTATGTGGAGGGGGTCTCCTCGTGGAGAACTGGCTGCTCCACTCACTACCTCGTCAGGTGAGGGACCTCCTGACGCAACCCTGCTCATCATCCTCTACCTCCGTCTCCTCCGAACCCCCGTCCCGACCTGAGTCAGACAGCTTCCCCACCTTCTCCACCAGCCACTGGAGCTTTCTCTTGGCTGCTGAGTCTCGGATATGAAGGGTTAGCTTCAGGGACATGTACACATTTGAATTTTTTGTCATAGGTACCAGAAAGAGGGACATAGCTGTAGTGTGTGCTCGGCACAGAGTCAAATCTTGCATATCTTTACTAAAGAATATAAAGATATTTAGATGAAAGACCACATCCTGATTTTGTTCCTGAATTATAGAGTCTAATATGCTGTATGTATAACAAAATATTAATACAAATTAAAATTCTACTCTTAGTGGTATTGCTAATATGTCACAGCCAGTTGACTTACCCTCAAACTCATACTATTTTTATGGGAAACTTGTAGACCAGTTATAATAATCATTTTATACTTTCTGCATGACCAAATAAAAGTATACTCAAAACACATTTTTGAGTTTGTATCTTCATTCATTTTTTCTTTTGTTTTTCATGATTAATTTTTTGTCCTCTTTTTTTTTGGTATTAAAACCAAAACATGTAAGCTATAAATGATGTGACCTTCATGATTTTACCCATGGGATGGTGCTACTGGTTAGTTGTTCCATCTGAAAATGTACATTATATAACAGTATGTAAAAGGTACTTTACGTATGAAAGGATTAACAAAAGGGTAAGTGCAAAATCTTTTTTAAAGCATGGTTGTAGGAATTAGTGATTAATAGATAATAAGATAAGGCATTTAATGACTGCACTGCATACTTTATTGATAAACATACCTGGGCAGGGCACAGATGTGTACAAGAGAAAGGATCTTATACTCTGACAAAACATAGACACTAATATACAGGAAAACCCTCACGAACAAACTGAGTCCTTACATCAAACAATACAGGCTGGCACATACAATATAAGAAGGTAACAACCTATAAGCATGTACATTAAAGATATCATAAACATTATCACACAAACACATAATGGATTTTGGGACTTACACAACCCCCCTTGCCCTAGAATCTAACGCTGCTAAAATATGTACACTAGACTTTATAGATAGTGAGAGAACAACTGTGTGAATATATAGCATAAATCGACACTATCTATCTAGACTGCCCATATTACAGTTTTTCTCAATTGCTAAAACACAAACACCTACTGGTTGAACAACTTTCCCAATTGCTTGAATTATTTCTCAGAACTCTTCACCCTTTTGTCAATACCTTGAACAATTTTCACATAGTAGAACACAATTTGCAAAACTCATTGATGCATCTTTGCAAAACTCTAAGCACAATCTCATTGTTAAAGCACATGTTGCATTCTTAGATACATGCAATGCAAAATGGTGAACATACATCTCACCTTTTCATCACAAATAAAGCACAAATGCCATACGCTAAGCACAGTGGGTCAAAATTGACTTTACCTTATGTCAAATAAGCTGACACCTCCAATACAAGCCAATTGGAAGAGCAACCAGGTTTTTGAGGGTTGCAGCTTGCAAGTGGATGCCAATCAGACACAAGGAGGACAGAGAGTCCAATTGTGAGGGGGGTGGCAAAGAAGAGGAAGAGGAGGTAAAGGAAAGGGAAGAGTGGTAATTTCTAACCAAATTAGAGGCAGCATTATAGATCATGTTCTCGTCCATGGGTTGACGACAAAGGAGTCAGAATTGAAAGTTCCACCCAATCTGTAATTTTTTGGAGGCCATGGAATATCCCTGTGGTGAGGAACAGTGTCAAGGATGGATATGACACACTAGGGGGTTCTTTCCCCGTTGCCTGGCAAGGGACATCATTGCTTGTGATGTGGATGAGGTGCTGTAGCCTCACCCAGTCCAAATGAAGCCCAGTGATCTCTTGTTTGCAGCACTGTATACAGCACATGTAGTTTTTCATTTGTGCTGTATCGCTATAATTTACAGTTTTTCTCAATTGTTTACACACATTTTCTGAGAGCATGCCTCATACTCTTAGAACTCTATACACAAAATACAACAACACACACACAATAGGCAAAGTCCTTCAATAACAATGTTATTTATTCTCAAAATGCTATTTTGTTGTCAAATGACATACAAACCATCATATGAATAAATATTTATAAGAACCAAAAGAACCTCTCATTTGTTTTGGTCTGGCCACAGCATCGCATCCAATGTTTTCTGGCAAGTAGTGGGTGAAATAGTGTCTAGCATGGCAAATCCATCCATGAAAAGCATCAGTTGCTATATCTCCACATGCGTCTTCCATAGCTCTGATTGCTAATTGTAAAACTGTGAGACAGGTGTTTGCCCATATGATTCATGATGTGAGTCAGTGTACATAGGAGGGCAATTGACTTTAGAATTTTGAATGACAGTGTGTTCCTTGTGAAAACAAGAGATTTTCTTCAAGAAAATTGCGCCAAATGCAGAGAATTGTAAGTAGTGTTTTGAAAAAAAGTGTGTTTTAGAACTGCAATTTGAGTGTAAAGCAGTAATTGCGCTTGTAGTTCAGCAGAATTGGATCAGGGGGTTAGTGCATGAGTTCCATGTTGTGGTCATTGTGTCCCAAGCACAATGATTTGTGTGTAAACAACTGAGAAAAACTGTAACATGTAATTCTTCCACTTTATGTATTTAGTCTATGTACAATACATATACATCAGTAGTTTTGCTTTTTCAGTTGAAAATGCATGTTTAGTGCCTTAAAAAACGACATGTATACATCTGAGAGTTGTGCTTTCCATTTTTTTGTGTAGTGTTTACTAACTGCTTCAGTTGTGATTTCATTTGACTGTGTTGTTTCTGATTTGAGAATGGAGTTTGGTTTTGAGCACACATAAAACTGTTTTGAGGCAATAGTTTGCTTTTGCAACAAGAATCCGAAGTTTTGGGAAATGGTTTTGGACAAATGGAGTTTGTGTTTACAGTTTGGAGAAAATCGTGCATGGTTTCGGAAATTGTGTTTTAGCATTTGAGAAAAACTGTAACAGTGTATGTGCCAAAGCCAAACGAGTCACCGTGACCTCTTGAACAATTTCGTAAACGTGCGGCTGAAATAACCAATAGAACTGCTGGATATCATGGAGGCGGTACTTCCGGGAGGCAGTATAAGCTGTAGGCCTACCGCCTGCACATGCGGTTTTGATTCATTGAGTCACTGTCGTTATTCCGTCTTGAAAAGTTTCCTGTGTCTCTAAGGTAAGATCTGTTGTTTATTTTAAACTGCTTGTGTTAGATTGTGACTGCAGAGCTAGAACTTGCTGTTTATATTACTATTATGTAGTTAAGTGTAAGTAATATGAGCCACCGAAGACCATAAAACCTTTCGTTGGTTAGTTCGTCGTGTACCATTAGCTTGTTAACTATCGCTATCGCTAACTAGCCGTTACCTAACAATTTAGTGAATTTTCGAAGACCGACTAAGATGATATTTTCCTCGCTGACTGTATTTAAGTCATAAACATCTTTATTTTTTATGCGCTAGTGACTTGGGTATGTAACCAACAACAGTAAATAGGCCTGCACCAGCTAATCAGGCGTGTGGTAGCAGGGGACCTATATGGTCTTTTGTCCCTAAACCCGAAAGGCCGGGTGGGCAGGAAGATGGGTAACTGTATGTAATTTAGTTTTTTTTAACGGTAAGTGAGAAGGGGCGAGTACTGTTTAGGATAACTGTGCCCTGTAACGTTCCTTTAACAGTACACACAAGAAAAACAATTGTATTGACGTACATTCTCGGCTAGCTAGCTATCTTGGAGAGATTAGCCTAAGTTAGCATTGCTAACATAAACGCGGGGTGAATCAAGTGTGCCCCTACATCAGCTGAGCGTCACAGGTAGCCCCACCCTCAAGACGATGGCGTTTGTCCCTGCCATTGTGCTCTACCTGGGTTAAAGTTTTGAACATTTTCCGCATACTACTGATTTAGGGGATGTTGCATTTTGGCTTCAACCAGGTTAATGGTAAAACGATTCTCAAATGTACAGGTTTGAGTTACAGTCTGAGTTACAAAACTAGAGTAAGATGTTGGCTCCCAGGTGCGATGGTACAGCTGGGCAGTATCTCGTAGCTTACACTTATTCACTTGTAATAAAGTGATTGCAGCCCAATGATCGTATACAGTGTCCTTTGTAGCCACGGAACGCGAACCGCAAGTCTGCTGTTTCATTGGTTTTCAACACTTATGTTCCATTGAACTTTTATTGATATGCAGGGTGTCCACACGAACACTCCCAGTAGGATGGCGGCCATTTTTAGATTTCCTTGCAGGCCTGTGGTTTAAGATGCATACCTGGAAAAACTGAAACGACTTGGAGAATCTGCTCACATGTTTATCAATATATGTGAATTAGTTTAGATATCACATCCTAAAATTTGAGTGTTTGTTGACCCTGTATTTAATTTTGTGTTTATATCTGACCCAGCTGTATACCATGTGTTATTTGTTTTGTAGCTACCAACAAGCAAGGAACAAAAGCTATTGAAAATGGAAATTGCAGACAGTTTGCTTTGCTTAAAAACAGCTTACTGGTATGTTGTTAGTAGGGAATAACCTCCAATTTGACATCTTGTTTGTTTTTTGTAGCATGACTGACAACGATGTTGACACTGAGCTGCTCGACTATGAAGACGACGAGGAGCAGCAGGTTGCCCCAGAGAGCGCGGCTCCTGCGGGAAAGAAGGAGGTGAAGGGCTCCTACGTCTCCATTCACAGCTCCGGCTTCAGGGACTTCCTCCTCAAGCCAGAGCTGCTGCGCGCCATTGTGGATTGTGGTTTTGAGCATCCCTCTGAAGGTAGGAAAAGCAGGGAGCAATACTGCCCTACAAAGGCAAAGTGCAGTAACTAATCGAATGTAGAAGCCGAGAAAAATGCCTGTGAGGTGGTGATGCCATTACATACTTTTTTTAAGAAGCAAGATATTTAGTCACAAGACAAGGTGTTATAAAGTCGATTTCCTGTCTAAACTCAGTGTTGACAAAATGTGTAGTGGCTGCAGTTTGGATTTGTAGGACAGAATAAGTGGCGGTCTAAACAAGAGCCCAACACACCATTATATTTATACTTATGTGCTTCTGGGGTCAATCCAGTAGGCTTGTACGGGTTTGGATTTATTCTGTGGATTTTGGGTTGTTTTGTGTTTCTGTCTCAGTGACACACTAGGCATTGACATTTTTTCCCCTCCCTCTCTCTTTCAGTTCAACATGAGTGTATCCCACAGGCAATTCTTGGTATGGATATTCTGTGCCAGGCCAAGTCTGGTATGGGAAAGACTGCTGTGTTTGTTTTGGCTACACTACAGCAGATAGAGCCTGTAGATGGGCAGGTGAGACCTTGTTTACTTACAAATTGTTTGGTTTGATCTGTGCTGTTTTACTTTCTTTTGGAGGGAGCAAATACAACAACCTACATAAAAATGATTTGATACAAAAAGTGTTCAGTCTGACTGAGCTTTTTGGTATCATGTGCTGGGTAATTTACCTTTTGATTGCCTCTGGCCTGGTTTGTTTACATCATGCGCTTCTTTCGCCCTTTATCTGCAGGTGTCAGTCCTTGTGATGTGCCACACGCGTGAGCTGGCTTTCCAGATCAGCAAGGAGTACGAGCGCTTCTCCAAGTACATGTCCAGCGTGAAGTGCGCCGTGTTCTTTGGTGGCCTCTCCATCAAGAAGGACGAGGAGGTTCTCCGTAAGAACTGCCCCCACATTGTGGTGGGAACGCCCGGTCGCACCCTCGCCCTTGTCCGCAACAAGAACCTCAGTCTGAAGAATGTCAAACACTTCGTCCTCGATGAGTGCGACAAGATGTTGGAAGCACTGGGTAAGATGGTGTTTCTCCCTTGTTATTTATGTAACAAGTTACAATGTAATTGTGGCACAGAAGTTGCTTACCAATATGTTAGTTTAATACGAAGTAAGGTGGCCTGTATTTTTGGGCAGTGTAATGATCTCTCATGTAATTTCAGTAACTGTAAAGGCCATCCTATGTTTCATCCACCTCTTTGACCTCCCACAGACATGAGGCGTGATGTGCAGGAGATTTTCCGGCTAACACCCCATGAGAAGCAGGTCATGATGTTCAGCGCCACCCTCAGCAAAGAGATCAGGCCCATCTGCCGCAAGTTCATGCAGGATGTGAGTAATGTGCTGCAGGTCTTGCAAACTTGGTGTCTACAGGATTATATATGCAAAACCCTGCTTTTATTTGTATTGGTAGCACGTTATAACTTCCTAATAAGCATTTATTTTGCTTTTGTTAACTATTAACACTGTTTATAATTTGGTAACCATGTTTTTACACTCTTTCACGCCAGTAAATAATTTATAAACATACTGACACATATCTGCCTGGATGTCGGTTGGCTATCTATCTGTGTGGCTGTCTTTCTGCTATCCATCTCTCAGCCTGCTGTCTTTCTGCCTGTCTATAACCTTCTGTATGCTTTAGCCTTTTGTAGATAAATGATTATGATTTACTACAAATGATTTACTGATGATAAATGGTGTAAAAGTAATGGTTCCCAGATGAACAAAGTGTTAATTAGGAGTTAACAAATGTATATTAGGAAGCGGTTATTATAAAGTGCTGCCTTTTTGTATTTTACTATATATCTATTTAGTCTCCGTTAATGTCTCCTAAAAATTGTCTAATGAGCTTTCTTTTTCTCAGCCCATGGAGGTGTTTGTGGACGACGAGACCAAGCTTACGCTGCACGGACTGCAGCAGTACTACTGCAAGCTGAAGGACAGCGAGAAGAACCGCAAGCTCTTTGACCTTCTGGACGTGCTGGAGTTCAACCAGGTATGAGGGAGTACTCACAATATTGAGGCAAGGATTAGATGATGGTGTCAGACATTTTTGGTTTGAAGGCTTCTGTAAGACATGTTATTTCTAAAAAAATAAATAAAAAAATAAGCCACAGTATATTTTAAACACTCTGCATCTACAGTCAAGTTTGCCATTCCTGGTGGCCTCTGCATTGGTGAAAGGGTTGTACTGTACTGTAATGCCCCTCTCTGCCTGCAGGTGGTGATCTTTGTGAAGTCTGTGCAGCGCTGCATGGCACTCGCTCAGCTGCTGGTGGAGCAGAACTTCCCCGCCATCGCTATCCACAGCAGCATGATCCAGTCGGAGAGGTGAGTCACGGCCTCTGGCCGCCCTTTCAACACCCAACTCCCCCACTCAGGACTTATCATTTCCTTCACGGGCGTTGATGTGACTTACACATGGTCTCGTTTTACCCGGTTACACACAGGTTGTCACGGTACCAGCAGTTCAAGGACTTCCAGAGGCGGATATTGGTGGCCACCAACCTGTTTGGCAGGGGCATGGACATCGAGCGGGTCAACATCGTGTTCAACTATGACATGCCTGAGGATTCCGATACTTATCTGCACAGGGTACATTTCCTCTGAGTGGAACACTGAGGCTCCTAAAAAGCAGCTACGCTGATGACCTTTTTGCGGGAGTTCCTGTTGTAAGCTAACCTTTCCTGGTTCCCTTAGGTGGCTCGCGCAGGCCGATTTGGCACCAAGGGCCTGGCCGTAACCTTTGTGTCGGACGAGACGGACGCCAAGACGCTGAATGATGTGCAGGACCGCTTTGAAGTCAACGTGGCAGAGCTGCCAGATGAGATTGATATCTCGTCCTACAGTAAGTTTTTGTGTTTACAGTTAGAAACCAGTCAGTTCAATTTTTTTTACATAGTGACATATAATCTTTGTTTCTTTGGTCATAGTTTTCGAAGAATATTTCATGTGAGGTGCTGTTGTAAAATGGAGTTGGAAGGATTGCAGATTGTATTAAGTGTGGCTAATGTAGTGATGGATACGATGAACGTAGTTCCTCAGACCCTGCTAAACCATAGGTGTTTAAAATGGTGCAAACATTCTGTAAGGGATGGTCCTTTGATGTAATGACTCTAGAAAATGTGATGTATTTGACGCGTGGCTTTGCAAGACAGTTTGGTAACCAGAGAATGTTTGTGGACGGACGGGCATTTGAATCTCTTGTCAACACTGAAATGCAGGAATGTCCAGCTGTCCTCTAACCACATGTTCCCCTCCTGTTGTTCTCTCTCGTTCTCTCTCGTTCTCTCTCGTTCTCTCTCGCTCTCGTTCTCTCTCGTTCTCTCTCGTTCTCTCTCGTTCTCTCTCGTTCTCTCTCTCTCTCTCTCTCTCTCTCTCTCTCTCTCTCTCTCTCTCTCTCTCTCTCTCTCTCTCTCTCTCTCTCTCTCTCTCTCTCTCTCTCTCTCTCTCTCTGCAGTTGACCAGTCCAGATGAGTTCTGATGGTGTGGTGGAAGAGCTAAGAGTTGCAGACCCTCTGTTGCTCCTATTTTTAATCTTTTTTTTTTTTTGTTCTTGTCCTTTTTTTTTTTTTTTTGAAATCAAGCTCATTGTGTTCCTACAGTTAACTTTATTTGGTCTCTACTACTTTTATTTGTTTAATGTGCCAATTGTGTATTCTGTTGATTTCAATTAAACTTTTTATACACCATTTTATATGACGTGGTTAATTATTTCTATTGGCCCGTCAATGAGGCCATCCTCAAAAAATATGCTTTTTTTTCACGGGCGTTTGAGCCGACCTACCCGACCACAATATTGTACTGTAACCGACTGAATTTTTCCTACAAATCGCACCCAATATCGTTAAAACCATAATTTTCCTTTTAAGCGAATTTGTTGAAAAAGGTTAACGCAGAACCCCCGATCCGATGAGTGTTTGACATGTGGACGGGTCGGAGACGTAGCGGGTTGTAGTGCAGACCGGTATGGAGCGCACTAGCGGCAACACCAGAGTGCCGCAACTCGCTCCGGTGTCATGCAAGCCAGATCACGCTCTGATACTAGGCCGCTATATTTCACAGTCTAGACGAGTAGAGGGCAGAACCTTTCTTTGAATTGCTGCCACGGGTAGGGAACTTAACAGTGCATCGCTCATGTTTCTAAATGCTGTCAATTTTATTTCATTATACACGTGGAAAGGGCAATGAAACCCTGTGTGTGTAGGCCACATATAGTACCGTTTAGCCTGTTTTTTTAAATGCAGCTAATTTGTACATAATGGCTTATTTGAAATCGGGTCCCTGCAAACTGACTGACCTGTTGCTTTTCATAAGAAGTACTCTAATGTCAAACCTTAATATACAAGGAAAAGGCGCAACCAGAGCTAAATGTCATGGGAGAGCGAGACTTAAAGGATCTGTATAGGAGCACTCACACACTGACCAGCCCCTGTATCCACATTTTTTTGATTGCTAAAGACTAAATATGTGTCTTTCGACCTATTTTTTTCTTATTCTGATGTTACAGCAGACGAACATTTTAAGGATGGCTCACAAGTTACACGTTAAGTTGTCTACTACTTTTAAAAAAATATGCAATCATTTTAGCATGAAATTCAATTTCTAGTATATGGACATTCCAAGATCTAGCTTTTGTGTTTTAAAATCTGGTTGAGACCCCGTCAAAGCTGTTCTATGATGTCCCTGCCAAAACGGGTAGCAGCAGTATGTCAATCTGTGTCACCTTCGTGCTGGTGGATGCAACCAACAATGAAGCCTTTGAAGCTGATCCTTGCCTATGTTGTCCAATAGAAACCCCATTATTACACTGTTTCAGTAACGTAGGACATATTCTCCGATCTTCATTAATATTTGGGAAAGCACCAAAAATATTGGACTGGAAATCTGTTAGTGGGTGATCCGTCACCATGACTTTGGCACAAGCAACAAGCTGAGAAGAAAGGGCTAGGGCCGCGGTGCATGTGCTAAGCTGTTCCAACGCCATGACAGGGTCATTTCTACGCATGAGGACTTGCTTAAAATCTCATTATGTTGCATAAGAAGAATCAATTGCCCAGGCATGAACAGGTTGTACCCCTCTCTAAAAATAGCACCCCAAAAAGAGTTTGGACTGCCTGTACAATGTATTCATAATACATCCTCTATTTATAGGTTAACAGGCGCTCTTGTCTCATTTAGGCCTGTTTGTTCGCTAAAGCCCCAAGCCAAGTGGTAAGAAAAACAAATACACAGGTTCAGTGTTAACATAGTGGTTACCTGAGACAAAATTGGAATGTGTCACGGTGGTGCTGTCAAAGGAAACTGAGACATGAACATTTTCTTTTTTATTTAAAGCAGAATATTGGCAGTGATAAAAGTTTGCTCTGTGACGTTACTGAAATGTAAACAGTATTCTTGACAAAGACATGGGGTAGATGCTACATCAGTAAATGTTTAGATTTTAGGTTATTGGAGGACAGTGTGAAAACTTAAAAACTAACACTGAAAATGTAACCTAAAACTGAAAATGCAACAGAATTTGGAAAAAAAAAAAAAAAAAAAAAAAAACAATTCCCTTAAAGGCTGTTTCTTTGCTCCCAAATATCCCACAATGCCACTTAATTTTTTTCTCAACTTTTTAATATTGAATGTCAAAAAAAAAAAAACTGGCAAAAAAAATCATTTGATGAAGGTTAAATATAGCTGCAACATTTGTACTTGAAATATAATCATTTGCTTCTTGATATCTGAACAACACTGTACAATGTAACAAATATAGATTTAAACAAAAAATGCTGCCATACTATTTTTCTCCAGTTGCACTGTCAGCTGTGTTCAGACAAAAGGCAGATAAGGTGCATGAACATCTGTACGTCTCAGCTTGAGTAGTATAATCTACATCCTCTGACCCAAGGGCCGTGGTGCATAAACACTTATCTCTTAACCTGACAGTTAACTTGGTAATTCCGATATCAACAGATTAATACCAGTGTGCGATGCAAATGCCTGCTAATGGCTAAAATCCAAGCTATTTAGTTGGGAAGTGGGTGTGTTTGAGGTCAAAGATATCCCTGGTTCCAGACACAACCCTCGCTTTCTTCACTTAGGTTCATTCCCATGGTTTTAACGAAAATGACGTCACGGTTAACATTTCATCGAACACTGCCAAAATGGCAGACATAGAGACCACAAGAGGCACAGAGTGAGTCAAACATGACTTTAGGTCTCTTGATTTTTTGCATCACTTGCAAGATTAGAGGCCAGATTAAATCCAGAACGGACCCACCCACTAGTCCCAAATTACATGTTTATGTCTGATGCTAGTGTTTTTTCTTTTTATTTAAGCATTTCACAGCAAACTAGAGGGTTGGCAGGTTCCTCACTACCTCCAAAAGTCAGCATTGTAATTTGTGAGTTAGTTGATGTTTTGGTGCCAAGATTCCAGGGATTGTCCGTTGGCTCTTGTCTGAAGTCCCTTTAGACCATCTTTGGCATGCAAAATGGATGTGGCTCTGTATGAAAGCTGTGTATTGAAGGAGAGGGTATCTCCCAGCGTCAGAGCTGGCCTTAGACCAATCACTCCCCAAGAGAAGAGTCAGTCCCGTTGTTGAGCCCGACATTCTCTCTGTCCATCGGTGGCCGGGCCTTATCTTAACCCTCTTGAGAAAACACTAGAAGGCCACTGGTCAAAGAATGTTTTACGCTTCTTCACAGTTAATTGTCTGCCAAACAGAGGCTCATTATCTATAGAAAAGGCGTGTCATTTCATCTGTCAAAACAATAAATAGCCTGGCATAAATAAGAGGCAAAAAAAATAGACGACCTCCTCAAAAACAAGAGAGGGACGCCTTCTCATCCATCTTGGTCTCCCTTGCACTGTCTCTGTCCATGTTTGAAGTCCCTTGTCTCCTCTTGGGAGGCAAGTCTCATACCTCCTACACGTCCTTTTTTTCCCCCACACTGGGTGAAAATACTCTTTGCCGTTGAAGGATTTACTAACTGCCCACGTTCAGTGTGAAAAGTGAGCCCCATTCTTCCACTCAACCAGCGCACTGGGCCATTTTGTGGCAGCTGCTTGCGAGTCCTCTGAGAATCTGGATTTTGGCCACCTCTCGCTGCCAAGTCACAAAAATTCCCCCCTCCATGTCACTCCTGTCGCAGAGTGCATTGCCACTGCTTGTGTTTCTTTTTATTTATTTTTTTTCCTTCAGGGAGACAAAATGGCGGCTCGTAGAATCCACGGCTAGCTATTTACATGCGGGGCTCTCGTGGCGATCCCTATTGAACCGTGTTGGACACAGTTGTCTATTCTAAGGCCAGCACTAATCCACTGTATCTGAGCAAAAGGGAGGATGGGACCTGGAGAACCTAAAACAGACAAACGCAACAACTCTCCCTTTCCTCCTTGTGGATTTGAACACTCTTAGGAGTGGAGACTGTACGAGCCTCAGGCTAGCATCTACTTGGGAAGTACACTTGAAACCGCTACTCTATCAGGGTCTGGAGAGGTTTGGCTGGGTAAGGAAGGGGTGATGGAGAGAGAGAAAGAGAGGGAGGGAGTTGAGGGTGTGAAGCTAGTCAATGAACTTGTGTGTGTCACCGTAGAGCCAGCGCTGGGGCGGGAGGGCGGCCTCGTTGAGGTGGCTGCACTCGTCGCTGCACTTGCAGGACTGCACGAACATGACGGACCGCTCGAAGCGCTCGCCGTCCGGGCAGGAGAAGCGCACGGAGGCGGTGCGCGTGCGTCGCGGCGAGCAGCAGCGGCCGTCCAGACACACTCCGCAGTAGTTGGGCCGGTAGAGACGGGCACTGCGGCAACCTGCGTAGTGCAGACGGAGGGGCTCTGGGGCCTTCTGGGTACGCGAGCACTTCCTTCCTTTCTGTTGACAGACAGAGAGGGAGTAAAGGCATGTCCATATGAATATGCAGCAAGCACCTTTATTTCCTTTTACTTTTTAAATTCCACCTTTTAATTACTACTTATTATTTATTAATGCATTCTTCATTCCTAAAATGAAAACAGTTGGTAGATCAATTGTAAGTTACAAAGCCACAACGGACATTCAAGGAGTAAATAAGCTTTGAAGTGCAAAGACATTAAATGGACAGTACCACTGTTTTTGGCTTTACATTCATGAAATGGGAACGAATTTCAGTTCAAGTGTACCAAGAGGTATGGCATCACATGTAGGCACTAAACCAACTGCTGAAAGGCTTCTAATCCATACACGGCATCAAGGCCAACTCCAAATGCACTCACACATACTGTGAGACGGCACAGAGCACATCAGTGGATTATTACTTTATTTACATGGTGTAGTCATCGGTGATGTACGGCTCAGAGACACAGGGAAACAGAGGTGCAAACAAGCGTGGAAGTGATCGTGCATCACCCATGATCCCAGCAGTACCTCCACTGAAGCAAGACTGGCATAAATCAAATGGATCCAGCAGTTTTACAAGCTGTTAGCCTGTTAGGTTTCCAGCTTGTTTTCAGCTAACCTTGAACAGCATTGACCATTCCCACAGTGACAACCTCTCGTTGATGGGCAGCCACCAGAAAGGAAAGAACGGACAGAAGCTAGCACTAAATTCTGGGATATTAATACTACCGATGTGAACTCCGCAAGTGGTCAGTGGTAGGCCTATCTGGACGGACCCACACACTTCCTGTCCCATTAGGAGTGTCTGATTTTCCTGGCCAAGCAGATTCCAAACAGGGCACGCAAGGGTACTGCTCTTTAGCCTCTCCAAAAGACGTGCTAATTCTGTCTTATGTTGACACTAGGAGTGATACAAGCGTAACAGTGCCAACTCTATCTTCCGCAGTTAAGATTCTCTCTTTACCCAGTGCCAGCCCACCTACTAAAGGTTATTGACAGCATAGATGGTGCTGACAGGGTGGTGGGGTAGCCTCAACACTGGAAAATCCATAAAAATAAACACCCCCGCACACACACACACACTCAATGAATAGACACACACAAACTCACTATCCAATTTCCCTGAAGGGACCTCCCCAAGGGATTAATAAAGTTGTATTCTATTCTGTTCTACACACATATACTCTTGCATACAAACACACACACACACACACACACACACACACACACACACACCCATATGAATAGGCACACACGAGACATTACCTTAATGGGGACAGTCATGGAGCTGCACGGTCGGATGTTGCACAGGCGGGTCTCCTTGAGCAGCTTGCACTGGGCGTTGTTGTTGGTGACCCGGGAGGAGACGCCCATGCCGCAGCTGCGTGAGCACTGCGACCAGCTCGTCGTCTGGACGGCACACTGCTTACCATCCTGTCTCCATGCTGCCAGAGCAGAAGAGGAACAAGGAGCAGAAGAGTGATGATGGGGCAGAGGGGTGAAAGAGAAAGACACGACAGCACGAACACGAGTGCAGCACGAGGACCACAATAAATGACCGAAAAACTGACCAAGTGAACGAGAGCGAAAAAGGGAGCGAGAGAGAGAGAGAGAGAGAGAGAGAGAGAGAGAGAGAGATAGGACAAGCATGCAGTACGATAGGGTGAGCGCAAGGAGCCCATTAGTAAGCAAGCAAGTAAAGCACACAGGCGCCATTCACAGAACTGGCAACACTGACGCATAGCATAGCGTGGGTGATTACAGAGTGGAGAAAAAAGGTGGTCGACTAAAGTATGTGCTGTGTGAGAGCAGTGACTGTATGTGACTGTGTGTGTGTGTGTGTGTGTGTGTGTGTGTGTGTGTGTGTGTAAGCATAAAGGCAGAGAGAAAGAGTGAGCCTGTGAGGGAGTTTGTGAGTGTTGCTGGTGCCTTAAAGATCGAGTGGAAACCACTGGGTGCATGGCTGAAACGCGGACACGCAGAGAGCGAAGCGCGGCGGGAAAAAATGACCCTGGCTCACAGTGGGGTCGATTGTGCCTGCTCTCCTCCGACCACAAACAGGCCGTACTGTGCCTTCCCTTAGTCCACAGCACAGCACAGGGCCATGCACCAGAAGCGAGAACAAACAGGCAGGCAAAAACTGAAAGAATATGGCGACAAACACCCACACACCCAATCCGCTTCGACCCTCCGACCCTCCCACCCCACCCACAAGCTCTCCCCAATCCACACGGCCCCCATTCTGCTGCTCACCAGCCAGGTGCTTGGGGCTGCGAGGTTTGTCCCACCTCTTGCCCTCCTGCAGCAGCTCGTTGCTGAGGGTGTCCTTGGCCTTGTGGTGGAAGTGCTTGAAGTAGTGCTTGGGATAGGGCTCCGGGTAGGGCTCGGGGTAAGGCTGGAGGTGTGGGTAGAGGTAGGGGGGTGGCTGGGGCCTCCTGAACACCGGGGGCAGCACCGAGGAGCCCTTGTGGCAGTCCAGACTCAGGCAGCACTGGCCGGGCACCTTGACGAGGCGCGGGGCGGGGCAGGAGGGCGATGCCAGGGGCAGGTGAGTGGGGCAGAGGGGCACGCAACCCACGGCGCCGTCCACGCAGGTGCACTGGTGCTTGCAGCCGGCGCGGAAGTTCTCCCCGTTCTGATACATGCGTCCGTTGTACTCGCATGACCGGCCCTCCAGTTTAGCTGAAAAGCAATCAGAAATCAGATGTGCTTCACCAACACCAGATTCTAATTAGTAGATCTTACTTTATAAAAACAAGTAAACTGATTGATTGCCTTCAATAAACAAACTAAAGTGGACTTGGAACTGAAAGTTGAGCTTAGAAACGCTTGTATGTTTCCTTGTATGCCATTGGTTTCCTTGCTTTTTTAAGTAAGGTCTACTAGTTAGAATTGACAGTAAACTAAGGTACAAGGTAATAACTTAATGCCACACTAAAGCATGTTTCCTCTTTGGTTGCCCTACAGGTTGGAAGCAGAACTGTATTTTCTGTGTCTCATTCGAACTCCAAATCGGCGACTTTCATAGTGCAATTATAGCCCAAGGAGGGCCGCAAATCGAAATGTTGTTCACCCTGTTGAACAAGCTGAAATGATTTTGGAAACATTATTTTAAGGTTGAAAAAATGACTTAGTGCTGCTTTAAACAGCAGTGATGATCAGCAGGACACTGCCATTGGCCAGGACCCTGTCACGCTTACATACACGCTCTCTAAAAAGTTTATTTTTCTCACACACTTGGTTTAGACACCTTATTTGATTTTGATCCTACATTTTTAAATTTCTGTTCAATTGTACGAGATAAGAGTAAATGGAAGCCACATTACTGCCAATACTGGGGCACTTTCTTAAAGTACAAATAATAATATATCTTAATTTCCTTTGGGATCAATAAAGTAACTCTACTCTACTACTAATAAAAAATCATTAAGGTCCTAAGGTGTGAATGAATGTACATTTTCACTCTAGTCCTTTTGCCTCTGGTCAGCAGAATTTGTCAAATTAAATCCTTGTTAACTGTTAAACAGAGCCAGGATGACTGCTGCTGCAGTGCTAAATACAAGAAAAAATAGAAGTGCAGAGGTGAAATGGAAAGGTAAAAGCTCGGCAAAGGGTGAAAGTGCATGAAACACCCCACTTTATGAAGGAGCCTCTCTTCTTGACAAGGAGAGGAATTTTGTCTTGTTTACAAGGTTGCTCTGCTTCAATCTCTCTGTGGGACTCTCTCCCAAACCCCATACCTCCTCAGAAAAGCTCCACTACATCAATCCACATAGGCCTCTTTATATAGAATCAGCCTCACTTCCATAAATATAGCCCTGTGTGTTTGTGTGTGTGTGTGTGTGTGCTTGTGCTTGTGTGTGTTTCCATGTGTGTATGTGCCTGTGAGTGTATGAGCCTGTGTGTATGCGTGTGTGTGTGAGTGTGTGTGTGTGTGTGTGTGTGCATGTGCGTGAGAGACGTCACACTGAGCCAGTTATATTAAGACTGAACCTGGCACCGACTACAGGCGGGCCCATGAGGGCACATGCAAGGATTTAGTCGATTGGCACTCCCAAAGTCCCCGGCCAAACCGATGCCACCCCGTCCCGTCCCGTCCCGTCCCTCGCCCTCCTTGCCCTCGCCCTCCACTCACCCCTGCAGATGCCGTGCGTGCTGCCCACATCGTTGCCATAGTTGCACTCAAGGCCCTTGTGGTGGTCGCAGGGCTGCATGGCGTGGCAGTCCTGGTTCAGCTGGCTGGCACACACCTTACAGCAGCCGCAGCCGTCTGGCACCATGCTCACCCCCGGAGGGCACGAGGGCCGGCCCCCTGGACACTCACACACAGCGGGGCATCCGGCACAGACCTGGAGAGGCACAGGGATGGCAAAGAGAGGGTTTATACTGAGAGTATGGAGCATGACCAAAAAGCAAGAGCTTGGAGACACAGAAAAACCTCCAAAGAGTCCGACTCTTCGAGATGAATTTCTTTGGTGTCCTACTTCACAATGGAAGGTTTTGCGAATCCCATCTGTCATAAACACTATTATAGTCTTCGCCGCATAGTAATCTGCTTTTTAGGTTTAAAGCATTAAGCTAGAGACTTGAGGAGCCGAGTCTGAGTCACTCTGCCAGCTCAGGGAGTGATCCTTATTCTCCAGAAATGTGAGCTGAAACGCCATCCTTATTAACACAGCGACTCCCAGTCTGATTCATTCAACAGATATCCATTCAAACAAATGGGGAGGGGGGGGGGGGGCAGGCTTACATATTTTCACAAAGTGTAGCTTTCACAGAAAAGAGAGAGCAGCTGTTGGCTTCTGCTTCAAACCACCTATTGTGAAGTACTGTTTGACCGCCCCTTCGTTGTCCAAGTTATTTCAAAACCTCTCTGGGTGCATCTGGGACATGAGAGAGGATGAAAGATAAAATTCTATGGAACCACAAGGCTCCTCCCTTGGCCGTTTCAGATGGCGCAAAGATCAGAGGGTTTCGGCAAGCCTCCACAGTTGGATCATCTCACCCCTGCAAAGCCATAGTATAAGCTTGGAGAGAGGACGGTGGGGAGGGAAATTTGAGGGGTCTAAATTGTTTCCGCGCAGCGCGCTCTGCCTATTTTAAGAGCTGAATGTCAATTTTGTACCGTTTGTGATCATCAGGTGGTTAAAAGGATAGACTTGTGGCTGATGCGAGAATTCGTAACACTCACCAAGCGCGTAAGTCATTAGCGCATCTTAATATCAATATGCAAAAAGTATATGTCAAATAGGCTACAGAATAAAAGCAGATTTCAGCAGAGCTACACAACCGAAATGTACCGTGCTACTAATTGAAAATGTACTGTAGTTAATGTAAGCATAGCTTAAAGATTTTAAACCTCAATGCGTCACCATTTGTTATCGCAGGTGCACATGAAAAGAAGAAAAAAAACGCTCAGAACTAAACTGGTCTTAACAGCAAACATGACAGGAATCAGTTATTTGCACGTTATTCACAACAAATAGCCGCTGTGTCTACAGAAGAGTTACTTAATAGCCCACAGTCACTGAATTGGAAAATGTATAAAACATTTGTAAACAGAGCTTACACACCGTGGCAATGATCGCCATAATGAATGCAAGAAGGCACACAGACGTCCTCATTTTGCGAGCGAATCACTGTTCCAAATGAGTCAAATAGTTTCTTCAGATATGCCAAAAGTGATGAAAGATGTAAATCGTGAAGTTGTAATCCCCGGAGGTAGGGTAATCCACAAATCCAGTAAGATTAGAGGTGGGAAAATGTTGCCTTGTAGTTGAGATTCTTCAGGTGTAACAAGTACCAGAACTTCGTTGGACAACTCAGTACTTGAAACTTCACAGATTTAAATTCTGACCTCTGCTATATATTGTGATCATGTCTTTTACTGCAGCTCCGCCTACCTCGAATCGTCTGGCCAATTAAGATGCGGGCGTACAGCCAGGGCATTCCAAAGGGGGTGGGGAGGGGCGGGCGTTGAATGTCCAAAACGGCTAGCAAGGCTTTTGGGGCGTGGTCACACATGAATGCACTCATTCATAAAAATTCAGAATTACTACATTCCATAGAAGACCTGGCGTTTGGTGTTTATTTATTTATGTTTGAATAAAAATATTATTGATGCTTTAAAGTTGTTATTATACACATATGCCTGTCCTGCTGTTGCTTTGTGAAGGTCAAGATAAATATACTCAGGTGGACAGTGTGGGCTACATTAATACTAGAACCGCCATAGAAAGCAACCAGGCATTTCCTCCACAACTTTGTATGAAAATACTTGAGAAACAAGATAGTAAAGTAGCCAAATCCCATAGCATATCAAGCACTTCAAGAAATCTGAGCATTCTTCCATGTGATAACTGAGGAACACGACTGTCATTACAAATGTCTTGCCAGCTTTCCTTAGCATGTAACTCCATCTACACAGATGTACACTCTCTATAGCATAATCAGTGCTGTCTTAGGCTGGGTAGGTCTATTCTGCCGTACAAAGGTAAAGTGCAGTAATACTATGCAAACACTGAAACTTCAAAGTTGTCATACTGCCCACTAAGACATGTTATGATAGTGGTGGTGCTGATATGTACTTTTTTTAACAGGAAGAAGTAGGAGATTTGGCCACAAGACAAAAGAGGTTTCATAAAGGTGATTTCTAGTCGAAACTCAGTTTTGACAAAATATGTAGTTAGTGTCCGTTGGCTTTGTCGGGCACTATTCACCACCACCAGCTGTCTCCCTTCACCCTCAGCTGTCTCTCTTCACCTCTCTTGACACGCGTGGCAGGAGTTTGTTTGGCAGAGCAGGTGTGAGGAAGGTCGGAGATCAAAAGGTCGCTCGAGATGACACACCTGCAGTTGCCAAATGAGTGTGTCTGACATCCATCATTTCCCGTCGACGATCCAGAATCAAAACACACGTTCGGTTCACACACACATGCTTAGTCAGTCAGACATTCATCTATGGCTGGGGGATTATGATTTCACATCTTGACTCCTGTTTCCACAGGAACAGGCTTGCTGTCTCCAGGTTTGCTGTGTTCCCTCTGTGAAAATATGTTGACGAAATGGGTTCATGGAAGGGATGCTGTCTGGTTGGGGCAAAATAGAAAAACTTCTCCCTGGCCCAACACAAGAGCTCATAGTCACAGTAATGCACACACACATACACACACAAACACACACACACACACACACACACACACACACACACACACACACACACACACACACACAGTGTGTTCAGACACTGAATTATACACATTATATATATATATACACCCACCCATACACAGACAAACACACAGACACTTCTCTACCTCATGTATTCCCAGACTTGTTTTTTCCAAAAGAAATCCAGAGCATAAGTGACTCATCAAAAGACATGTCCTTTCCAGTTTGGACACACCCACTAGACACACACACACACACACAGGAAAGCACACACATTCTCACTTACAAAAACACTTTCTCCGTGCATACCCTTCACAGATTTAACTGTGGTCACACCTGTGTGGACACCGTACACTGACATTCGGAGTTTGGCACTGGCTCTTGCCGAGCTTGACTGACATTTGACCTCTTGACCCTCAGACTTCTGGACGTGACAGCACACCTAAGCTCTGGAAAAAAGTGACTGCACCAGACCTGTCTCAACTGCTCTTGAGGCATCTCAAGTGGAAATCTCTCACAATCTCCCGAAGCCTTACAGTGGATTTGAGAAATGGTGTGTGTGTGTGTGTGTGTGTGTGGAGCAGGGAGAGGTGGTGGGCGGGCATATCTGACGAACACATCAAAATGCGGCCCTCTCTCTCCAAAACAACTCTGTGGAAAGAGCAGCACAGCACAGGCCTTTGGATGAGAGGGGGCCTTAAATCTGGGAGCCAAGGGGAAAGACTGACCGAGGAATGGCACAGCATCAACCAACCCTGCGGGTGGGAAAGGAGGAGAGGAGGAGAGGAGGAGAGCAGGAGTGAGAGTGAGGACGGGAGAGGGAGAATATTTTGGCTTTGTCATGTCATTTTTTTATTGAGGAAACAAGATAAGATCTTAATTTTTTGTCCTGCAACAGTGGTAAGTCTTAAAACAATGGCTGTTGAATTCATATTTTGTCAAGCAGAATTTTAAAAGAAGGAAAAGAGAAATAAAAACCTAAAACAAGAAAAAGGGGGGTTGTGGAGGTGTGTGTGTGTTTGTGTGTGTGTGTGTGTGTGTGTGTGTGTGTGTGTGTGTGTGTGTGTGTGTGTGTGTGTGTATGTGTGTGTGTGTGTGTGTGTGTGTATGTGTGTATATGTGTGTGTGTGTGTGTGTGTGTGCGTGTGTGTATATGTGTGTATGTGTGTGTGTGTGTGTGTGTGTGTGTGTGTATGTGTGTGTGTGTGTGTGTGTGTGTGTGTGTGTATGTGTTTATGTGTGTGTGTGTGTGTGTGTGTGTGTGTGTGTGTGTGCGTGTCGGAGGGGTGGTTCGGAAGAAAAACAGAGCGGGAAGTGTTTGTTCAAAGCAAAAGCCCTTTGACAAACAGAGCGGGAAGTGTTTGTTCAAAGCAAAAGCTATTTGACACACCTGTTGTGCCACGCCTTTGGAGTCAAAAGCGCATTCCATTGCATCAGGTCAGCCGCAGTAAAAGCAGCGATGGAGTACTAGCAATCCCAGAGTGTCAGTCATGAAAATACTAGCGGAGCACTTAGGTCTCAGGACAACCAAACCACTGAGAGAGACAAAGAGAGTGAGCGAAGGAAGGAAATAAAGAAAGGAAGGAAGGAAGGAAGAAAGAAAGAAAGAAAGAAAGTAAGAAAGAAAGAAAGAAAGTAAGAAAGAAAGAAAGAAAGAAAGGACATTGAAAAAGTAAGTAATGAGGGACAAAAGACAAAAAAGGGAGACAGAGAGAGAAAACAGAGAGAGAGAGAGAAGAGAAGAGAGAAAGCGAGAGGAATTTAAGTCCCACAGTTATTTTTAACCTAGAACAGGAACTTCTCTGTTGACTCCCCAAACACAGTCACCCAGACTTGGGCAGGATAAGAGCAGGGAGGAAGGTACAGACGAGATGGAGAGGGCAGACACACGCCTGAACACACACACACACACACACACACACACACACACACACACACACACACACACACACACACACACACACACACACACACACACACACACACACACACAGACTTAGACAGGCCTAATGCATGGCCCTTACATATCTTTCATACACACAAGGGGCAGGCACAGTACACACACACACACACCTCCATGCCTGGTATTTCACTAACACGCAATATACCTCCCAGTCTTCCAAGTCCTAATCCCGCAGACTCCATTGAGGCACCTCACACCCTAAAACCAAGTTACTCACGCCATTCACAAAGACACTGACACCAAGCACTTTGGACAGGATATTACATCATGTTTATACGCATGACATAATTTAGATGTGGAAGGTCAAAAGGTGCAATATCCTCTGTCTACTTCCAGCAGCCTTTGCCACCACACGCAGTCAGACAACACCTGCCTCACCTGCACAACAATGAGCACACACCCCAAGGCGGTAACAAATTACCTTTGTGCAACTCTGATATAAAATCTGTCTGTGGCCGTTACCTTATCCTCCCTTTTGGTGTTTGGAGTGAATGGGCAGGAAGTGCGATAGCAGGGCTGAGGAGAAGAGGTGTGAAAAAGGAGGCCAAGCCCACGAACCACTACGCAGATACAAGCACTCTGTTTTCTTTTTCCTTTTTTTCTTTGGAACTGTCCACCACTGAACATATGTGTAATGGAGCAAGAAAACGAGGAAGAGGAGGAGGAGGAGGAGGAGGAGGAGGAGGAGGAGGAAGAGGAGGAGGGTCACCCTAGTAATGGCTGCCACACAGAAAATGGCTCCAGGCCTCTGGGGAGGCAGGGAGCTACTGCACGCCTGCCCGCAGCGGGGCCTCTGATGGCAGCCGTGGGGTGGGGTGGTGTGGGGTGGTGTGGGGTGGTGTGGGTCAAGGCTCTTCTCCCCTGGGCTGCTCAACGGCCTACTTTACTGCAGACTCCAGAGTCCACAGTTCCCACCCTCCAGTACAGCCTATTGGCCCACAGCGCCTGCACCCACACCCACACACACCCACACCCACACACACACACATACACAGACATAAACACACACACACACACACTCACACACACGCACACACCCCTCCACAAACATATACACATACACATACACACACACACACACACACTCATCCACACACATATATATACACACACACACCCATCCACACACATATACACACACACACACATATACACATGCACCCACACATACACACAAACACACACACACACAAACACACAAACACACACGCCCTGGAGCGCCTCCACCCACACACACACACACACACACACCTTCACCACCACCCTGCCTGCCCCTCAAGGCCCAGGTGTGACAGAAAAGCACCTCTTGTTCCCTCCTGAGCCCCCCTCTGCCCACCGGGACCCCACAGACATCCCAGAAATCCCTGCAATTTCCGGTGCAATGTTTGTTTGGTGGAGGGAGGGGGCGGCGGGAGGGGCAGGGGGAGGGGGGATGCAGCGCAAAAAAAGAGACTCTCTCACAAACACGGGGGGGCTGCTGGCGAGTGTAAACACATAAACGGCCGGCAAAGAGGGGAGCACTGAGAGGCGTGTGTTCTGCTCGCTGACACACATCCCTCTCTCCCTCCTTCCCTCCCTCCCTCTCTCTTTCTCTCCCCCTCACAAACGCACACATACACAACACACACACAACACACACATACACATTGCACATACACACATCAACACATAACACAGACACACACACACACACACACACAAACACACACAGCACATACACTCAATACACACATACACACATACACACACACACAGACACACACACACATTCACATTCACATAGGCACACAGCACACATACAACACACAGCATACACACACACACTCACACAGTTATAAACAAATACTTAAAGCTCAGACACACAAACACACTTTTATAGTTTTTAGCATTCATGTATGCATGAACATGTGCTATCATATGATACACACAGACATAAACATTAGATACAGCACACTTTACATACATCAACATATTCCCCCATACATACTCTCACATCCTTCTCCATATGCACCTTTTGCCCAGTTTCACAGGCAAAAGTAAACACACACCTAAACAGTCTCTCATGCACTCTCTCTCTCACACACACATTCACACACACATATCCTCTCATTCCCACTCACTCCCACATCCCCACCTTCTGTCACTCACACACACACACACGCACGCACACACACACACACATGCACACACATACACACACAGACACACTTAGGGCACAGAGCATACCTCTGTTTCAGCTGCAAAGCTCCTCCATGCACGTCATATAGCACTCCCTCTGCTGGTGAGTTGTGTGTGGTGCAACTCCTCCTGCCTGTTTTCATTTGCCATAGGGTTGTTGACCAAAGTGCTCAAAGTGTTCAAACATAGCTGATAACTTACTATCATCACTAATGTGAGAAGGGTACAGGTACCCCGCATATGTTTCTAAGAAGTGAATGGAAATGAGCTTCGTGGACTCAGTCAAATGTGGTGAGGCCTCTCTTCTGTCATGGGGGCAGGTGGGGTAGATGGGGGGGCGGTGGCACCAGGAGAGGGGCACAGGGGGACTCGGGCGAGGCGCAGCGGGAGGGCGGGGGCGAGTTCTCGGGCAGCAGCAGGGGCACGTTGAGCAGCGTGGAGGAGGTGCTCTGCGGGATGGGGGGCAGGAAGTGAGGTCGTCGGTCCCGCCTCTGGTGTGACCGCGCGTCAGCCTCCATGACCCCGCCCCGCTGCCCCGGCCCCGCCCCCACCGACTGCCCTTCGCCGCTCGGCCTTAGCGGCTCGCCGCCACCACTACCCCCCACGAACGCACGCTGCTGCCCCCTGCTGGTGCCCAGCGGACAACTCCTCCTCCCGCACTCGCCCCCGATGCCCAGGCTCTGCAGCCAACGGCACAGTCCTGCCTCCTGGTGTCCCTCTGGTGCGGCCCCGCTTTGGTGTTGGTCCCCCTGATCTCCTCTCCTGCTTCCTCTCCTCCTCCTCCTTCTCCTCTGGGTCTTATCAGCCTGCTGCTGCTGCTGGACCCCCATGTTCCTCCTCCAGCCACTGTGCTCCCTGCCACCCTCAGGGAACACGCTGCTGCTCCAACGACTTTTGCACCCTGCGGGAGGAGATCTCTCAGGAGGATGTGCGTCTCCGCTGAGCTGTGGAACAACGACCTCCATCTTGATGCCCGTCAGTGAGCGTGAGCGCGTGGGTATGTGAGCTGATGGTGGTGTGTCCTTTCCTAAGTGGAAAGCCTCTCTTGTGCTTGCCATGCCTTCATGACGTCCAAGCACCTCAGGGTGGCTGCATGCCCTGAACAGGGGTCTTTTCTCGGGTTGTCTGTCAGAGGATGCATTATTAGAGGACTCTGGAGGGCCAGAGTTACTACATTTCCCAGTCAGCTTGTTATGTGATTTGTTGCAGTCGGCAGAGGTCACATGTATGTCCGTGGAGAGGAAAAGCCTACCGCTTGAGCCCTTCTCCTCGTGATGACCGCTGTCCGTTGGCAGCACAGCTTGTGGGCGATGCAAGAGAGCGCGCAGGCGTCTGTGAGGGGGCAGGTTGGCCGATGACGCCCCCCACAGGCCAAGGGCACGGAACAAGGGTGGAGGGCGTAGGCTGCTGGCAGTGATGCCACCACCACCACCACCACTGCCACCACTTGTCTGGCCAAAGGAGCCATGCACGCCCTCGCCAAGCTCCATTACTTTGGCACTGCCACAACCACAGCCAGTGCTGCCCTGAAACGCAGACGACCAGTCGGGTGATGGCTGACCCATCATTCTACTGCTGGCAAACATCACAGGGGATGGAAGACACCTCAGGGCATAGCCTCCAGTTGCTTACATTTTACAGTATATTTATCTGCGAAGAAAACACAGACACACACACACACACACACATGTTCATAATGCTAAAGTGATAATTATATTGTGGACAGATGTTTTGGGTGAAGTCAAGCCCCTGTACATTTCTTATAATATGCTGGGGAACTGAAAAATTACCAAAATAAATAAATAATTAATATATCAATCAAGAACAAAGTATTGTATACGATATTAACTTTAAGTGTAAATAGGCTACATCAGAAAAAGAGCATTGCAAAACAAAGTGTCATACAAGTGCCCTTATCTACACAGCTCAGATAAACACACACCAGAAGACAGATAAGACCCTCAAAACACACCTTTAAAAAGTCTACGTAGCAAGGGAATGACAGATAAATTACATAACTTAAAGGGATCAATAGAAGCTGACATAAATACATTGTTATAATGTATTCTGAACACGGTGTCCATTTATCCTTCACTGTCTGAGATGTATCTCTAGAGAAAATCTAGTTTGACATTCCATGACTCAATCACAGATGAGCTCACAGACTGCTGACATACAGCGATGGGGAGTAGCCTACAAAGCAAAGAACGAGCACTGAAGTAAAAACATGAGAACAGATACTCTATCCATACCCAGCTAAACGACGAAAAATAATGCACTGTGTGTGTTACTTACTAATTGTGGTTTTGTCCTTGCGAAGTCTGTCGAACAAGGACGGCACCTGTCTTTGTTTGACAGCCTCCCGCACAGACCTGCCAGGTTATCCCCTCACGTTCCAACCTTTCATCCTCCTGAGCCTTTTACATGAAAGGCACTTAAGCCTCTTTTGCTCTTTCATTTCTGCTCCCCTTTATATGATGAAAGCGAGTCTTCCCTTTAGAAGCTACTGCATTAGGTAGTTTATTCTCAGTGATGGTGACTGCTACAACCACTGCCTTTTTGACAAATAATAGACAAATCATATTTGTGCGCTCTCCCTTTATGCAGTAATGATGCATCTGATGAATCTGACGAATGCCAGAGATGGTAGCGTAGCCTACCTTCGAACACAGGTTGGCGCTATTCAGCCAAGCACATGTCTGCAACCAGAGAACTTTCAGCAACATACAAAAATTCTATGCTCCTCAGTGAGCGGAAGTACCTCAACCTTTGTGGTCCGGGTGGCCAAACTACGTCTCCAGGAGAGTGCACAACACGGTAAGAATGTGTTTTTTCTGTATGGAATGATAAATAAGGTATCTTTCCTACAAATTACTTATTATGTAAAATGGGGCTCTATGTAGATTTGCTATTGCAGTGATTATAATGCTCCACAAAGACAGAAAGCGTGATAAACGTGGCAAAGTCATACGGAGGTTATACGAGGAGAAGGCTGTTAGCTAGCGTACGTACTGCGATTGCAAAACACCTTATTCACTGATGTGTGTGTGCGTGTGTGTGTGTGTAAGAACTGTTTTTAAGAGAAAGTATCTGTGCTGCTGTTTTTATGTGACATTGGCTGGGGCAAATTTCGACGATTACCTTCGCTGTTGCCAGTGTTTCTGTCCTTTGAAAAACCATGGTTCTTGTTGCCTCAGAGTTTAAATATCTTCAGGTAGTTAGCAATTGCCACCGTTGAAGTTTGGAAATGACAAATTCTCAGAGGAGCTTACATAAAGTTGTTGGACCTTCCACTTAAATTCAACATTTGCCCCAACCCTCAAGACTTGTCATACTCTGAAACTCTAAAATTGAACTTATATTTAATGTTTGTTTTGAGCCTCATTTAAAGGAGAACTTCGGTGTAAAATGAAAATTGGCATGTTAAAACATCATACCGAGTTGGTATGTGTAAAATTGCAAAATTGATTTAGCCTGTTGCATTCAGAGTTTAACTATTTTTTATCGTTTGTCCCAGAAGGTTAACAATGGAAGTGGTAGGTGCCCTTAGACGAAGCATGACGGCTACGCTATTTCTAAACCATTAAAACAGCTTGAAGAAACTCCACACTCCATTGGTAGTACAACAAAGGCCCTGACATTAAAAACGAGGCACTGAGAACTTTGTAAGTGTACACAACATTTATTAATAAAACAGTTTTGACAAGCAGTACCTTGCTGTAGTTTCTCGTCGCCGCCATGATGAAAGTGTGCACAGGTCGATTGACGAACACGAACCAGCAGGAAGAATAGGAGGAGAGGTAGTACAATCAACTTGTTTGGACTTTCATCATGGCGGCAACGAGAAACAACTGCAAACGACTGCATGTAAGAACAGCTTTTTAAATAAAAGTTGTGTACATTTACAATATTCTCAGTGGTTCGTTTTGAATGCCAGAGCCTTTGTTGTACTACCAATGGAATGTGGAGTTTCTTCCAGCTGTTTTAATGGTTTAAAAATAGCGTAGTCGTCATGCTTCGTCTAAGGGCACCTACCACTTCCATTGTTAGCCTTCTGGGTCAAACTATAAAAAATAGTTAAACTCTGAATGCAACAGGCTAAATCAATTTTGCTCCTCAGTACACATACCAACTCGGTATGATGTTTTAACATGCCAATTGTCATTTTACACCGAAGTTCTCCTTTAAAAGGCTCACTTTTAAAGAAAAGTGTTGTTATTTAATTTTTCCGTGCTGTAGACAACACACTATGGCAACTGAGTGATAGTGTATACTATATTGTGTGTTTACTTGGGAATTTCAAGTTTTATAACAGTTGTCCTTGTTATTTAATCATTAGATTAATGTATCTACATCACATCCGACGTTGTTGGCCTTATGCAGACCTGCAAGACGTTACATGTGATAAAATAGGTCATATTCTTACGACTTCACTGTACTCTTACTATAGATGGCTCACAGGCTGCTCGTCCGGAGGATTTGGACCGTGTCTGTGAGGGACGTGCGCTGCCCCCGTGCCCCATCAACCGCCCTCTACTCGACTTCACTGTGCTCCTCGCCACGCACACATCCCCTTCTGTCATCCAGGCGTTCACTGCCACGTGCCCTACCCGTCACCTGCCGCCGTGAGGTCTCCTTTAATGTTCAGGACCAGGAGGATTTCACCGAAAGGGTCATCAACAGCGAGCTGCCCGTGGTCGTAGACTTCCATGCCCAGTTGAGTGTTACTCTGCTTTTGCCCCTCAGACAGCTAGACACACAAACAAGTGAATTCTTGCAAGCCATACACATAGGGAGCCCTAAAACAAACCAGTGCATCAAACGTTGTCTTCATTTTTGCCTTAGAAGTACAATAAGATGTGATTTGGAAAAGGTCAACAGAGGTTATGTGAAACGTGTACTAGGAGAGTAGAAATAGAGAGAATATAGTACAAATGTAACACTAATAATTGCAGAAATAAATATTACAAATATGTACAAAATTAAGTGCAATTATATATGCATAAAAACAAGTTAGACAGTTATGCTCTGGTGTTGAGGGAGAGTAGTTTTAGCTTCACATGCTCAGCTGAGTTGCACCTCCATAGCGCCATCTTGGTATTGCGACCACAGTTATTTGCAGTAGGCTACTCAAAAGACTTTCACGGCCAAACCACGCACCAGCCACATTCACAACCACAACAAACATATACTGTGTAATGTACGACATGCAGGCAGAAATGGTCGATATCCTTGTGTCTCTCCTAACTGGATACAGAGCAGATTAATTAGCAGAATAACTGTAAAAAAAAACATTCAAATACTGTAGCATATTTGATTTAAAGAATAGTTTGTTTGTGAAATCTCTCATCACCTTTTACAAGACATTGGAGTATGTAGCTGACTATAGTGTGCATTTAGTTAAAGAAAGTGTAAAAGCCTAAACTACATTTTAAATTTATCGGAGGGGGGTCTGCATGTACTCCCTTTGTTATTAAATATGGTTTAATCTGTCCTGGAATTTATAGCCCCTGTGTCAGACGTTTGTGGACATGCATCCTGTGTCTTTAAAACTGTGTCTGGTTGTATATGTGGTAAGAATTCGTCATCTTACACCAGCTGTTTGGTCAGGCGACCACATGACTCGCTTCTGTTCTACAGCATGATGACAAGCCTATGCTCCATTTAACACATGGTATCAAAGCCATGTTGTGGAGGTAGCGGTTGCATTGTTGGCACAGCTCTAGTTGTTTTTGCTTACACATAGATAAATGGTGGTCTACAGCACTGAAGTAAAACTTTGGTGCAGAAGCATTCCAAGGTGCATTTGTGAATGGGTACGAGGCAACCGTCCATCTAAAACCAATATTACATTGGTAATGGTTAATTAGTTTGATCTGCTTTCAAGGTTATAGCCGAAACCTTTTC
Organism: Coilia nasus; assembly: GCA_027475355.1. Lineage (NCBI taxonomy): Eukaryota > Metazoa > Chordata > Actinopteri > Clupeiformes > Engraulidae > Coilia > Coilia nasus. Next base: position 28,506,546 of record CM050216.1, read on the forward strand.
AACTAGCTTGCTTAGGGCACTTGACAAGACTCATTCAAATCACTCTTTTTAAAACCCTAGAAGTCTCGGTGGGGCATGACACTTAGGTCGTAGTATTGTCAGGGTCCCTGCACATAAACTCAAGCATCGACAACATTATTGGTGCACACAGAGTTTATTTTAAAAAAAAGTTTCTGAATGCAGCTTTTTCCATTCTTTCATTCTCTACTACCAAAGATGGTAGATAGGCCAAGATCCTTCATGACGAGCTACTTTCTGGAACCACGATCACACGAGGGGGAGCCACTAATCCCCCTTTATGCACTGCAGAGGCATGTTGATAACATTGAGCTCTATGGCAGAAGCCTAGAATTTCATAAAATATTTAAAAGCCTTATCTTTCTGAGCAATGGATGTACATTTCAGACATGGTATTATGATTTCCGAACCCCACTGCCCATTTGATGGCATGACTCTCCACTCCAGAGAAAACCAACTTTAATTCATGTGTGCATGGTGCACCGAGTTTATTTTTAGTGTGTGGTACTAGCAACTACAGCCAAGCACGTCAATGACATGCCTAATTATGCAGCCCGGAACTGATCCCCACTTTAGTCCAGACATTAGTGGTGTGTTCAAAATATCGATATGGCAATACATCGTTGCGGGCCTCTTCATGATACACGTATCGTTACGGAGGGGTCAGTATCGATATTTCACATTTATTCATCATTCATTCAGCATTCATATTTATTTATTGTCACTCATATTTACATTTCTTTGTCCTACATTTACATTTACAGCTGAGAGAAGTGTTTTAAAACCAGATCATGTAGATCAACTGTTGTTCCTAAACAATAACCTACTAATGGTTCTATAAGAAATAGGTTACAATTTTACTGATTCATTGTCATTTGGTTTTGTAAAAGGCAGCTTTGTTTTTTACCACTGCTAATGCCAGGTTAAAAGGCAGCTATTTTTGCACTACAGGCTTGTGAAGAAGGCAATGTTAAGCAAGTTATTTAGTTCTATATTACTATGTTTTTATATTTGAGTTTTTATATTTAAGTTATTTAGTTTTATCATATTTATTTTTTGATATTTTTCTTATTTTAGCTGTATAATTTTCTTACTACTGGCAAGTTCAGTGTGATGGTGGTAAGTTCAGATGTTAAGTATTTGCACTACAGGCTGATAGGCCTGCTTAAGGCCATGCTTAAGTCTTTAAATTTAGAAAATGTATTTTTAAATGCCACTGTTTATGAGTTCAAAGGCAGCATTACATTGTAACTGCACTGCAGTCTGGCATTTTTGCTATCCAGCATAATTAAAATATCATTTGGGTATACATATGACTGGTTTCTTAAAAAATGTATGTAAAGTAATGTAAAATATTGGGATATGTATTGCCTTGAAGGTCATGTATTAGGATACACATGTATCGCAATACGTATCGTATCGTGACCCCTGTATCGTGATACGCATTGTATCGTGGGGTTGTTGGCAATACCCAGCCCTACCAGACATAGACATCAACAACCATGAAGTATCTTGGCCTATCTACCATCTTTGCTACTACCTATGCTGTCATCGCCATCTTGCAGAAAATGCCAGTATAAAAGTCCCTCACAGAATTTGCATACAGTCTGTGGATACATTGCTTTCAGTGAAGAAGCTTTTTTAAGAATAATTTCTTTTAGTTGTGAACTGTCAGTCCAAAAGATATTTTCATCAAGGCACCACCACCTAAAGTTCTGTTTTTATCAACTGTTGATTTCAAGAAAACAAATAATTTAAATGTAATCATGTAAACGTGTCTTTCTGTCTTTGGTCTACTGAGTTGTGGTTCCTTATCTGTCAGCCTAATATGCAAAGTAAAAAGTAGATTACAGAGAACATTGTTGACAGCCAGTGGTAGTAGTAAGTTCAGATTAATGCAATATCAGCAACAAAGGCTATAACATCAGAAAGTGTTTTTTTTTTTCTTGTGTCTTTGGCACATAGCTGTCAACAGTTGTAGAACTAACACTGCCGTTTCTCTCTGATGCTCTTGATTATCTAACACCAAGCCTTTTTTTTTTAATCTCTTGAAGTTGGTGTGGACCTTGTAAAATCCTCGGGCCAAGGCTAGAGAAAGCCATTGCCAAACAGAGGGGTCGGGTTGCCATGGCCAAAGTTGATATAGATGAACACACTGACCTTGCCATTGAGTATGGGGTAAGATGTTGCATTTTCTCCCTTTTTAAGTTTGAAAACCCAGATGCCCACAGGATTGTCTGTTCTCATCATGCTTATGTGGAATCCTGCTGTCCTAGGTGTCGGCCGTTCCGACAGTGATCGCCATGCGGGGCGGTGATGTCATCGACCAGTTTGTGGGAATCAAGGACGAAGATCAGTTGGATTCGTTTCTCAAGAAGCTCATTGGACAATAAAGCTGTCCTCCATGTTCCTCTGTCTCTTCCCCATCTCCCTTGCTCCCTTCTCCACCACACTCATTTCCTCAGTACTCTGTAACTGCACCCAGTGGCCACACCTAGGATGTGCAGAAACTCAAAACTCACCCGCCTCCTCTTGTCCACCTCCCCTAAAGTCCCACCCACTCACACACACCTACTCTAGAAGCATCATCTGCAATTCCAGTGTATGTGTATCTCTTGTGCATATGTGATGAGTGTCTGTATGCTCACATATGCGCCTCATCCACCATCTCCTTGTCTGTAAAAACATGAACACCTCCTAACCCTATCAAACACGTGGTGGAGGGGTCTGAGCCAATATATTGTTTTCTTGTTATCATAGATTGTATAGAGCAGTGTTTCCCAGCCCCTTTACTTCGTAAGAGCCAAAGCACTCCATGTTTTAGTGAGCCTCCCGCTGCGGCGGCCTTGGCTGTGACCTCATCACATTGTTTTTAATGACCCAGAGGCATCTGGAGGCTTTCAGCCAATCAGGTGATGGGTGGGACAGGAAACATGTAGTTCTCTGGGTCACCAGGAGGAGTGGGAGTGGGAAACACTGGTATATAGAGTGTACAGCAGCTTTACTGTACTATACTGTATCAAACTCGGATGATGTCTGACATATGGAGTTTATGTGGACAACGCTAGAAAAAGAGAGAATGGTTGTCAAATAGCTCTCTGCAGTTCTTACCTTTGTCCACACGAGGGCGGGCTTCCTCTAGCAGAACAGGCGCACAGTCGTTTTAACACCGCCATGCCTACTATTGTGAAAGCTGAATGTCTGACAGTGAGGGAAAGAGCTGATTGTTTGTATGTATGTATGTACTGTACGTATTGTCTTATGTATTTTTTTTCTCTGTGCTTTACAGTTCAGCTCTTATGTCTCGCTTTTTTTGACTGTGACATATCTGTGAAGCGGGGAAGCACGAATATGGTTTAAGGGTTTAATTTAGCTTTTATTTCAATACAATATGTAATATGACCAAGTGATGCTCTTTAAATAAAACAGTTCTAAGATATGTCATTGTAATTCTGTGAAGTGTTTTGTGGTTTTCATTCCACTGAACAATGCTCCCCTACAAAGGCAAAGTGTAGTAATTACACAAACACTGAAGCTGAGAAAATACCTTCCAAGTTGTCATACTGTATGGTCTAACATGGTGTAGGTATAATAGTTGTGATGCTTTAATGTACTTTCTTAATATCAAAAAGCCAGATATTTAGTCACAAGACAAAAGAGTTGTTATAAAGTCAACTTACACCAAACTCAATTTTGACAAAATATAGTTGCTGTAGTGTAGTTACTGCCTTTTTGCTTTGTAGGGCAGAATGGATTACTAGTGATAATGTCCCTAGCAAGGGATATACATTAAATGTAATGCCCAAATATATTATTTGATACTATTTTGTTTATGACCTTTGTAGCACAGTTTCTCTGTTAAACTGCTTCGCATACAGTCCTCCAAGGATATTTGTGTGTCAGGTGACCTTTCCCACATAGGATCCTCGAAAGTATGCTGTTTTTGGCACGACGAAAGCCTGTGAGAGTGCAGAAGCAAGGGAGGACCTTGGGACTCTCTTTGTGAGGGTAATTAGCATTGCCTGCTCCTAAAGGAATGTGAGTTATGAGGCCATCACAGCACCTGAGCTTCAGGAGCTCAGTCAGCCATAGCACCCCTCCGGTCCATTATACTTGCTGCATACTCCCTCTCACTTTCAAGCTGTTTTTCTTTTCCCTTTTAGCCACGGCCCTTCACTCACCATCCTCCCACTCGTCCACCCACTAAAACGCAGGCTAGGTGAATCAGGGGTAGCCTATAGAGGTCCACCTAAACACAGAGACGCACACATCTCATTTTCTGACACATCTCCAGAGTGCTTGCCTCCCTTCCCTCGCCTCCCTCTCCCCCTGTCGTCCGCCCCAGGCTGCCCTCCCTCCACCCCTGCAACTCCCTCTAATTTCTCCGTCTCGCCCCGCCGTTTCCCATCCATCATCCCTTTCTCGCCACCTTGCTGAGCCGTATTGCAACCTGACATGACCCTGTTCCTCAATCTCTGTCTGTCTCTCTCTCTCTCTTTTTCTCTCTCTCTCTCTCTCTCTCTCTCTCTAACACTACCAGCTCATTCCTCGTTCTGCCTCACTCTCTGCCGTGTTGACATGAGTGGGCTTGACTGCAGGGAAGCCGCCGTTTACTACTACATCATCATCATCATCATCATCACCATCATCATCTACTTTGGCTGCTGTCCATCAGCATGTCCAAACCTGTGGAGCTTCAGTGTTCACACATCAGTATGACTGACGTCCCCCCCCCACTCTCCCTCCTCCCTGTCTCCCTCCCTCCCTCCTGCCCCCGTCGTCTTCAGAGGGCTGTGCTGCACACCTGCACCATGGAGCCGTTATTCTCTATGATGTCATACCCACCAGGGACTTTCTCATGTTCTCATATAGCGTGCCTCGCATTCTCCCCGTGTCATTATGTGACCGCCGATGACAGAATGATGGCATGCTTAACGCCACCGTTCATTCAACCCCCCCCAAATAACAGAGGAGGTGAACAGTCAGGGAGACTGATAAGTGTAGTCATGCACAAAAGTGTCTGGATCCTGCTGAAGTGGATCGCTGGCCACTGTATGCCTGCTGTTCCACATGGAGTAGTCTTCAGGAATGCCCCTCTTAAGGTTTTTATGGGCTTGGAGAGGGAAGGGCTGGCGATTTTGTACGGACCGGCGGCGGTCGAGAAATTTGATAATCCTGCCGACAACACGTCACGTTAGCACGTCGACATTCCTCTCTTTGGACTTTCAGCCCCTGCTGAGCTCACTGAAATACCTGGAATGACTACACTCTAGGGTTAGAGTGACTACACTCCCTGCACCTCTCCACACAGATCCTCGTCTTTGGCTCTGTGAGACTTGAGCAGGGCAGAGAGTGTCTGTCTGGACTCTCCTCTGGTTCATATACCTGGCTTAACCACGTAAGCGGTTGTTCTCTTAACCCTCTGCATAGTCTTAGACTGAATCAGAGCCAGGGCTGAAAAGGATGAGGTAAAAAAAAAAAAATGCAGGATGACGAAGGACGGGAAAACGTCTGGGAGCAGTGTAACTCTACACCTCTTCCGCCCTGAAACAATAGACCACACCTCCGTCCTCTCGCTCCCGCTCGGTGTCTCTCTCCCTCTCTCTACCACTCTGTTACCATATAAGGCAAAAAAGACAGGGGAAGCCAGTGGCTGCTGAACAAACGAGAGAGCGAGGGAGGGAGGGAGAGAGAGAGAGGGAGAACGAGAGGCAGAATTCCTATGCCATGTACCTCACTCCTCCTCTCTCTCTCTACCTCTCTCTCTCTGTCTCTCTCTCTCTCTCCGTCTTTCTTTCTCCTGCACTCTTTCTCAGACTTCTGAAAACAGTTAGTATTTGCTCCCTGTTTGTTTGAGTGGCCTGGCTTGTGCCACATAGCCCAGATGCCTTTAGATTACACACCGGCCTCTGCTCTTGCGAATTTTGGTTGTGTGTGTGTGTATGTGAGGGCGAAAAACAAGACAATGATCTGGCTGCCAAAGCCAGGAACATGAGTATTGTGTTTATAGTAAATACATAACCCTATTTATATCTGAAATACACACACACACACACACACACACACACACACACACACACACACACAGGACCTTGGCTCCTGGTGCAGTCTCAGCCTGGCCACTGTTTTTCATTCCTCTCTTATCCTGACGTCTTAATTTTGTGTGCGTGTGTGTGTGTGTTTTTGGGGGGGGGCGGGGGGCGGGGGGTATAGCTGGGTGAAAAAAGAAACTATTTTGCCAGGGTATGATGGCTCTTGGAAGAGTTTGAAATTCATCGTGGCCCTGTGTGGACACTCACCAGAAAGAAAAGAAGGAACTGGCTCCCCTTCCCTTCCCTTTTCTCCACATTCCACACTTTTGTGAGTCAACATACATCTTATCACCCCTTCCTGTGTACTGATTACCAGGGAGAGAGGGAGGAAGGGAGAGAAGGAAGAGGTGGTGTGGGGGGTCCTGAGGAAGAAGAAAGAATCAGCACTGCCACGCTTGTCTGAAGTTGTAGTTCAGCTCTTTGTGCCAAGCTGTTTTTAATTATTAGAATGTTGTGTTCGGGGGGCCTTGCACAATAGGATGGAGGCTGTTCCTTCCCATTTATGGGGTGATTCACAGACACACAATGACACACACACCCCAACAGCCTAAGCTCTGTCACATCCAAACAGCATGTTTGGATGAAGTAAAGAGAGAGATGAGCAAATAACCATTTCCTCCATTTTGAATGGTTGATGTGTGGGGGGTCGGGAAGGTCTCCATTTTCCTTGTATGTTTCTAGCAATAGTGTGTACCGTTTGATTAATTTCACAAATTTACTGGGTACATTTGATTAATATAGTCATGCAAATACGCACATGTTATTCACACGTGGACGTCATATAAATGGTAAAAATATGGTACAGTTTTAATCATCGATCATCAGTTGGTAAATATGAGCCAACTTCAGTTGTAGAAGTGCATGATACATAGCCCCTGCACACCCAGGATCATGGGCACACCCAGCTGCTATTACAGCAGGGAGTGAGAGTGTGACTGGGTCAATTCAAGGAGGGCGGGAGGGAGGTCAAGAGTCTCCTTATTTGGTCATCTAACTTTTTCTGGCTTAGAAAAACACACTTGACTCCCCCCTCTGTGTTTTCTGTCTCTCTTTCAAAGTCAGGGAACGCTCTGTCACATCCACACCAGTATATCACACAGTGAGAACAGACAGACAAAAAGACTCCCCTGTGTTTCTCATTCTTTCTCTCTTGCTCTCTCTCTCTTTCTCTCTCTTTCCTTTGCGCACTCTCTTTCTCTCTCACACACACAAACACACCACTCTTCACTCAGCATCTGTTATTGCTCAGATAGTGACAGTGATGACCTTTGACCTCTTCACTGAAATTCCTCCGATTGCCCAACCAGCCAGAGAGTCAGAGATATATTGATTTTTCCAACCGCTCTGCATGTTCCGAAGTTAAGTGTCAGCGATGACACACAGCCACTGAACGCTCTCACAAACAAGTTTAACATGCCTCGCATACCAGTTCAAAGCTATTCAGCTCTGTTGTTAACTATTTACACAAGCTGGATTATTCCTATGATACCCAAATTTTAAGAAAGGAATATCAACGCTTTCAAAAAAGTGCATGTCATGCTCTACCTGTTATGAAATCTAAATCTCTGTTGCCATAAGCACAATAGAAGACAGGAGTTGTCACATTAAGCTTGCGAAGAAGTTGAGATTGTCATGTGTGAAGCTGAAGTAACATCATGTTTGACCAAATCATAGCAAAAATGTCAACAAAGGCTCAGATAATTTTGTTTCTAATACTGTGTTTTATGATGACAGAGGAAATGTCAATGCGCTCTACTTCGACTTATGCTCAACCTGTATGTCTCAAAGGCAAATAGACAACCAGACATATAGGCAGACAAACAGAATTATGAGGGTGAAAGAGTGGGTGGAGTTTTCTTTCAGTGAGTTTATCTTGATATGCCATGAGCATCACTGTATTCCACGGCGCAGGTGAGTTTTCTAAAAGCATTTTCCTATTTCAACCAGTTTTGTCTCACACAATCACTAACAACCCACACTCACAAACTTTTCAACTACTCTTAGCACAGCAACTCTTGCATCCAATGTTTTTGCTCTCTATATTACTGTTTAAATCAGTTATTGTTGTAGTATCAGTTAGTCAGTTAGTGTTGTAGCAAGGTTATCAGTTAGTGTTGTAGTAAGGTTACGACCCGGTTTGGAATATATAGGCTACGTTTTATAATAAATACGCCAGTTTAAATGAATAAATAAATTCCAAGGATTACTCCGTGTGTACAGTACGTTCATAAAGGAAATACTGGCGGAGACGGGGTGGGCCAAATAATGACAAAGACCTTCGTGGCGTAGAATTTAGTGAACGGAGGGATACTTATATGGTCAAAAAAATCCTTAGCCTGCACATACCTCTTTCATTAAACACCACGTTATCCTTGCGCCCCCCTACTATTTAAGCTCATACTTTTGCCCACTGGCACGAAGGTTTCCACAAAATTCACGCCCCTGCGTCGCTCTGACTGGCTCGCTGCACTGCTGCCGTGAAAATGTTGCCTGTGAGTGGTTGAAAGGGCAGACACACATTATAGCCCCCGCCCTCTCTGGACCGCACCCCGACTCTGTACGAAAATTCGGCTTGTGAAGGAGGCAGGGTAGATAGAAACTGAAAAAAGAGAAAAGAGTAAGGCAGAGAAAGGGAGGGAGGAAACGAGTGCTCCAGTTTAACCAGTGCTTGTAGCGAGGTCGCAGCCGTCGAAAAGGGAGTTTGATTCGCTGCGTAACGGACATAGACGGAGCCACCGGTTTTTGCTAGCCACCCCAAAAACGTCTGCATCTGAATAGCAGGTAAATATCCGAATAAGTCGTGCCTTTGCTTATTCATTCTACAGCTACACCTTACAGAACTCTACCGGCCTGTAGCGATAGGTAAGCTCCAAGCGCAAGTGCACTGAACCAGGAAGGGCGAGAACAGCAACTTCAACACATTGGGTGGGACCTCCATTGCTGGCCTTGATTTATCAAAAAGTAGCGTAAAGGCCATTATATTTCGAAACATCTGTTGGTATCTGTTTAGTACACACTAGAAGCAAAATTACTGCCTGGTTTCATTGTAAAAGTCGCCACAATTATCGACAAAGCAGTATTTTAAGTAGGCTAGTTTGTGACGAAAAGTGCTTTACTGGAGAATGGCAAGTTGGTACAGGAAGTGATTCGCATGAATGAGTTGCAAAAAGACAGGCGCGTTGAAAAACTGGGCTCCGAAGTGAAATATAGGGCAGGAATGGTTGTTCACGAAGGCTAATCTAGACCTCTGCTGTGCTGAAATAATTACTGCCTGGTAACCGTACATTTTGATGTCATTTTCTGGATGACCGGTAAGCTAGTTGGTTGTGCCCCGTGTTGTTGCACGCAATTACGTCACTCTTTGATTAGAGGATTTGCTGTCCACTTTCCTGAAGTTGTACAATTAAATGACGTAGCCTATTTTGCATCCTGTACCAAAACTATGCACTTGAAACGGACGTCATATTAGACTGTAGGCCTATGTCTAAATGTACTACTTGAGTTTGATGTGTAAATTCACACAAGCGCAAATTGGCACCTAGGCTGTATTTTGCACTGTTTCCGCAAGTCTGTGAGTAGTTTTATTGATTTTTTTTAAACAGTTGAGGTTATTCTGTCGCAGGGTAGCCTACAGCCCACTTCATTCTCATTTGTCTTCTAAAAAGTTTAGTTGGGAAAAACAAGACCTTAGTGTGAGTGTATTGAATAATGTCAGCGTTGCTGCTTTCATCAGTTTGAGCTTTGCTGAAATTGCAGCACAGTAATTATGAGGGCATTTTAGACGGTTTACTTGATCTATGGTTTGTAAGGCCCACACGCCGTTAGTAGACGCCACCACTTGACAGCATTAAAATGTTGGTGTCCAGTCTAAAGCTTCCCAACCCATTATTTCAACGATTGCCTGTAGTAAAATTAGCACTGGCGCATTCCACGCATCCAGAGTGCGGGATTTTGCGGCTCCTGTTGGTGCATCTTCTGGAAAACGAAGTTGGTTACATGCATGGACTTCTAGTTTCAGTGTATCCACGGCCTACTTTTCTCTTGTAGCAGCTTACCACTGTACCACGACACACCCTTCTTGTCCTACAGTGTGCCAGTTCAGTCCTTTAGAAGTGAGGTAGACGACTTCTTTGCGGCCAGACATCACCATTGAACCGTTCAGTTACAGGGGAAGACGGCACTCAAACAAATCTTTTTAGGGGTGTTTGGTCTGACTTTCATGTCACATCCCTTTTTAAGGTTGTTGGAGAGTGGTGGTTACAGGATACTGAGAGCACTGCTTAGTGTATTCGTGTTTTGTGCAGAAGTTGTGTGAACAAAATGTATGCAAATATCCCTCGGCACTCTTATTTTTCATGTGTGGAATACAATTACATGTCATTACTTCACATCCGTTTTGGTTTATTGCTGTATTTTTCTGACAACCCATTCAATGTTATCTTCTTATCACTGTGTGCCAGCTTTAGGCTAGAAACCACACTTGCAATAAACAAGGATCACTCCTCCATAAAACTTTCAGCTCTTCCCGGGTGTCTTAGGGAGGGGTTTTGTGGTGTTCTGTCCCTCTCTTTCACTCTCTCTGTTTTTGACTTGCTTTTGTCATTGAGATGTGATTAGTGTAGCAGTGGAAGCTTAAAGCAACGCTAAGTAGTTTTTTCAATCTTAAAATAATGTTTCCAAAATCTGTTTCAGTGGTTCATCAATTTGTAACAGGGTGAAGGGCACTTCTCAATTTGTTTTGCTGTCCTCCGTGGGCTATAACTGTACTAAGTAAGTTTGGAGGAGCGGGTCATCTCTCTGTAGTTTGAATGAGAGACAATTTTGCTTCCAACCTGTAGGGCAATCAAGGAGGGAAAACTACTTAGTGTGGCTTTAAGTGAAAGGAGCATACAACTAAATAAATTATTAATAGACCCTCTTGAAAGTCAATGAACAAAATGAAAGGGGATTGAGTCAGCATTATACAGAGGGATTTTGTCACTACAACTCCTAAGAAGACCAGTCTTCAACAGTTGTCTTTGGGTTCTTTTACTCTGAAAATCTGGCAAATCTTGAGGCATCCTCCCTTGTGGCCTTTATCTTCCTGGAGGCTGTAGAAGTTGCTTTTTGCATTGGGCTCAAAACCCGCTCAGCAGCGAGGAAAGGGAATGGTGTGAGTGGAAGTTGCTTTTTGCATTGGGCTCAAAACCCGCTCAGCAGCGAGGAAAGGGAACGGTGAGAGGATTAGTCAGATGTTGACACAAGTCTCTGTAAACCAACATCATCTAGCTGATAGATTTCTCAGCCAGTGGTGTGTTAGAACTGCTGTGAACCATTGTCCTTTAACAAACGTCTCTCTTTCAACTGGGATTGAGTGATGCAGAGCTACTCTTAGGAGTCACAGTCACTGTCATATTGCATTGAAGACTTGGCACTTCACAAAGAAGTTTGTGACATCCTCCTCCAACCTTATGGACGTAAGATGGGCAGCGCAATGATATGGATGTAGTAAAAATGAAAGGGAGGGGAGAGCTAGTCATACAATCTTTTGGCAGGGTTGGTGTCTTTTCCCCAGACAGTGATGCACACTTTGTGCAGTGTGCTCATCAGACATCAAAGAGAAGATGTCATCCTCCCCTTCCCTCCCCCTCACCACACACACGCACACACACACGCGCGCACACACACACACACACACACACACACACACACACACACACACACACACACACACACACACACACACAGACACGCACCTGCGCCATCTGTTCACACTGTTATTCACCTTACACTGGCAGAGTAATACAATTATGTCCACAACACCCTCTGATTGGAATCAATCCCCTGGCTTCTTTGTGTTTTGGCTGAGCTGTCTCACACCAAACAACATAATTAACTTCAGTCAGTCAGTCAGACCTGAGATGGTGCTAGCTGCCTTTGGCTTTGCCAAGACGCTGCTTTCCCTCAGTTCCCCCCTTTGTCCACCTACCCACGTCCTCCTTTGCGTGTTTATATCCTCACCGACCCCCTTCGCCCGCAATGTTGGTGCACACCTGCGGTGTGCTGCAGAGGTCGCAACAATGGCAGGAAATGGTTTCCGTAACAACAATGCTTCCGAGCTTGCAGCCTGTCTCCTTGAAATCAGAGGCTTTGGAATGATGTGTCCTCACTTGATGGTAGCACAATACATCGAAGTGGTATCCTATGAGGTATGACCTCCCTCCAGAGAGTGAGTAAGGCTAAGATGATAGTTGGAAGCCAACATGAGTCATGTCTCGTTGCACTCAAGTCTGTATAGTGTACACAGCATTTTCTCTTCCACTCCATGTTATGTGCTCGTGATTTGGTTTCTCTGTGTGTAATTGTCTGGCAACTAAATTGGGTTATGATGATGACAGCAAAGGTCATATTTTTTACAGTTCCTTGTGGATAGTAACAGGTTGGCTGGGTAATGTGTATCATGGTGTAGACTTTGTTCAGGGTAGGGTGTGTGACTTACAGCACCTGGGTGCATGACTGTGTGTGTGCCTCTATGCATATGGGGACATTGTCAATCCTCAGGCCTGTTACCCAACACTTTGTACCTGACTGGCAAGGTACAATCAAACCTGTAGACACAAGATTTTCTTTGTAAGGAACCTTGCAGAATGTGTTCGTTAACTTTTAACCAAACCCTCTCTAGCTGCGGTGCCGTTTTCAGTTGAATTTTGTGGTTTCAAACCGTGGTAGTACACTCCTTGGCAAGTAGAGGACTTGGCTGGCTTCATGTTGGTGAGCTCATGTTGAATGTTTGAGGAGAGTGACCTTGTTGGCCGATGATAAAGAGCTCCACCATTGAGTGATAAGAAGGGATTGAGCCACAGGTCTGGGTTGAGGTGGTACTTTTTTCAGAGCTGTGTATTGAAAGATTGAAAGCTAGGTGGAGAGTGGAAGTGGGTGTGTTGCTAGATATACAAATTTTGAAATGAAAAGGTCTATAGGGGATTTCCTGGTCACAGCTGCCATTGCCAATGGCAGGTTGAAGAGTGATGTGTAGCCTGCCACCCCCACAGACACATTTTCTGTTGATAGACTTGTGTAACCATCATCCAGTGTCTAGTTAAACATGGGCACAAAGAGTGTCACAGCACATGATTATCATCGCTGACTATTACTTAGCGCTGGTGTAGAACAAACAACAATAGACTTACTTTGACACAATGGACATTTAATGGAAACGCTATTGTGGGAAACAGTTTCCTGAGAGAGGGAAACAGCTTCCTGATTCCTGTCGTGGTTTTTCTTCAGACAGGGCTGTATGTACTTGATCATGGCTATGGAGTCAACAACCCAAAATGGAGCAGGCAAGTCATCGACACGCCCATTGTCAGGTTTTTCAACCCGTAGTACAGTGACTTCCATTTAGTTGTGTTTTTGGAGTGGCGGCAGCATAATGAGCATACTTTGCATCCCCGTGAAACATAACCGTCTCTAATTTTTTTCGGTGCTTCTACGTATGTTTATGTAGGGATTAACGCAGCAGAGTGCCACAAATGGCAAAATACTTTTCCCTCTTTGTCATTTCCTCTCTCTCCTTTTCCCCCACTTTTGCCTAATCCTGCCTCCTCTTCTTCCTCCTCTACCTCTTTCGCTATGTTATGTACTTTCTTTCTTCTTTCTACCAGTGTGTATTTTTTTTCTCATTTATTTTTTGTCAAACCAGAAAGCACAGAAAACCATTTCAGGTTCATACAAAGTTATGATCATTATTTTTATCAACATTTTGAACACCCAACTGCCATCTACTCACCCCTGCTACCCACCCAATTCCTCTAGTCACCCCGCACCCTCCAGAGCACCAGTACAGACAAACAGGTCATCAATCCATCAGTAGATCTTTTAAGTTGCCAATCAAATCTCTCCACATTGACAGAGTGTGTAGTTTAGCATCTTTAATCCTTGCTCATGACAGGTCCATATAAGAAATACTCAAGAATGTCCGAACACGGCGTACCCTGGAAATATCATGGGGCGGGATCCAGCGCTGAGCTCTTATCTTCTTGGCTGCAGTTAGGCCTGCTAGCCAAACGTTACGTGTCCACCAGTGTGTGTATTCGAGCAGTGGCTCATTTCTTTCTTCTCCTGGACCATTGCACCGATTGACTGACGGGTTGAAAGATGGAGTTGAGGTTTGGAAAGAGGAGACCTGGGACGAAGGATGTGGGGAAGGCTGAATAGATAGATAAGCCGGCGAATAGACAGAAGGACATAGCTTGCTCCAGGCTTTGTGGGTTTTTTTTATTATTATTTCTTTTCCTCCCATATCCTGCTGGGGCCTTTAGGTGAGGTGGGATGACAAAGTACCTTCCTTCCTACACCCCTCCCGGCCCCCCTCCCTCCAGCTGCACAGGTTTGTCTGGCTGGTACAGTAGCTGTGTGAGTGTGTGTGTGTGTGTGTTTTTGTGTGTTAGTGAGTGAGATGGATAGGAGGATGGGTGAAAGAGAGAGGTGGAAAGTTGGCAGGGCGGCGTGGCGTGGCCTTATATAGCGATGCGAGGGCTGTCGGAGTGCGAGGATGAGGATCAGGAGGAGATTCTTGCGAGTCAGCAGCGTGGCGGAGGGCCAGACTGAGCTGGGGAGTCGTTCACCCGGGCGGAACGGAATGAAAGTGGAGGAAGAGAGGGAGCGAGGGATGGCCCCGACAAGGAGGAGTGTGTGTTTTTTTTGGCGCAGTGTCCGCGGCGAACCTGAGGCAAAGTGCTGAAAGTGGGCTCATTAGTCCCCGGTGCCATTGCTTTTGTCAACACACACACACACACGCGTACACACACACACAACACACACAAAACGACACAGACACACACAAAGGTACAGGTAAACACTTATGTGCATCCAAAGCAGACAACTGTAGACCACTCTCTCCATATCTGATCTTACTCATAATCAAGGACTTGTACACACAAGGCCGTGCACAGTAAAATCCTGTTTGTTCACACACACATACTCATACACAGACTGGTCCAGTCATGCACGCCTTACAGTGCTGTCACTAACTTCCCTGTGCCATTATTGTCTATTAGCACATACACTTACACGCACGCGCACACACACACACACACACACACACATGCGCGCGCGCTCGCACACATGCACGCACACACACACGCACACAGGCATCATGATCACTCCTTCCACACCCATCCATCCTATTTCCTCTGCCTGCTATTCTGCAAGCCAGACCTCACTGCACTGTCCTCCTGATCTATCTAAATGAGATAGCGTTGGGAATCCAGCTCCATCAGACGCTAATCTAGTTATGGCAGAGGACATACTATTGTCATAGTGACAAGCTGCAAAATGAAAAGGCCATTGTCACTGCAGTCAGACTGCAATAACTACCTAGACATTGGATGTATGGGAATGAGTCGTAGCGTGCGAAGCCTGATTTGGGTGGTCTGTCCCTGTCTTCTTAGCTGGCTCGAACCTCTTGTGTGTCTGTGCCCCAAGTGGCCACGCCATTGTTTTTCAGGCGTGATTCAGGTGGTCTTTCAGTTGAAGGGTTGAGAAGAGACAGTCACAAAAATAGCCTCCGCTCCCCGGAGGCAACAAAGTATGTCAGTGTTAAAAAAGAAAAAAAAAATCTGTGATGTGTTGTGGAAAATCATTCTGACCCTAATCTTTTAGTCTGTTCAAAACCATCTTTATCAGGGTGTGAAGTACAGTATGACACAGAAAGGCATTGATGTAAAGACCAAACGAGGACTGTTTGTTTGAATATTTTTTTGCATCTGAATAGCACTTGACCCTCTTGAAGAGTCATGTAGGATATTCACCTGATCTGAAGTTTTGCACCAGGAGGAATGGGCAGGCCTGTTTAGTCTGCACTCCAGTTTACGGCTGGTAGGGTGCTCGAGGTGTTTTGTCTTCATGCTGAATTTGCTCAAACAGCTCTGTGGGTTGTTGACGTTTTTTGCTTTCCATGTCAGACAAACAGGCGCGCGCACACACACATTGCACACACACACATTGCACACACACACATTGCACACACACACATTGCACACACACACATTGCACACACACACATCGCACACACACACATCGCACAGACACACACACATCGCACAGACACACACATTGCACACACAGACACACACATTGCACACACAGACACACACATTGCACACACAGACACACACATTGCACACACAGACACACACATTGCACACACAGACACACACATTGCACACACAGACACACACATTGCACACACACAGACACACTTAGAGACAAGCATCAACATGCACAAACAAGGACACACCCAAAAGTATCATATTACAAATCGATGCGTGCAGATTCATTTGACTTTCGGGCCTGGTGTGGCCTGGTGTGGCGTGGTGTGGCGTGGTGGATGGTGAGGTGAGCTCTGTAATGCAGGCTGATTGGACGACTGCTGGGGCAGCTTTGCTAGGCGTGTGCCTCTCTCTCTCTCTCTCTCTCTCTCTCTCTCTCTCTCTCTCTCTGCTTTGGTGAAAGTCACTGCGTCACTGTTAGCTGTGTGCTTTGTAAGGACAGCTGGCTGCGTGCCTCTTCTTAGCCCTCTCAAGAGAACGAGGTGACAGTGATTTGTGGTGAGAGTTGTGGACCCCCATCCCATCATCACCATGACCACCACCCCCACCCTGAAGCCATCGGTTCCCCAGCACTGTGTGATGAGAATAGAAGCACGAGGTGGTGCGGAGGAGAGAAAGCAGAGAACGGAGGAGAGAGGGAGGAGAGAGGAGGGAAAAAAAGGCCTGAACTGCCTTTTTCCCCATTTTGCACTGCGATGGAGTCAGTATGGTTGGAATGTGACCCCAAAAGTCTAGATAAACACAAACTCTGAGGAGAGGGAGGGGGAAGGGGGCGGTGTATGATCTAATGCAGGGCGTCTGGAAAGAAAGAGACAGAGAGAGGAGGAGGAGGAGGAGGAGGGGTGGAGTATAGATGGATAGAGAGTAGGGGGAACTCATTTTGGGGTACCCCATGTTCTACGGCAGGAAGTGGGGGAGGTGGGAATGTAGCAGCAGTGATGGGTGTCAGCTGTAGAGTGTGTGTGTGTGTGAGTGTGTGTATGTGTGGGGGAGTGTGTGAGACGGACAGAGGTGGTGGTCAGAGGGGCCGTGAGAAGGTCCATGTTGCAAAGTTGTATCTCTCCATCTATGACTCTCGGGGGTCGTGTTAATGGACCATAGTGGCCAGTCAGGCTCAGCAGCATACTCCATCAACAGAACTTAAAAACCCTAGAGCTTTGTCACTTTGCCACACACAGACACACACACACAGACACACACACACAGACACACACACACAGACACACACACACAGACACACACACACAGACACACACACACAGACACACCTTTCCAGTACACACTCCTCCCCACCCACATGCACATAATCACATTATTCACACTCACTCCAGTACCCTCACAGACAAACATACACACTTCCCACCCACTTAGAGTTGCAGTTGAGCAGAGCAACCCATCAGTGAGGAGGCTCAGACTGCGGCCCTGAGGCCTTGTACTTTATGGGCCTTGTGCTTAATGCGTCTCTCCCCTTTGTGCTGTCTGTCTACAGCCGTCCTTATTGCACTCAGACATGTGGCTTATAGCCCTGGTACAGCAGACCTGGCCTGGTAAACCCGCCTCTCGTACTTCATTTCATTTTGTACAGACGGTCTGGACTAGCCTGGTAAACCCGCCTCTCGTACTTCATTTCATTTTGTACAGAGGGTCTGGACCGGAATCTCTTGAGGGTCATTTAGTCGGCCCCAGCAAGACCGATCCAATCAGCGAACAGAGGGTGTGTTCGATAGCCATGACGTTGACCTTGTGTGCTACATTTGAATTGTAGTGCGTAGGTAGGCTAATTGCATACGTGACGACCAGGCGTTAGCGATTGGGTAAAGGCAGAGGCTTGTTTTTAACTTCACCAGAGTCCACACCTCCAGGAGGAAATCGTTTCTGACAGTGTCTGGTCCAGACCCTCTGTACAAAATGAAATGAAGTATGAGGGGCTGGTTTACCAGGCTACAGCAGACCCACACCGCCACACAGCACTGCTGCTGCTGATGCATTCAAACGTCTCACTCATGTAATGAGTAACCAACTCCACGCTAGCAGTGAAGGAAGGGGAAAACCTGAGCGGCTGCTGTTGCAGGTTGCTACTTCCTTACTAGAAGAACAACCAGCCCTGCCTTTCGCCCTCCCCCACACTCGTCCCACCGGAACGTTCCATTAGTTGGCTTTCTTTCTTTTTTTGTCTGACGGTGCAGATCATGCGTCCCCACTTACTCCACTCCCATTAAAGATGTGTTTGCGCATTTCTTTGTGCTGACTGTTTATGCCCAGAGGAACGATAAGCCTTTGCTTGGGAGAAAGTCTTTGTTGGCTCTGCTGGAGAGGAATGATGATAATTGCGCTAGTAAAAAAGCAGTGGCCCTACAACCCTCTGAGAGGCACAGCATGCTCAGATAATTGCCTGCCTTGTGTCTGTGTGTGTGTCTGTGTGTGTGTGTGTGCGTGCGTGTGTGTGTGGGTAAGTGTGTGGGGGTGTGCGCGCGTTCTTGTGAAGATGGCGGCTTGTGTAAACC
Source organism: Coilia nasus (assembly GCA_027475355.1). Classification (NCBI taxonomy): domain Eukaryota; kingdom Metazoa; phylum Chordata; class Actinopteri; order Clupeiformes; family Engraulidae; genus Coilia; species Coilia nasus. The sequence goes on from CM050216.1 coordinate 28,525,251, forward strand.
AGGCACTCTCTCTCCCAGATTTCTGGAAAGACTCGTCCTGTCACCTTCCATCTTCTGCAGAAGTGAAAAGGTTTACCCACAGCTGGGCAGGCAGCGTGAGAAAGAGGAGTTGCCAGTCAGGCCGTGTTCAGGCCTGCTTTGTGTTTTGATTTGTTTCTTGACTCGCTCAAGACAGATGGGTGTGTGAAAGTGTCTGTTTTTTTGTTGTATTCTGAGCGCAAATCACCCGCCCGCAACTCTTTGAGTGACTTCATCTTAATTTTTTTGTCTAATATGGGTTCCATTCTCCATGGTGCCCAGATGAAGTTAAAACTGGGCACACTCATAGTTCCCTCTCTGCCCAGGCACAGGTGGTTCAGGCCCTCATCTATATGCACACACATACACACATACACTCTTGTGGGCCCACAACCTGCTACCCACTACCTTCCTCTGGGCTGGAAATTGTTTCAGAGATGGTCCCCGAGCCATGTAATCAACAAAAGTTCCTCCAGAAACCACAGATTTGCTGGAAATGGGCAGCACATGTTGCTCATTACCACAAAACAGACTTTCTTGCTTGCTTTTTTTTTTTTTTTTTTTTTTTTTTTTTTTACAATCCCCGTGAAGTCACCATTGTTGGGAAGGTATTATTAGCCAGTGAAGGTGAAAAGCACCCCTTCATTAAAGTCTTGCCTTACTCCTTTTTTCCTCTCCCCTGTCCTTTTGAGGCGTTTCCAAGAGAGTGAGCGAGCGAGCATTGGGGAGGTGTTGGGTCTGGCGATGGTGTTTTGCGAGGTTAATGTCTCTCTGGTCTCCACCTTAGTTACGGCTCTCGTAGCAGCCTCGACCCCTGCATTCCTCCAGGGTTACGCAAGAGCCAGAAATACCAGCCAGCCATCCATTAGACTGTTCTGTGAGACGCATTTTTCTCTCTAAATAAATTTCCTCTGTTCTGTTGGAAAGAGAGAGGACAGATTTGTGCGTGTGTTTGAGGGATGGGGGATAGATGGTGTTCAGGAGGTCATAAAACAGCAATGCATACAAATAAAAGCAATTTTTTTTCTCGTCAGTGCGTGGCTGAGGTGCCGTCAAGGATACAGGTATACAAAGATGATTTGTCACATGCATAGACATACTGGGTAGAGTTGGGCATGCAGTGAAATTGCTGTCAGTAACTGTTGCTGACCTGGTCATGCCCTCTTGTCATCCCTCTCTCCCTTTGTTTTTCACACTGCTCCACCTCTCCCTCCCTCCCTTCCTGCCTCAGTCATTCACTCACTCACTCACTCACTGAGCCCCTATTTGTCCTCGTCTCTCCCGCAGCAACCATGTCGGACGCAGACAAGTTCCTGTACGTGGACCGCAACATAGTCAACAACCCGCTGGCGCAGGCCGACTGGGCCTCCAAGAAGCTGGTATGGGTGCCGTCGGAGCGGCTGGGCTTCGAGGTCGGCTCGCTGAAGGAGGAGCATGGCGACGAGGTCATGGTGGAGCTGGCCGACTCCGGCAAGAAGGTGCGCGTCAACAAGGACGACGTCCAGAAGATGAACCCGCCCAAGTTCAGCAAGGTGGAGGACATGGCCGAGCTCACCTGCCTCAACGAGGCCTCCGTGCTGCACAACCTGAAGGAGCGCTACTACTCCGGACTCATCTACGTGAGTTATACTTCGCTCTGTGTGTGTGTGTGTGTGTGTGTGTGTGTGTGTGTGTGTGTGTAAGTGAGAGAGAGTGTATTTGTGTATTGTGGATTGTGTCTGTGTGTGTAGTGAAGAGTGAGAGAGATATAAGTATTTGTGAGTTTGTGTGTGTATGTGTGTGGAACAGAGAGAGAAGGAAGTGTTTGTAAGTTGGTGTGTGTGTGTATGTGGAACAGACAGACAGAGAGAGAGAGATAGAGAGGGGGAGTGTTTGTAAGTTCGTGTGTGTGTATGTGTGTGAGGCAGGTGTGCATTAGTGTGTTCCTTCCTCCTTCACCTGCTAACCCGGTCCAATGGATGAGTATCTGCCTGTTGCTACCCTGTTCAGTCTGAGTGGTCTGACTGGGCCGTGTCATCTGTCATCTGCACACTGTTCCCCGTGGCCGATTAATCCAGCAGTGAACCTGGAACCCATCTGGTGAATCATTTACAATTTCATCCAGTTTCGATTTACAGCTCATCGAGTTCAGGGTAGTCTGGGCGAATCTGTGTGCTGTCAATGAAGTTTTCCTTAAGTAGGGTTAAGGCTGTGATCGGCTTGGCCGAAATCCAGACCGCCATATCCCCGTCATTCCTGACCACTTGAATGTCTCTGAAGGCCGATGGCTTAGCTTGTGTCAGTGCTTTGATGTCGAACATGTTGCTTGATGGGAATTACGATCCTGCTGCACTCTGTACTCTGTGTGGGTGTGACTCCCTCCTTCCCTCCCCACCTTTGATCAATTTCTCTCCCTCTCTCTCTCTCTCTCTCTCTCTCTCTCTCTCTCTTTCCCTCTCCCTCTCTCATTCTCTCTCTCTCTCCCTCTCTCCCTCTCTCTCTGTCTCATTCTCTCTCTCTCTTTCTCTCTCTCTCTTTCTCTCTCTATCTCTCTCTCTCACACACACACTCTCTCTCTCTCTCTCTCTCTCTCTCTCTCTCTCCCTCCCTCTCTCCCTCTCTGTCTCATTCTCTCTCTCCCTCCCTCTCTCTCCCTCCCTCCCTCTCTCTCTCTCTCCCTCTCTCTCTCTCTCTCTCCTCAGCCATTCTTAGTCATGTGTGTGTCTCTTCACAAACCAATCCTCCCTTCATGCCTCCTGTCTTCCCCCTGCTGTGTTTGTAGCTTTGCTGTAAACAGGAAGTTAGAGGAACAATCTTCTCCTGGGGGGGGGGGGCAAGGGGGCAAATGAGAGGAGAGGGAGAGATGGAGGGAGGAAAGGAGCGTAGAGCGAGAGAAAAAAAAACTTCAGGCAGGGTTGTGGGAGAACATGTGGTGAGCATTGGTGAGAGAGGCTTGGTCTGTAGAGCATGTGGGGTTGGGGTGCAGTTCTTCCTCTGTGAGCGATTCCCAAGAGCAGGGGGTGGGGAGGAGGGGGGGCAGCACGGCTTCGAGACTCACTGGACATAGTTTGAGAAACGGCACGGCCCAGGAATGTAAGTTGTGCTCTGGTTGCCTATGCGGGGCCCTGTAATTAGCACGGCCCACGATGCCGGCCTGCGTCCCATGCCCCGGACACAGACACACACACACACACACACACACACACACAAACACTGCCGGCCTGCGTCCCATGCCCCGGACACACACACACACACACACTGCCGGTCTGCGTCCCATGCCCCGGACACACACACACACATATATACACACACACACACACACACACACACACACACACACACACACACACTGCCGGCCTGCGTCCCATGCCCCGGACACACACACACACACACTGCTGGCCTGCGTCCCATGCCCCAGACACACACACACACACGCACGCACACACGCACACACACACACACACACACGAGGGGCGAGGGGCGAGGGGCTGAGAACAGCCAGAGCGTGTCCTGCAGGTTGACGGGCAGGTGTTGAGCCGAGAGGAATGCGAGGCGAGGTAGACCCTGATGGACAGGTTGAAGAGCAGGGATGTACCGTGTTTGGGATATCGGGGAACGAGGGATAGAAGTGTAAGTAGAGGGGGAGATGGATAAGAGGCCAGATAAGGGGGAAGGCAGGGGAAAGGCATGCAGGGGGAAGGGGAAATGTAGAGGAAGGAGAGGGACATTTGAGAGGCACATGGAGACCTCATGAGGTCCTGTGCTGGCCTTGTGTTTGTGTGAGGGAGAGAGCAAGAATATATGCATGCGAATCGGTGTGTATGTACGTGTGTGTGTGTGAGGGAGAGAGCGGAAAAGAGAGCGAGTATGTGTGAGTGACGGCATGCGAGTGTGTGTGTGTGTGTGTGTGTGGTCAGAAGTGTGTTTGTGTGTCCCAGAGTGGGTGTGTGCGGTGTTGTGAAACCGCTGCAGGGAAGAGAGACGGAGGGTAGGGGCAGGGTGGGGTGGGGTGGGGTAGGGATTGGAGGTGGCGCGTGTGGAGTGGGCTGTATGACCTAAGTATGATATAATGAAGTGCTGGCTCAGGAGAGACTTCGGGCCCTGCTAGGGGGGAGAATGGGAGGGGTGGCGTTACAGTTCTGGGAAATACAACATGAGGTATTGTTGTGCTTTTTTCCTCTCCTCTTATCATTACCCCTGTGCGCCCCTAGCCCCCCCCCCCCCCCCCCCCACCGCCAGCCAAGACCTCACCAGGGCTTTGTGCTCCCCATTAATCAGGAGTGCTCTAAAGGTCTTCTTGTCCAGAGCTATAGGCTGTAACTGAATCTAGAGTCATCTAGAGTCACACACCACCACCACCACCCACCACCATACCTCCGACAAGGCACATGTACAACACAGTCTCCCTTATCTCTTCACCGATCCGATCCCAGTGAACCTGAGGCACACGCATAAAAGCATGTGTACAGTTGCTCTCGTTAACCCTTAAGGGCCCTACTGTACTATATAGGGCTGCACAGTATAACGAAAATAGCCCATACCGCAACATACATTATCTTGATATGCATACTACAAAGCATGGCTTGTCTACCGTAAATGGTGCATTCCTATAAGTGATGCTTTGAAGCTCATTTCAAACTAGTCAGCAAATCAAATGGAGCCTTATTGGTTTTAATGCCTTTATCAATAGCAAAGGCTCCTCACTGTCTAGGCCTAGGGCCTAGCTGTAAAGACAAAACTGAAAGAGGTTTAAGCTGTATATTGACATATTTAATTTATTGCAAGGCATATCATCATTACAACATTCACTAATGTTATCACATATCACAGATTTCCTAATATTGTGTAGCCATGTTGTGGTGGAGGATAAACTCAAGTAAACAACGTTCACCCGCCTCTCAAGTTTCAGAAAAACATTTTATCTACCTCTCAACAGAGTTTATCCATGTATCAATAGAGTTTGTTCACCCTATAGTAGAATTTATGTACCAAACACAATTTCTAACATTCCAAAATCATACTATGTCATCTAGCACTGGAAACAATTCAAAAACACTGGGACTGTTCAAAGATGTGTTTTGCATATCTTTTTAAAACATCTTGTCACACCATGCATCTACCTCACCGTGATTACCAAATTCATAGCTTACCCACGTTTGTTTTTACCACTACACCCCTGTGTGCAGCCCTACTATACTAATATTTCTGAACAAGAGCCTGTGCATGCTGTATATGCCTGCATATAGTAGCGTACCCTGAATGATACACGGTTCTGCGCTTCAGAACTCTTTAGAATTGTCCCACTAGCTCATTGTCATGAGCAGTATTTTTGAGCGTGTAGAGTTTCACTAACAAAATCAAACTGTTTAAGTAGTATTTGATTTGGGGCAGGTTTCCCAGCATGGAGTTAACTTTAATCCTTTATTAAAAGCTTTTTTGCTTCAGTGGAGCTCTTCATTGACGTTTTCAGTCTGGGAAACCTGCCCTCAATGTTCAACCACATTTATCGGAGGGCTTTGGTCAGTGGACAGAGTCAATAAACATGTTCAGGCGTGTGTATTCAGCAGGGTTTGATTTGGGGGAATAACTCCTAATGTTACACAGGGGAGCGGTCTTTAATGTGTTTGATGTGTTTAACATCACAGACATACTCCGGGCTCTTCTGTGTGGTCATCAACCCGTACAAGAACCTGCCCATCTACTCGGAGGAGATCATTGAGATGTACAAGGGCAAGAAGCGTCACGAGATGCCTCCTCACATCTACGCCATCACTGACACTGCCTACAGAAGTATGATGCAGGGTAAGTCATCCACACACACACACACTTATAGACACACTCAAAGACACACACACTCACACCTCACACACTTTTATTTATGGTGCAAACAGTGGTAGGAGGCCTAGTCAACTTAAGCTGTTTTCACTTCAGTAGCATATTAATAAGCTTTTGACGGCGTTGTTTGTCAGTGCATAGATAGTGGCTCTACATTCTCTGAACCTCACCAAAACGCACATAATCAAGGACATAGCCCCTGTGCATTTCTCTACGGAACTGAAGCTTCCAGTGGGTCCACTAATAGGATTGCTGCCCTATATTATCCGTGCAAAGTTAAGCTGGCATTCCTCCAGCGAGGGAGCGTCCACATCTTTTGCCAAGCCCAGCTCTATATACCTGAGATGCCTGCCCGTGGGATCATGGAGGCAGTACAGAAAAATGCCTCAATTTGCAAGAGGCACCCTTAGGCGCTGTTCAGGCCCTCATAAAGCTCTTCCTGGAAATTTCGCAGAACGGAGCATGACATCAGCCTTTCTCCCGTTTGCACTAGCCGTTATTTGATTGCATGTCTAGATACACGCTATGACTTACTGCTAGCCCGAGCAAGTCAGAGGGCAGCTGTTACGGCTAGCTCGTTCCACACCGCAACATAAAGAGGGACACAACAACCGGGTTGTAGGTTTAAACCAAAGATGCAGTTTATTAAGAATAGTTAACCAAAGTCTAGGGGATAGTGAATGTATGGGTGCAATGTTAAGCGTCAGTATGTTAGAGAGAGAGGAAGAGAGAGAGAGGAGAACCAACAAAAAGGTGCCTAAAAAGATAAAGAGAAGTGCATAATGAGAGGAAGAAGGGAACCCCTTTTATAGCCCCACCCCAAAGACAGGTGCACTCAATGATTGCATTAGACAACCAGGCCCAGCTCTGCCCGTGCACTGGCAGAGAAGACCTGAAGGGGGCACAGGGGGTTGTCACACAGCGTGCTTTTGCTCTTATCCTCCTGTCTCGTTGTCTGGATGTGAATCGCTGTCTGTCACCACGACGCCCTGCTTCCTACCCCCCCTTTTCCTGCCTTCTTCCCACGACAGGCCCCATCTCTGCATTCATTTATAATGAAGATGCATTGCCTCGCTCAGAACTGGGAGTTCAGGGACTACTACTTTGCCTTAAATGGATTAAAACTAGCTTATCTTGTAACAAACAAGACATCAGCCTTGCACTAAAACGTAGAACTTTGTTTTATAATAAGAACTATTATGAAAATGTCTTTGAAAAGCAGTAATAACCCTTGTAAACGAGCATTAAGAATGTAGCTGTACCTGATTTAGTTTAGTATGAAAGACTTAAAACTAGCTTATCTTGAAATCGCTAAAATAATTACATCGACTTTGGAAGGAGAAACTGTTTTTGCCAGATGTTTCACATATTTACAAGTAGAGTTGGTCTGTCAAGCAAAGGTCAATGCTGTTCATGACCTGACGTTACAGAGTGTCTTTCTAGTGGGACTCATGTTCTAGTGTTTGGACTTGGCTGTGATATTTGTGAGCGTGTCAGCTGTCAGAACAGTCTTTAGCATGGGGTCATTGGGGAAGCGTAGCAGTCAAGGGTCACTCACACACTGTCACATGTCAGTCATGGTGTGTGGGTACTAACACTGGTGTGTGCATGTGTGTGCGTGTATGTTTTTTTTTTTTTTTTTTTTGTTCTTGTGCCTGCGTAATTTGTGTGTGAGTGTTTGTGCTGGTGTGTGACATGTATGCATGTCTAATTAGTGAAATGTAGTCTCTCAATTATGCTAAAGAGTGTATTCTAAAGAGCTAGCACCGTCACAGGAAGCCAAACAGTAGTTTCCTGTCTGCTCATGTCGGTGTCCAAAGTGTTTCCTGTTGCATAGACAAAGCTCCATGAGTGTGTATGCTCCCGATAACACTGTGCAGTATGTTGTGCGCTTGTTAATCATGCGGTTTGACTGGCAGCTCCGCCTATGTTTGACTTTCCCCTGACAGACATTTCAAATTTGATTGTTTTATCGATTGAGCCTGAGCCTGTTCTGTTTGTAGGACCCTATAAAATTATCCAGTCTCATTTTCTCGCTCTCTCTCTCTCTCTCAATCACAGACCGTGAAGACCAGTCTATTCTGTGCACGTGAGTCCCCTATCTGTTGGCTATGTTGTCTGAATTTCACTCTAAATTGGTTAATGCGCTATGCCTGTTCGTAAACGTTGTGATGACTGCTTCTCTGGCTGTCTTCTTCTTCCTGTGCCTCTTGCAGAGGGGAGTCTGGAGCCGGTAAGACTGAGAACACCAAGAAGGTCATTCAGTATCTGGCTCACGTGGCCTCCTCCCACAAGACCAAGAAAGATCAGGTCAGAATAATAGCATAGCATCTTTTTTTTATTTATTTTTTATTTTTATTTCTACAATCTTTTTTTTCTCTCTATTCTTTCTTTCTATCTTTCACAATTATTCTCTCACGCTCACAGTCACACTCTCTTTCTTTCTTTCTTTGGTTCTTTTGTGCATCTTTTGTGCTTTCTTTCATTCTTTTTCTGTTTTTCTCTCTTTCCCTCTCTAGCTCTCTGTCGTTCTCTCTCGCTCTCTCTCTCCTCTTTCTCCTTCCTCGCTTCTCCACAACTATGTTTACCAGCTGGCTGTCTCCTTATGTGGGTTTCCCTAAAATGTTCCTTGGTATCTCTCCACACCTCCTATTCCCACGTTCACCAGTCCCTCCTCTTCTCCACACCCACTGTGGTAATCACAGGCCTGCCGCCATCACGCATGAGCTTGTGTGTGAAGCTGGCAGCATTGTCAGTCATGCGTGGCTCTGCATGACTGTGGCACACTGTAGTGTGTGTGTGTGTGTGTGTGTGTGTGTGTGTGTGTGTGTGTGTTTCTGAGTGTCTGAGTGTGACGAGTTTATTCGTTTTGGTCACATCACAGTCATGTTGTGAAATACTATCAGAGCAAGCGTGGCCAATCCCAGCCAGGAAATTCCCCAATGCATGAGTGATTTTGGAGCAGGTCAAGAGATTTCTCAAGTTACTTTGTGAAGATGCCTTTGCAGATATTTTTTGAACAGAATGTGTTTGCACAATAATGCATAGGAAACTTGGAACTCACTGATATTGACGATACAAGTAAATGCGATATGTAGTAATAATAACATTAAATACACATGTAATAATCTATTAGTATTTGGTAGATAGTTAATGCCTAAGATGACAAATGTACACTCACAGATAGTAGTAGCCACTATTCTTTTTTTCAGCGGATGGTTTAGTTTCCCATCTACCTCTATTTCAACCTCATGATGTCCATAGCATCACTTCAGTGTGTGGTTGTCATTTTTTTTGGGTTGAGGTTGAATCTCTGTCTCTCCCCCTCCATCAACAGAACAGCTCGATCCTGTCACATGTGAGTCACTCCCACACTACTACTCTTGTTTGTCTGTTTGGTCGTCTGTTGGTTTGTTTGTTTTCCCCTCCTCCCCTTGCCGCACTCGCTGCTGTTTCCTCGTCTGCTGCTCCGCCCCCCCCCCTCCCTCGGCTGGAAGCTGATTGGTCACACGGGCACGGGCACGGTCACAGTCACGTGACCCAGAGGGGGCCCTCGGGGAGATGCGCAGATGGGGGAATGTTCAGACAGACAAGGCTGCGTTAAAACGACCAGAGAGTCACTTGCACAAACACATACACCTTGTCTGTCTGAAATGCGCGTTGCCTCTATTTGTGTGCATACGTGTGGTGGGATGGCGGATTTCTATACCTGTTTTGATAATCGTGGGTGTGTGTGTCTTGTTGCTGTGTGCCTATGTATGTATGCTTGTATGTATATATGTATGTACGTATGTGCGTATGTATGTATGCTGTGCACTGGTGCGTTTGTTCAGAGAGGTGACTATTTCAGGCTAATAATGGCCTTCTGAATACTCTCTGAGCAAACGCACCACAGTGGTGTGAAGTGTTTATATGTGCTGTTAAAGGTACAGTATTGTTGCACTAGCAAAGATTTATGAGGTGTGCGTGATTTCAGTTCATCTCTGATAATGTATGACTATAGCCCTCAATAAAGTAGAATTAAATCTGGTCAACACAAGACACCAGCCTTGCACTTTAATGTAGAACTTTGATTTATAGTAAGAATTATTATGAAAACTTCTTTGAAAAGTAATAAAAACTTTGTAAACGTCTAGTAAGAATGTAGTTGTATCTGAGTTCGTTTAGTATTAATAGGTTGAAGCTAGCTTATCTTGTAATTACTGAAATGATTGCATTGACTTTGGAAGGAGGAACTAGTTTTGCCAGATGTTTCAGACATTTGGCAGTCATGTTCATGACAAGTAGAGTTAGTCTGTCAAGCAAAGGTCAATGTTGTTCATGACCTAACGGGACAGAGTGCATTTCTAGTGTATTTCTAGTGGGACAGCGTGTTTGGACTTGGCTGTGATATTTGCACGCGTGTCAGCTGTCAGAACAGCCTTTTGCATGGGGTCATTGGGGTAGCCTAGCGGTGAAGGGTCACTCACACACTGCGTCACCTTTCACTCATGGTGTGTGGGTACTAACACTGTTGTGTGTGTGTGTGTGTGTGTGTGTGTGTGTGTGTGTGTGTGTGTGTGTGTGTGTGTGTGTGTGTGTGTGTATCTGTGTTTTTTATTTTTTTGTTCGTGTGCTGGTGTAATGTGTGTTTGGGTGTTTGTGCTGGTGTGTGGTGTTACGTATGCATGTCTAATTGGTGAAATGTAGTCTTCCAATCACCCCTTTGATAACGGTAAGGTCCTTTTTTGTAGGTCTCTCTGAGACTAATGATGTGCTACTTATTGTCAATGACATTTGAATTGGTTGATTTTGTGGAGATGAATGATTCCATCAATATGAATGTGAATGATGTAATTTAACATCTGGAAATATGCTACTTGAAAGTGCGGTCTGTGATCCGACATCGTTGACATGGATTCTCATAAAAAGCGATTTACCAAGTTGTGTCATAGTTTGAGTGCTCAGACCTGAAGCACTTTCCAATAATAACCTCCTGCTCTCAGCTTTTTTATGTTCTTTCCCTCTCGTCTGGAGATGACTTTTTAAGGCCTTTTCTGACATCGGAAGCTAAGTGTGTGCGTGCATGGTGTTGTTCTTTCTGTGTCCTACAGGGGGAGCTGGAGAAACAGCTGCTGCAGGCCAATCCCATTCTGGAGGCCTTCGGTAATGCCAAGACGGTCAAGAACGACAACTCGTCCCGATTCGTAAGAGCTCTTTCAGACGTTTTTCAGCGTTTTATTTCCTGCCTTTCTGAAGAAGGATTAGATCACTTCTCGGAGACTTAATGCCAAGCGCTTTTCTTCCTCCAGGGCAAATTCATCAGGATCAACTTTGACGTCAATGGATATATCGTGGGAGCCAACATTGAGACCTGTATCCTTTACAAAAAGAGAAAGGAATGCTTGGTATGCCCTAGCAGTCAGGAGATATCGCCTGCACATCCCTGCGTTTTTATCTTGTGTGTAGAAGCCATTGATCATTTGTCTGTTGCTTGCACACCACACTCTTATAAGCCTGGTAATCCAGCCCCTTGTATTTCATTTCATTTTGTACAGAGGATCTGGAGTCGGTGCATTAAGAAACGATTCCTTCTTTGAGGTGTGGACTCTGCTGAAGTTTAAAACAAGTAGCTCTGCCTTTACCCAATCGCTAACGTCTTGTCGTCACGTATGCAATTAGCCTACCTACGCACTACAATTTAAATGTAGCACACAAAGTCAGCCTAATGGCTCACGCAACACTCCCTCTGTTTGCTGATTGGTTAGGAGTTGCTCGGTCCTCATACATGAATGTCAATGGCAGAGACTCCAGACCCTCTGTACAAAATGAAATGAAGTACGAGGGGCTGGAAATATTTAACTTTACCTGCTTTGGCCATGAAATATCCATAGTAGCTCAAAATGGCAATAAACTAAATAAACAAACAAACAAACGAGGGGCTGGTTTACCAGGCTACACTCTTGTAACCGTACCCTCAACGCCACGTCCTCCTGATCAATCCCTTGACTGCCCACTAAGATCTGCTGGAGAAATCCCGCGCCATCAGACAGGCCAAGGACGAGAGAACCTTCCACGTCTTTTACTACATGCTCACAGGAGCTGGAGACAAGCTGCGCTGTGAGTTTGCTTTCCCTCTCGCTCTTTCCTTCTGTGGTGTGAGGCCCGCACTGTGCTCCCTGGTGTCTGCAGCTTGTCATGAGGGATCTCTGCTGTAACATGACTCAGTGGCAGGGGTGGACATCCCAGTTTCAGAAAGTAAACCTCCTGCCACATATTTGTTCTTCCAGCCAATTCACTGGACCAGTTGATCCTAATTAGCACAACTCTTAGGTAGATGAGGTAATTAGTGAAATATTTTGTGGCAGAAGGAATATATGGCAGGACTGTTACTTTCTCAAGCTGTTTTTTACACCTATGCTCAGTAGTAGCTTTGTCTAGTTTAGCTCATTGTCTAGCATTGGCAAGCTCATTGTCTAGTACAAAACTATTTATCTTTTTTAAATCCATTGCAACTCAAATGTATAGATCATTATATAGTAGTAGGACAGTGTCATAAGTAAGCTGGGTTTTAGAGTGACTCATTGCACTTGGGCTTACTGTTGTCTTGCAGCTGAACTGTGCCTTGAAGGATACAACAACTACCGCTTCCTGTCCAACGGCAACGTGACAATCCCCGGCCAGCAGGACAAGGACATCTTCAACGACACCTTGGAGGCCATGAGGATCATGGGCTTCCCAGAGGATGAGCAGATAGGTGGGTCTTCCAGCGGTCACATTCATTTGTGTCCGCTTAGGAATTTAGCATACACACGCCACCATCTTGGCTTTTTTTCACAGTGTATTGTGAAATGCATGGATGTAAATAGACTGCACTTATGTAACGCCTTTGCACTCCTTATTAAAAGCACTTTACAAGGCAGTGCCTTAAACCTTTACTCCCTTCACACGTGAACATATATACTCTGATGGTGAAGATGGACAAGCAACGTACCTACCTGTATATCAGGCATTGATGGTGTTCGGTTTATCACTCAAGGGCACTCCAACAAGGCCAGGAAGAATTACACTAGGGACAACTCCACCAGGGTTAAAAGTAAAAACAGATCCAAGGCACTCAAGATTTAAAGGTAACTTATTTATTAGGCTACAGAAGATATGCCAACATGTTTCAGCCTAGTAGGCCTTTTCGTGAAATGCCCTGAAGAAGGCCTACTAGGCTGAAACACATTGGCATGTATGTTTGTAGCCTAATAAATAAGTTTACTTAAAATCTTCAGTGCCTCTGATCTGTTTTTACTTCTAACAAAGCGGGAATCTTTACACCGAAGAGCACCAAGAAAAAAGACTTCCACTCTGCAGCACTCCAAACACACCTGTTCTATTTCCACTAGGGTTAACTCAACTCCTGACCCACTGCCACCCACATTTCTGTGCACACAGTTCATTTAATCTCTTTACTGAGAATATCGGGCATTATCTTTACCACATATTTTCTGAAATCTCTCCCCAGGTTTGCTGAGAGTGATCTCCTCTGTGCTGCAGCTGGGCAACATGACCTTCAAGAAGGAGCGCCACAACGACCAGGCGTCCATGCCCGACAACACCGCCGCGCAGAAGGTGTCCCACCTCATGGGCATGAACGTGACCGACTTCACCCGCGCCATCCTGTCGCCCAGGATCAAGGTGGGCCGGGACTACGTGCAGAAGGCCCAGACCCAGGAGCAGGCCGAGTTCGCCGTGGAGGCCCTGGCCAAGGCCACGTACGAGAGGATGTTCCGCTGGCTGGTCATGCGCATCAACAAGGCTCTGGACAAGACCAAACGTCAGGGAGCCTCCTTCATCGGTATCCTGGACATCGCCGGTTTTGAGATCTTCGATGTAAGCTGAAGAATAACACATCAACATCAACAAATGATAGCTGTCATCAGAAAGTATATTATCAAAGTGTTGAGATTCTTAGTCCTTTTTTGTGTATTGTTGTTGCTGAGTGAACACTGTTACAACATCATAACATTACTGACTTGTTTCTTTTGAATCCCTCTTCTCTAGCTGAACTCCTTCGAGCAGCTGTGCATCAACTACACCAACGAGAAGCTGCAGCAGCTCTTCAACCACACCATGTTCATCCTGGAGCAGGAGGAGTACCAGAGGGAGGGCATCGAGTGGAGCTTCATCGACTTCGGCCTGGACCTGCAGCCTTGCATCGACCTCATCGAGAAACCAGTAAGTGTGACACCCTTTGTCTTTTTTCCCCTCCCTGTATAATATACATACAGCATATATAAAAAAATATATATATATACTGTACATTTATTCTGCTCTACGCCACATCCACATACAGTAGTCTATTCCAGAAATGTTATCTAAATACACAGTGTGTCTTTTCTACACTACTACATTTTTTTTCTACACTAATACAACTTCTACACTTTTAACCCACATGGAGACGTATATACCAGTAATGCTACAAATACATACATATTATACATATTTTCAACACTACTAATCACCCACACAGAGCGGCCTTTTCAAATAATGCAACAGTGTCAGTTGGCCTCTTGAATACAGCACTCATTAGTGAGACCTTCTAACACTTGGCTGTGTGCTGCGTGTGGTCTTTCTCAGGCCAGCCCCCCTGGTATCCTGGCTCTGCTGGACGAGGAGTGCTGGTTCCCCAAGGCCACGGACAAGAGCTTTGTGGAGAAGGTTCTGTCAGAGCAGGGCACACACCCTAAGTTCTTCAAGCCCAAGAAACTTAAGGACGAAGCTGACTTCAGCATCATCCACTACGCTGGAAAGGTGTGTGGTTTTATCTCTCTATTTTTTTTTTCAGAATTTCAAGAGACTTTCAGGACTAACAGTTTGTATGTCCAGGGGAAAAATTTAAAAAGTGAACGTTGTCTTTCTACTACTCCCTAAAATAGGTGGACTACAAAGCAGATGAGTGGCTGATGAAGAACATGGACCCTCTGAACGACAATGTGGCCACTCTGCTCAACCAGTCAACAGACAGATTTGTGTCTGAGCTGTGGAAGGACGGTGAGTGTTTTGGGAAAAATGTGCAAATGCCAGAATGCTCACATTCATGACCTGGGTTAGGCCACAGAGGAGCCACTTCGGCGACCTAGCTGCTAGCTGCATACCTTTTTATCTTGTGTTATTGTCGCTAAAAGAAATGAGTGCTCATGGGATTGCTTTAAAGAGAGGGAAAAATATGTACTGCATTTGTTTCCCATGACACTGAAGTGTGGTGTAAACCACTGTGTTCCAGCATTTAGTCCTGCTTTATGTTTTTATTTTACTCCCACACTATTTAATTTGACATTTCTCTCCCATGTCTGTCGTCCGGTATTGGTGCACCTCTGTTTTGACCCTCTCACTCTCCAATTTTTACTTCCATTCCTTTCTTGGCCCTCTGTGTGTTCCTGTTCACCTGTCCCATATTTTTCTTTTCTCTTTCTTTCTTTTTCTTCTTTTTATTTCCACTCTCCCTCTCTGCCCTCAGAGGTACAGAGTTGTCAGAGAGCCTATTTTTATCAACGTTTTCCTTTCCTTCATGTAGACTCAGGTGACCATTTTCTTCTGTTTTCTATCTCCATTTTTTATTTTTCTATACGTATACGATCCTACTCATCTCCCCATCTTTTCTGCCGAGCTCTTTTTTCCCCCCCTCTCCTTTCTTGCCCCATTGTATTTGTGTAGTGTTTTCACTAATGTTTATCCCTGCAGCCGTGTTCGCAGTGCAGTCTGTTCTACTGTCTGTTGCTTTCACTGAACTCTCCCCCCTCCCCTCTCTCCCTCTCTGTGCAATAGTGTGGTTTGGGCCCCCTGGTGTTGGTCAATGGTACTGCAGAAATGGGTATATACTGCATGGGTTTGGTGCTACTGTCACAAGAGATTGTGGAAAATTGCACAGTGTTTGCTACACGACGACATCCATTCATATTCATAGAATAGAGAAAACGGTTGACTACCATTTCAGTGAAAGGCACACTTAAGACACAGCCACCAAACACAACGTCATTCACACAGTACACTGTCACTCACTGCATTGACTTGGTTTCATGTTGAAGTGCGTGTGTGTGTTACCCCCTCCCACTGTGTTTCACCAGCATCATGTGGCCTCGTCTTTTGCTCTGCTCCCTTTGTGATTGCACTCACAGTGTGTTGATTTGGTGTGTTTGTGTGTCTCTGTCACCAGTGTAGAAGTTAGTTTGTTCTCCTTGTCTTTCTGTCTCATGATGGATAAAAATGTTTGAGTCAAACATTACCGTTTTTTTTTTCTCACAGTGTTCTGTTCTGCCTGCCAAAGAAAGTCTGTCACTGAGAGTTCATGCTAATTGCCTTTTATATCCCCCTCTATCTATCTCTATCTCTCTTTCTCTGGTTCCAAAATGTTTAGTGGACCACATTGTGGGACTGGACAAGGTGGCTGGTATGTCCGAGCTGCCGGGCGCCTTCAAGACCCGCAAGGGCATGTTCCGTACGGTGGGCCAGCTCTACAAGGAGCAGCTGTCCAAGCTCATGGCCACGCTGCGCAACACCAACCCCAACTTCGTGCGTTGCATCATCCCCAACCACGAGAAGAAGGTCCGAAGAGACACACACACACACACACACACACACACACACACACAAATTTGTTTGGTTTTGAGAAACTCTTGAGAGTGGATGTTTAGATTACACTGTTAAACAGTGTTGAGAGCCTGCTTGGCCAATGTTTGAAAATATGGCTTGGATTTAGAGCAATTCTTTCTTGATTGTGTAACCCTCACTTGAGTGTCATGCAATGTAATGATGTCAGCTGTTTGTGCCTTGTTGAATAACCGGCTCCTCTCTGTTTATCTAAGGCGGGTAAACTGGACCCACACCTGGTTCTGGACCAGCTGAGGTGCAATGGTGTGCTGGAGGGAATCCGCATCTGCAGACAGGGCTTCCCCAACCGCATCGTCTTCCAGGAGTTCAGGCAGAGGTACCACATGCTGCATCACAAAATTATATTGTTAAATTAAACTTATAACTGCTATCTGTAGCTAATTTCTATTGATACTTTGATTACTTAAAGGGAAAGGTAGCAGAGTACAAACTGCTGTCTGTTATTAATTGACATTATTAGGGGATGATGGTACTTGTTTGCTTCATTAATATTTCTGATTTCAGCTTCTCACAATCAGTCCTTCCTAGTCTGAATTGATTTCCTTGAGGTAGAATGAATGTTATGAAACTGCCAACAGACACATCAAAGCCCCACAAGAACCCTTGATTTAAGAGTTCAGTTAAGGCAACCTACACTGCAAGTCAGAGAATCATTTGATATGACAGTTGAGCTTCTGAATATCACACGGTGATGTGGGGTTGACAAAATACGGAGCCGTCATTAACATCCATTCTCCCTCTGTGCTCTAGATATGAGATCCTCACTCCCAATGCCATTCCCAAGGGCTTTATGGACGGCAAGCAGGCCTGTCTGCTCATGGTGAGTTAGAGACTGAGGTTCTCTGTTTGCTTTTCTAAGATGTTATCTGTATTATTACCCCCTAATGTTTATGATCTACTAGTTACTCTGAGTCTGAGTTATTTAAAAGCTTCATTGTCATTCTTGACATGCTGTGGGGCAAGGATGAGAGCTTCATTTCTAGTTTTAATAAAAACTCCTTTATTCCGCGACAGATCAAAGCCCTGGAGCTGGACCCCAACCTGTTCCGCATCGGGCAGAGCAAAGTGTTCTTCAGGGCCGGAGTGCTGGCCCATCTGGAGGAGGAGAGAGACATGAAGATCACCGACGTCATCATCAGCTTCCAGGCCTGGTGCCGTGGCTACGTGGCCCGCAAGTAAGACTCCTGTCATAGTGGTTCACCTACACTGAAGCACACACATTCCTGTCCTTTTCGTTTCATTTGTATTTAGCATTTCCACAAAACATCACTGACATTTTTCAATTGTTTTGTTTTACTTCAGGGCATTTGCCAAGAGACAGCAACAGCTGACTGCTATGAGAGTGATCCAGAGGAACTGTGCTGCCTACCTCAAGCTCAGAAACTGGCAATGGTGGAGACTCTTCACCAAGGTACATTTTTAAAATGCTGCCCTCTCTTTCTCTGCATTCTGTGGGTTGCACCTCAGAGGCAAAGGCCTATTACCATACTTTACTACCATATCATGTCTGATTTACTACTACATCATGTCTGAATGTGTGTGTGTGAATTCCTGGTTTGTTCCGGTGTCTTACATTTGTTTAACCCTCCATGTCCTCTCAGATGTGTACCGCTATACCTCCCCTGTTTCTGGTTAAACAGTTGTTTGTTGTGTGTTTTTTTTCTATGCCCGATATCTCCTAACTGTGCCCTAACCCTTCGTGCCCTCCCAGGTGAAGCCGCTGCTGCAGGTGAGCCGTCAGGAGGAGGAGATCCAGGCCAAGGACGACGAGCTGAAGAAGGTGAAGGAGAAGCAGCAGATGGCCGAAGTGCAGCTTCAGGAGTTGGAGGTCAAACAGCAGCAGGTACAACAGCCCCCAGAGCTCTCCTGCACAGCACTGCCCGCATGGTAGCAGTCATGCCTCACTGAATGATTCAACAATGGGGATGTGCATTCTGTAGAGAACAGCCTCATCTCTTTAGCTGTTAAGCTCCTGATAACCTCAAAATTGATCAGAAGAACATATTTTTGTAAGATTCAGCT
>CM050216.1:28548742-28601242 GCA_027475355.1 Coilia nasus
CTCCAACGCTCCAATGCTCACTGAAACATGTCTGACTCTAAGCTGGCTGTTGTCCATCTCCCCCATTGCAGGAGCTGCTCCAGGAAGAGACGCGACAAAAGCTGTCTGCCTCAAGCCGCCTGCGACAGCTGGAGGACGAGCAGAACAACCTGAAGGAGCAGCTGGAGGAGGAGGAGGAGGCCAAGAGGAATGTGGAGAAGCAGCTGCTGGCCGCACAGAGCCAGGTAGGGGCTTTGGCGGCGCATCCAGGACACCAACTGTGTGTTCGATGTGTTATTCTCCGTTTGAGAAAACCGTGTCCCCTTTTGTTGTCAAGTCTGTTTATTTATGTAGCACAGTAACGCAATGGGATTGGCCCAAAGTGTGATAAAATAATGAAATGAGACTACATACCATAACAATAATAATACTAATACTAATGGTAGTAACAGTAATAATTGTATTAGGAGCCGCACAAGCTTACCTATCTGTCTCAACTCATTCATACATATGCATCCACTCTTGTCATAGGTGTACTGTTTAGCATGCCATTACTGTAGCCTTAACCCATGACTCTGCCTCCCCTGTGCCGCTGGGCTGCAGCTGACCGAGATGAAGAAGAAGATGGAGCAGGAGGCCGGCTGCCTGGAGAACGCAGAGGAGGGCAAGAAGCGTCTGCAGCGCGACCTGGAGTCCACCAACCAGCGCCTGGAGGAGAGGTGCGCCGCCTTCGACAAGCTGGACAAGACCAAGACACGCCTGCAGCAGGAGCTCGACGACCTGCTCGTGGACCAGGACCACCTGCGGCAGATCGTCTCCAACCTGGAGAAGAAGCAGAAGAAGTTCGACCAGGTGGGATAACTCTGAATACATTTGGATGACTTTGTTGTGATAGTGTGCTACACAAGGATTAGTTGCTTTGCTGTTAGGTTTTCCTGTGTGAACATAGGCGTAGCCTGTGGGCTGGGGTAGGCCTATGCCCACCCACTTCTCAATCAGGCCCACCCAATCAAAAGGCTCTAAGTTTGATTGATTGCTTTATTAATAAAAGTAACCTATGTGTGTTGGGCTTGACCACCCTGATTTTTTTTTTTTTTCTGAGCCCACCCATTTTATGTTTTCTGGCTATACTCCTGTGTGTGACTGATCTGGATGATCATTCTAATCGTGCTTGTGGCATTTTTGACCTCCATTTTAAACTGCAGTTGTATGCTAACCCATGCTAACTCCCTTATCTTTCCCCACCTATCCACAATCTCTTTCTTCAGATGCTGGCTGAGGAGAAGTCCATCTCCTCACGCTTTGCCGAGGAACGCGACCGGGCCGAGGCCGAAGCCCGTGAGAAAGAGACGCGCGCTCTGGCCCTGACCCGCGAGCTGGAGACCATTAGCGACATGAAGGACGAGCTGGACCGCGCCAACAAGTTGCTGCGTGCCGAGATGGAGGACCTGGTCTCCTCCAAGGATGACGTTGGCAAGAACGTAAGGACACCCATTTCTCTGAGCTGATGATTCAAACCATTCTGTCACTGATGCTTCGTAATGGTTCTTGACCACACTGTTAAAGATAATAGATGTTTATAAAACAAAACCATTTTCTGTTAGAGGGAGCAATCAAGAAGTTTTCATGTGAAAATTAGAAATGTATAACATCTCACTTGGTGTCCCTAGTTGGTTGGACCTGAATGGCCGTGAAATGAAATTGCAATGCTCCCTAGGTCCACAGTGAACATTAAATATCTTACAAACAAGACAGGAAGTCATGATGACAGAACATAATAATATAAACATAAAAAGTACAGTAGGCTAGTATATAATGCAAATAAGTAAAAACACAGTGTGCAGTGTAATAAAGCTCAAATGGTGCCATTTAAGCAGTGGTGTCATTGGTTGTAGTGCAAAAGAAAAGTGTGCATTGAAATGTCTGTGGAGCAGTGGGAAAGGAACTCTACAAGCATCCTAATGTTAGCTGACACTGTCAATCTTGCTTGTAGCTTGTGATTGTACTAATATATCCCCTCTCTTCTCTATCCCCCCTGCAGGTGCACGAGCTGGAGAAGTCCAAGCGCTCCATGGAGCAGCAGCTGGAGGAGATGCGCACTCAGCTGGAGGAGCTGGAGGACGAGCTGCAGGCCACCGAGGACGCCAAGCTGAGGCTGGAGGTCAACATGCAGGCCATGAAGGCCCAGTATGAGAGGGACCTGCAGGGCCGCGATGAGATGGGCGAGGAGAAGAAGAAGCAGCTGGTCAAACAGGTGAGGATGGATGGCATGTCATTAACTATATGTCCATCACCATGTATAACATTTCTTTGTAATTTTTGTGTCGACTGCATTAATTATCAATGGCAGATTGGTATACAGTGGTCCCTCGTTATTCGCGGGAGTTACATTCTAAAAATAACCCGCGATAGGCGAAATCCGCAAAGTAGTCAGCTTTATTTTTTACAATTATTATAGATGTTTTAAGGCTGTAAAACCCCTCACTACACTTATACACTTTTCTCAGACAGGCAAAGTTCACACTTGCAAACATACAGCACTTCACACTGCTAGCGGTGGAAGATTTATGTAAATTTTACAAGCTGAGCGCATTCTATACTGTACAGGAGATTGCATGCACTAAAAAAAATCAGCGAAACAGCGAGGCCGCGAAAGGTAAACCGCGATATAGCGAGGGACCACTGTATTTAAAGAACATGTTTTATCCAATATTTTTTTTGGGAAGGTGGTAAGGGGGGTGGTTAGAAATTTATTTGCTAGAACCCCTGTAGCAACTGTAAAAAAAACCCCAGGGTGAGACCCCCTATTTGACGGTCTTTGCTCGGTGGGATT
This sequence comes from Coilia nasus, assembly GCA_027475355.1. Taxonomy (NCBI): domain Eukaryota; kingdom Metazoa; phylum Chordata; class Actinopteri; order Clupeiformes; family Engraulidae; genus Coilia; species Coilia nasus. The sequence goes on from CM050216.1 coordinate 28,551,555, forward strand.
CCTGATTCTTTTTTTTTTTTAGTCCCTTGCATCATTCTACTGCTTTTGCGTAGAACTTGTTTAGACATAAAAGACACAGAAAGCTTAGCAGAGAGATGTACAGTAGTCATCTCATGAGAGATGCAGTCGTCATGCTGATGACGTTTTTCGGCCGTGCCTCCATCAGGTGCGCGAGATGGAGATGGAGCTGGAGGACGAGAGGAAGCAGCGCTCCGTTGCCGTGGCAGCACGCAAGAAGCTGGAGCTGGACCTGAAGGAACTGGAGGCCGCCATCGACATGGCCAACAAGAATCGCGACGAGGCTCTCAAACAGCTTAAGAAACTCCAGGTAGGGTTTTACTGACTGTGTGTAGGTGTTTGTGATTTTCTGCCGGAATAAATGTTAGCTGCCTATAAGCACTGTTCTAGCCTTGTATTGCCCTCTATTACCTTCATGGCTCAAACCTGTTGCAGAAAGGTAGAATCGTATTGTGAAATTTCGCCTGTCGCCTCTTGTCCCACTTTCTCAGGCCCAGATGAAGGACCTTCTGCGGGAGCTGGAGGACACGCGCATGTCCAGAGAGGAGATCCTGGCCCAGGCTAAGGAGAACGAGAAGAAGGTCAAGAGCATGGAGGCAGACATGATCCAAATGCAGGAGGTGAGTGCAAAGACACACACACACACACACACACACACACACTTTCACACTTGCTCCTCTTGAGTAGCAGTTTTTTTAAAGAAAGTAATGTAATTGACATTTTTTGTAAGGTCCCACCTTTAAAGGTTTTGAACTTTTTAACATGTATTAATGTTAAAAAAACAAACAAACAAGCTCCTCTTGAGTTACACATGCTCTCACTTCCATGCTTGATGTTTCCTTTTACTACCTTCTTTGTATTTTGTCCTGCATGTCCGTATGCATTGCGTTTCTCTCTAATGGTCTTCCTGTGTTTGCACCTCATAGGAATTAGCTGCTGCAGAGCGCATGAAGAGACAGGCCCAGCAGGAGCGCGACGAACTGCAGGACGAGATCAACAGCCAGGCCAGCAAGAAGTAAGCAAGGATACAGGGATATTTATTTATTTGTCACATGCATAGAGATACTGGATACATTGATGTTTGTGAGCCTATAGTGTACATGCAGAAGGGGGAGCATTTTCTCATTCACAGTCTAGCTCTCTGTGTCTGTACGTACATATACAGGTACTGCTCGGAAAATTAGAATATCCTGAAAAAGTGCATGCATTTCAGTTGTAACTCAACTTTTAAAGATGAAATGTTTAAAGGCTCAGGACCCTTTTGCAAAAAGCTTGCGATATTTCACTTTGCATGTAATGAATCTATAAAATGTATTGGTTTCACCTTTTATGTTGGATTGCCTGAATAAAACAACTTTTACATGATATTCTAATTTTCAGAGTAGTACCTGTATTTGTGTGTGTGTGTACTTAAAAGTTATTATCTCTCTTTTAACTCGGTACTTACTGTCTGTTTGCTTTGTGCTCCAGTGCTCTGATTGCGGAGGAGAAGAGGAAACTGGAGTCTCGCATCGCTCAGCTGGAGGAGGAGCTGGAGGAGGAGCAGTGCAACACGGAACTGGTCAACGACCGTCTCAAGAAGGCCCTGCTGCAGGTACAGGATGTCCCCCTAACTAAACTAAACCTGGTTTCATCAGCTCACTTTTATTCTTTTTTTTGTCTCTTTTTCTCTTTCTTGGTTGGAAAGTCAGAACTATTATTTTTGTCTCTTTTTCTCTTTCTCATTTGAATAATCTTTCCCTCTTGTCTGTATTTTCCTTCCTTTTCATCCACCTCCCAAGACGGACCAAATCAACGTGGAGCTGACGGCCGAGCGCAGTACCGCCCAGCGCCTGGAGGGGGCGCGCTCTCAGCTGGAGAGGCAGAACAAGGAGCTGAAGCTGAAGCTGCAGGAGATGGAGAGCACTGTCAAGAGCAAGTACAAGGCCAGCATCGCCGCCCTGGAGGCCAAAATCGCCCAGCTGGAGGAGCAGCTTGATATCGAGACCCGGTGGGTTGGGCTGGGCTGGGCCGGGCCATCTGTCAGACCTCCTCCTCTTATATGCTAACTCTGATGCCTGGGGGTTGCTGAAAGTCCCTTTGTGAAGCTGACTTTAAGGATGGAATTTAGTTCTGTTACAGTCAATGTGGATCATTTACTTAAATATTTGTTTTATTACAACAGATACATTTGTAGACTGTCAGATCATGGTTGGAAAGTCAGAACTATTGTTTTGTTCACAATAGTGCAGCGAGAGTGTAGTTAAGCACAAAGACTGAGGCATTATTCACATTCCTTCAACTGAAATCTTGCATGTTGTCACCCCTGTACCGTTTCTGTGGTTTCACAAAGGAAGGAAGCGTGCATTTGAATTCCTGTAACTGCGCCACTGCTTCAACCGAATCTCTGCACCCTTTGCAGTGTGTTGTGTGTAAATGTGTAAACACACTTGTGCATCTAAGTGAAACGCCCTGTTGTCTGTGTGTGTGTGTGTGTGTACACTGCAGGGAGAGGCAGCAGGCCTCCAAGCTGGTGCGCCGTACGGAGAAGAAACTGAAGGAGGTGGTCCTGCAGGTGGATGATGAGAGACGCAACTCTGAGCAGTACAAGGATCAGGTCAGTCGCTGAGCCAGACCCACACACAGACACTCACATATGTATATGTATTCTTAAAGCTTCTACACCTAGGTTAATTATTATTGAACATTTTACAAACATAATTATGCATAACTATATTACATATACCTTTTTAATCACATGTTGCAGTCATTGGTGCTGAATTCACTACTATTTTATAATCAGTACGCTCAGATTGAATGTGAATATTGCCATGTTTTTGCTCAGTCTCAGTGTTGTTTGATGTGAAGTGATGCTTCATGTTGGACGTCATTGTTCAGAGTTGTGCTCTTTGCTGTAACTAACCGAGTCTCCTGCGCCCCCTGCTGTCCAGTCGGAGAAGCTGAACTCGCGCATGAAGCAGCTGAAGAGGCAGCTGGAGGAGGCCGAGGAGGAGGCGCAGAGAGCCAACGCCAACCGCAGGAAGCTCCAGAGAGAGCTGGAGGACGCCACCGAGTCTGCCGATGCCATGAACCGTGAGGTCAACACGTTGAAGAGCAAACTCAGGTACACACACACACACACACACACATACATACATACATTCAGGCAGTATTTTTTTTACCTTGAAGCTATATGTATCCATCCTTGCTGTGTAAAACAGTCCAGTCATAATGCAGAAATTAGTTACAATTACAGATGTCATAAAAAAACATCTCAACAGGCCAGATGAGGCTGTGCAGTCTGTAGTCCCCTCATTACTTTTATTTTCCACACTTGTGTTTCTGGAAGCTACACCACATGTATACTGCTTACTGTTCCTTACTGACCCTTGATGAGACCATTCACCTTTCCATGACCTCTGACCTTTAGGCGAGGTGACCTGCCCTTCACCATGAGGCGCATCGTGAGCCGTGCGGGCGTGGAGAGCGACGACGAGAGCGAGACCAAGAGCGAGACCTCCGAGCCCAAGCCTGAGTGAAAACACCCAGACTGCCCACCTGCTTGCAGTGTCCACCTGCCTGCATACTGACACACACACACACACACACACGTATACATACATACACTTACACGCATACATACATACACACATATACACACACACACTTATACATGCATGGAAAAATACACTAGACGTTGGTCAGACAGCGACACACATGCAAAACACGTAAGTGCCATATATTGTAAAAGTGGACAATGCAGTAACATCCAAACAGGGAAAATGTCGGACGCCCTAAAATTATAATGCAGATGTGAGATGCCTGTACCTACCAATGCCATTTATCTGTACTTCATTTTTTTTTTTTACTTTGAGAACCGTTGAGCTGACAATCTACCTACCTACAACTACATACTTACAGATTAACCGTTCATTTGACAATCTTCCCATAGATAATGCCACTCACAAGTCAACAAAGGACCAAAATCTGTCTCTTCAAGTGATTCTCTGGGATAAAAAAAAGTATGAATGCTATTTTTGTAAGGATACATTCCAGTTATGATGGAGCTGTTTCTGGATCTATTTTTCTAACTGACCGAAGAGGGAAGGAAAGTAAAGAAGGAAAGATGTGTACAAAGGAGACAAAAAAGTGAAGTGATAAACTGAAGATAAGAAACTATTAGAAGGGGACCAAAGTAATATCACAAACCTTTAAAAGTGTGTTTTATTCTGAAGTTTTTTTATAATGATTTAAGGATGGAAATACTACCCATGTATAATGGCTCTTGCTAGCTCCCACTCCCCCTTTTCCTCTCGTTCTTTTAGCACCCACCCCCTCCTTTTTTTTCGTCTTTTTCTTTCTCCCTCTCTCTCACATGCCTCATGAATGGGAGATATCTGCTGCCATGTGTACTGTAAGAAATGTAGCTGCGCTTTAGTACCGTATACAAGTACGCTTTTGGGCTGTAATCTGCACAGGAACATTTACTGCAAACGTGCACACAAGAGAACTTTATTAAAAACAGGGCTAAAAGTATCTTTGCACTGAGCATATTAGAAGTATTAAACGACTATTCAGATGCCATGTATGCCACTACACTGGTGCGAATAATGATGATTGACAGTGGAAAACCATACGTAGCCTATGCACAAGCCCATGTAGTTCGCACGACAGCCTTAAACACAGGTCCAGTTAAACTTATGATGCATTTATTGTCTGGACTCCTTGACTCTTCTGACTTTTTTTTGTTTTGTTTTTTTTTTTGTAAACTTGTCTTCACACACGTCATTAGTAGCTTCTTCTGACGCAAGGGGCAATGCTGACTGGGTGGAGGGCTAGACTATTATATCTCACAGCACACACTGTATTCTCAGGGCACTGCTGAGAGGGGGGAACTTCAGTGGGTTTTTATGTATCCAACCCCAAACGCGACCCAGACAGGACAGGACAAGACAGGACAGGACAGGAGGGGAGAGAAGGAAGGCTGCTAACCACTTGTCTGGTTTTAGTTAGACTCCCCTCGGCAGACGTACACGACAAGCGTTATATACCTGGGCCACACGGCAGGCGTGCAGATCATCCCTGGCCCTCAGGGCGGCCATTTAGGTCTCTCACCTGACATGAAGAGGCTGGAGGGGGATAATGTAGGGGGCCTGTCTTTAAGCTGTGGTAAACACGGCCTTAAAAATGGAGGTCAGGGATGGTGTGTGTGCGAGCGGCTCGTGTCTGTGATTGTTGACACCCTGTCCCCACCTTAGTGCGTGCTCAGGGTCGGCTTTCTTCGCTCACACTGCTGGGAAGTGAGAGGAATCTATTATTATTGATGACTTATGATTAGAATAACGAGTTATACTCTCTCACATAAATAAATAAAAAAAGGAAAAAAATGTCTTAATTTTGTACTTTTTCTCTGCGGCTCTGAAAAAAGTATCTAGATGGATGAGTCATGAATTGTTGGTATTGATGCAATAAAATGGCTTTCTAAACTGCGATCATGGTGTCATGTTTTTTGTGATAGGTGAATGAATAGCTGTTAAAGTGTCTACACAGGGCAGAACTAATACATTTCCAAATAGTTTTAATGGGTTTAAAATGGGCCAGTGGGGCTTAGTTATAAAGAAATATGTGTGTATGTACATAAATGAAATATGTACAGGTATGACTCTTTGGTGTTGTAAATGAGGGGTCACTGACAAATAAATTACTTTCAAAGCAGGCTATGTAGGAATTAAGTTGAAGAATGATGTACATTTTTGAGGCTTTCTTGTGAGATTTTCTGCCAGTCTTTTGCATGTATAGCCTATTTGATGAACAAAGAAGTGGTAGTTACACTATCTGTTTGTGGTAGTAAAAACACACTAAAACCCTCAATTTTAGTAAAATGGGGATTTAGATAGATATGTAGAAAATGGGGAACATGGTTTTACGAAACTGCCCAGATAGTCTTTTTTTATTTCTTGTAAGACATACTGCATTGTCATATTATCTCCTCCACATCTTGGATAAATGATGGTTTATAGCTGCCCTTTAAAGTGGCCTACATATCGTGTTCTATTTATGTAGTCTGCTCTTTAGTCTGCAATAAATGCACATTTCCACCACCAGGGTGCTCCCATAGGCAGTAGAAGGGTGCTCCACTGACAAATGAAGGTAGTCCAGGTCAGAGTTGCCCGTGCTCGGAACAATAGCCCTAGTGAGTGGCAAGTTTAAACTGGTTCGCTGTGTGTCGTCACGCTCGGCATATCCACGTCTTTCTTGCAAGTTCATTCAGACGCAGAACTGTGTCGAACCACCCAGATAACTAATGTAACCGACCACTGAAGTATGCCCTTTAAACAAAAACATGTAAGGTAAGTAAAAATGGTCAATATATATTTTAAGAATATTAAATTGACTACTCTGCCTCTGGAGAATGAATAACTAAGTTACGGCAGGTAACCATTCTGCTATGACGGAGATTTGAGCTCGCCGGCGGCACTTGACATGCCTCATTTGTAACGCAGTATTAAGTTTGTGCGTCTGATGGTTCACTTTGGTTTTCTTTATAGTCGCTATGTGATGCCACGTGACTGACAACTGAATCGATTAACGGTAAGATTGACAAATTCGTTCACTCAGGTTGAAGATGGGGCATCCACAGAGCAGTTTGCAATCGGGGGTCTTGTCACTGAAATATGTGTCCAAATAATATGTCCAAGATAATATGTCCTAATCAGACCAACTGGTGCAGAAACCGTTCTGTTCAGTAATACACGTGTCATCAGTATTTGCGTGATGAGAGCAGCGTACCTTTAGTGTGTGGGGTTCTGCTCTGATATGTAACAGCTTAATCAGCGACACACTGTTCAGTCCTGCCTCCTAATGCCCAACATTGAGTGAATCAGGTGATTGCAGTGGGTAGTGGCAAAAGAGCAGTAAGGCAGCTACAGCTTAAGTTTGGTCTCACACTACTATGTAGACTTTGGATGGATTGTCATAACAAATGCAGTTGCTGAGATCTTTGTTTCTTTGGACATTTTTTTTAGAAACACGCAGTGCACCATTACAGAAAGAAACCCAACTTCTTGACTGAGGAAGAGAAATTAGTGAAACACATTACTACTGGTTTTATTTTATTTTTTGATTTTTACTTTTTGAAGAAAAAACCCTTTATCTGGGATCATGGAACTGGCCCTGGTGAGTATCTTAAAATAGGGTGTCTAATATTGCAATGAAATTATGTAACTAAACTTGGTTGCATATGAAAATATGGATTATCTCTCTGGATAAATCTTGGTTTGTATGGAATTTAGTAGGCTATGAGTCAATAACTGTGTAATCCAGCCTGCCTGCATGTGATAAGACATCCATGTCTATTCGTTCTCGAATATTTCTTGTGTTGTCTTGGTATCATTGGTATCATTGTCTTCCTTCACATTTGGCTTCACAAACCCTTACAAGGGTTTCTTAATCTTTTCATACCTTGAAACTAAATCAATTTAGTTTAAAAAGTTGCCGCAGGTTACTCTAGGACTAGGTCATATTAACTGGTCTTATTTTAAATGACAATCCACTACTCAGTCATGTGTCTCTCTCATTCCAACTGTACATAGAATTCACACTGGTATAAAGACATTATATTTATTTACCTCCCTGTGTATTTAAAATATTTATTTATTTATCTAAAAAACATGAGGGAATAAAGCAAAAACTTAACAGTTAGTTTTTGTCATCGCCTACAAAAGTTTCAACACCCAGTTTTAAGCAGTGGAAAATGTTGAGCATGCCTCTTTGTTTTTTCACGCTTTAGCAACACTCCCATTTCTAGAAAAGTAGCCTAAATCGAACCTGATACAACAGCTTTAAAACTTCACTAAACTGCCTGGAGACACATCCCCGTCTCTCACGTGCCTGGCACGTTTTCAGGGGGTCTGAATGCAGCGTAAATCTGCTGCTCCTGACAGACACCCTTTGTGACGACGTTAGAAATGGGTCAGATTCCTTCGGCGCCGCCTTGAACGTACCCTCGCCAGGGGCAAAGTCACGCCAGGTCCTCCTGAATGCCAGCAGCACTGCTACTGATCAGCCACAGCCAAAAGACCTGTTGCCATAGCGATCCCTGTAATCGAGTCATGCCAAGCCTCTGTGCAGCAGTGCTCCCATTGGTCAGCGCTGAGTTGTGGCCAAATAACTGACACTGTAGTAGGCTTTGTGGGTGGGAGGGGAAAGCCGTGTAAACACCAATGAAAAGTTGTGGGGAGAGAGGGAGGGAGGGAAAAGAAATAGATACAAATGTTTAATCATATTATACAGACTGAAGGGTACAGGTTGTTATTGGTAGCAAAGCAAAATTGCATGGGGGAAAGATGAACGTTTACTCTTAAGCAGGTCACTTGTAATCCCAATTTTTTTTTAATAGTTTTTTTTCTCACAAAGTTATCTGTATTCTTTGTTAAAGAGAAACAACTGTTGGTCAAGCCCATAAGAAAAGTGAAAGTTGTTATTGTATAACATAGGGTGGAAGAAAGAAAAGAAGGTGGTTTCACATAATTCCTGGTTTTGGATGTTTTTGAGTGCAGGGGAGGGGGGCGAGTTGTTTACAACTAAGAACGGCCTTGTGGTGAAGGAGTGGGAGGTGGGATTGTGTGTAATCCTGGAAAAAAAACAAGCTTCCCAGCAACCTCACAGCTGATCAACAACAACAGTAGAAGAGGGAAAAAGTCTCAGCTTTACAAAATCTCAGTCTTGAAAACCTGAAATCATCTTAATATCTTTATCATGCACATACATTCAGGTAAACATGTACATATAAATCACTGCATTGAATTTGCGTAGTTTTTCAAAATATTTTCAGAATTTCTGCAGTGTCAAACATGCGCTTAACTGAAGTGCGCTCAACACTGTAGCCTTAACCTTTACACGGTTTCATGTGATCACTGAAACTGACCCAGAATCCTGACAGCACATCTTTTTTTTTAACTACAAACTGTGAGTATCTGTTGCCCTACAGCCGGGCTCGTAGGCTGCAACAGAAAGTGGAGCTGGACAACAGAGTATTACAAAAATAAGCCAGTTTTCAATTAGAAAATAACCAAGTATTTCATTTACAAAATAACCAAATAACCAAGGCTTAAACAAAGGCAAATGTAGGGATGAGCACCCACACAAAACCCAAAACATAACACAAAGATTATGGTGGGAGGGTTCAGGAGAGAGAGAGGGAGAGAGGCAGACAATGGCTTTTATAACCACACAGTTCCAAGTGTAAGAGATCAGGTGATTAGGCTCCAATCACGACCCAAAGGCTGTTGCACTGCCACACTGGGGTGCAAGTCCATTGGGGGTGCAGAGGGACATAACAGATGATAAGATGTTCCTGTCCTGATTCTGGTCCTAAATTCTGGTCCTCATGTCAATGTGTGCTGCTCGCTCCCCTCCCCTCCTCTCCCCTCCCCTCCCCTCCCCTCCCTCAGGCCCATCCTGCCATTAAGGCCTTCATGTGCGGCTCCCTAAGTGGCACCTGCTCCACACTGCTCTTCCAGCCCCTGGACCTGGTCAAGACCCGCCTGCAGACGCTAAACCACTCCGTACAGCCTGGGTGAGTGAACTGCGTCACTGCCATCCCCCCATAGAGTATTCAAGTATTCAAGACCTTTACTGTCATTGTGCAGTTGCCTGTGCAACGAAACCAAAACAGCACGGCCACAAAAGTGCAAGATGAAAGTATCAAGTCAAAGTGCAAGTGTCAAGTCAAAGTGTCAGGTAGAAAAACAGCAAGGAAGAAGGGACTATATACAAATAATAGAAATAATAGCACAAGTAATACAAATAACAAATAATAAGTGGAGGATGAGCTGTGTACAGGCTAGTACAGTAGCGGTAGTATTGCGCTGCGTGGTAGGTATTGCACAGTTTGAACATAGAGTGGGACTGTTTAGAGGGCTGCTGCTCCCTTGGCCAGGCATGGTGCTCTGGGGACTGTCACACACAATGTCCAGCCCATTGACTTGTATGCAGTCAATGGTCCAGACAGTCATTATTGTGTATTCCCAGGGATTGTATGTGTTGTGCATTGAGTGCACAGAGAGTAGTAACGACCATTTTAGTAACCCCCTGGGTGATTAGACAGCTCCCTCCAATTTTACTGATAAGCAGTAACCTATTAGAATGCCCCTAGAATGCCTAGCAATCATTTCAGCCAGAACCACCTCTGGTCAATGAATGTTGTGCTGAAATGGTAAGAGCTGAAGAAACAATGGGGTGGTATAGATTTTTGATGGACTGTTTACTGCCGACCCTGTGACCTGTGATTTCCTTCTTGCTGTGTATCTGTATGAGAAAACAACAGCAACATGCCTTCATATCACAGGGTATGACTCACCAAATCATCTCAGAATAATGGATGAGCGGTGTCACAAGTGTGTGTGAAAAAAACATCAATGGGATCTGTTTGTTCTTGACAACCCCAGGGCATTGTTACCTTCTCAAACAGTGTTTCATACAACAGAGGTTACAAGCTCTTAGTAACAATACGCAAAGTAACAATACTTAGTGTATGACTGGCCCTGCCTGTGCACTGCGCTTCCAACATTTGATTAGTTCACACTTAATTCACAAAACAGTGTCGAACTCTGCTGCTGATGGCGTTTGGATCACAGTCCAGGTCTGTTTTTGATGACGACTCCGCTTAATAAAATCCATTATTCGTCACAAGACTAATAGATGGAGTCTAATGATGCTCATTGTTCAGCCAGTGTGTGGGGGCAAACTGAGTTGTCAAATTCGAAAGTGCTCTGGAATAATGATCAAGCAGGTGTGCGGAGGCCCTTACACTTACTTTTTAGGAAAGTGAGTGATAGTAAGACAAACATATTGACATATCTTTTGTACAGTAGGAGCCCAAAGACTAATATTTGTAGTCTTAAAGTATTCCATGGCTATTTCTATTTCTGGTTTGACATGACTATCTCCATTAAAGATTTGTGTATGTATCTGATGTTGAAAACCTATCCTCTGCCTTTCAGGTCTGCGAGGGTGGGAATGATGACCGTATTCCTCAGCGTGGTAAAGACAGACAAGCTCATAGGACTATGGAAAGGAGTGTCACCAGTGAGTAACTTTTCCCCTCTCTTTAACATGAGTTTTAAAACAAACCTACAATGTCCATGCTCTTTGCAGTTCTTATACTGTTCTTATTCTTATACTGTGCATTCCTGCAAGTTTCTTAAGCATGCCATTTAAGACTTTTCTATTCTCTTCCATGCAGTCATTTGTGCGCACCATCCCCGGTGTGGGAATCTACTTCAGCACATACTTCTCCTTCAAGCAGCACTTCTTCTCGGAGAAAGGCCCCCGGCCCCATGAGGCCATGCTGCTTGGGGGCGGGGCCCGTGTGGTGGCAGGAGTTTGTATGCTGCCTGTCACCGTCATCAAAACACGCTTCGAGGTGTGTCTGCATTTCAGTTATATTGTGACAGTGTTGCAGTACAGTCACAATCAGGGTTGCCACCAAGGGTGGGAAAGTTAGAACAATGCTAAGGGCCCAGCGGTGACAAGGAACCCTTTGAATTATTATTATTGTGTTATTATTGATTACTGCTGATTATTTTTATTATTAGTTTTATTATTCTTATATTTAACATATAACATTATAATAATAACATCAATCGTAATAATAAAGGGGCTCAGAATTTTATTTTTTCATAGGGCCAAAAATGTTTAGCGGTGATCCTGGCGATGATGCAATACTGTCTTACACAGTTTACAAACAATGTATAGTGAAGGCTAACAGTGCTCCTCCCCTGTGTGCTTGTCCTTCAGAGTGGCAGGTATAACTACAGCAGTGTGCTGGGGGCCCTGCGCAGCGTGTGTCAGACCGAGGGCCCGCGGGCTCTCTTCTCTGGCCTGGCAGCCACACTCCTCCGAGACGCGCCCTTCTCAGGACTCTACCTCATGTTCTACAGCCAAAGCAAGAACGCACTGCCAAAGGGTAGGTGTTACGAGAGATTGTAAAGGGTTAGTGTGATTGCAGTGGAAGACTACTCAGGGCTGATAGTATTCAGGCTTGCCGGTGTTTGTCTGCGAGAAAAAAAAAAAAGTCTACATCGAGAATGTTTGGTAGGAAAAGCTTGTCAATGCTGGGATGTTGTCACATTTGAGTCGCCTAGAGAGGTCTAATAAGAGGAAACCAGCTTTTGCTCTCAACCAAAGAAACATTAGGCTAACATCATGCTAACATTACACTTCAGTAAGCAAGTAAGTAATTTCACAATGGAATTAGTGGTATCAGTTGTCACATTTTGTTTTCAACTTTTTTTCCTTTCCTTTTACAGAGATTAGCTTGTCGTCCTACGCACCACTGGGTAACTTCAGCTGTGGTGTGGTGGCTGGTGTCTTGGCGTCCCTGGTGACACAGCCAGCAGATGTTGTCAAAACACACATGCAAGTTTGTCCCCATTTGTACAAGAGGACATCAGACGCTGTGTGCCTCATATACAGAGTGAGTGTTGGTTTGCCCCTTGAGCAGACATAAAGCACTATTACATACGTTCTGTGACATGCGCACGTCAGCATATAGCCCTTTATGGTTCCACTTTATCTTCTCTTTGGCCTAAATCTGTACATAGCACAGTTTCACTTTTTTGGTTAAATTTCAATACAATCTGAAACTGCCTCTTTGTTTGTCCAGGGACATTGTGTGGGTTCTAATATAATTCAGCATTTCTTTTTTTGATTACATTTTGGTGTCTTCAGCTTCTTCCCCCTCTGCCCAGGAACATGTATTGTGTGGGTTATAGTTCAGTATCTAAAGTTGCCTCTTCCTGTGCCCAGGAACATGGATTGTGTGGGTTATGATTAAGTGTCTAAAGTTGCCTCTTCCTCTGCCCAGGAACATGGATTGTGTGGGTTCTTCCGAGGAGCGGTGCCTCGCTGTCTAAGGAGGACCATGATGGCAGCCATGGCCTGGACTGTGTACGAGCAGCTCATGGCTCACTTAGGCCTCAAGTCCTAGGTCAGGGACCAGCAGCAAAGACACACAATGCCACAAACTGTTGAAGGATTCGTGAATGAGCAAGTGGAGGAAAAGTGGACAAGTTGGCCAGGAGTGGACAAGGAGTGAGATGTTGGTCAGATGGAAAGATGAGAGACTGCTGTATGAAGACTGATCCCGCTACCTGTCAAGTAACTGTGCCAAAAGATGACGTGACAGTGAATTTTGTCATTTGTCTTTTTAACTGGAAGGCAGCCGCATTGATGGTTCACATAGGAAGTGAATGTTTTTTGCTATACTAAATACGAAAGTTGAAAGCTGGTCTTGAGGTGAACGTTACACCTCTGCTTTAAATGTGTCTACATGAAACTTGACTTTTAAGGTACAAATCACTGTGACATGATCTTAAAACAAGTGATGCTGTCATTGCACTAATACTAAATTGTATTATACTTGTCACTATTCTAGGCAGACCACATTTGGATTGGACCTAGTAAGCTATTGTAGATGTTGAAAGTAGACCAACATGTGAGATTCCACACGCACCATGTACATTTTTTTTGCCTGGTTTAATGCACTTTAATATCTAGGTAACAAAATAATTGTAAAAGTATTTTACGTTGTTATTACAGTATTAAGTTATGTGTTCACACAACTAAACGATGCCTTTTAAAAGTGTAATATTTTTCTATGGTTAGTATTTTGAACATTAAAGTAGTGCAACCCCACAGTCTATTTTCCCTTTTATATAAAGCTGCATTAATAAATTTGTTTAAACCAACTCTAGCCTTGCTTGACTTGCTTCACACATACCGACAATAGCACCCTTTCACAGATTTAAGTTAGCTAGTTTACTAACAGGTATGTTCTGTGTTCATGTAGCTTGGACTCCATTATTTCCAAAAAGAATGACAAATTTTCAACTTTTGTAACACAGGACAGTTTTCCATGTCTTCTGGGTTCATCTCAAATTACTAAATTTGAAATTTTGAAATAATGGAGTCTTGCATCTCCCAAGCTACAGAGGAGACAAATCATCCTTCTTGTTTTAGTTGTCAGTTCAAAAGGAAGCATCTATGATGGTATGGGGGTGCAGTAGTGCCTTGGTTATGGTGTGTTTATTCATCTGGAGAGTTTAAATCAATGCTGAATGATAAGTTTTGCACATATATATGACAAATAAATATATAAGAACTGCACAAGATATTATATTTTCAGGGTAAACCTCAAATATTACCAGATAATGAGGTCAAACTGCATTCTATACAAAATTCCAACAGTGTGGCTCCATCATAAGGGCAACCAGATACTAAAATGGCCAGCATGCTGTCCAGATCTGTGACATTTTAAGCATAATAAAAAGGAAAACATGATGAAGAAAAAATCAGTTGGGTTGCTGAAATCATGTCAAGGACAAGAAAGATTTTTTATACGAAATCATCTTGTCCTCCGTTTTTTTTCTTTCTCTTTTTCTCTCAAATTTTCCTGCCTTTTATTGACACTAGCCCAACTTTTTTGAGACACGTTGCTGGCCTAAAATTTTAAATGACCATAAATATCCCATATAACAACAAAAAATCCAGTTTCAGTAACTGATGTTGTCCTTGGACTATTCTCAAACACATATATCGCTTGTATGATTTAAGAATTATAGCATTTCTTTTTTATTTACATTTAACACAATGCCCCAACTTTATCGGAAGTGGGGTTGTATTTGTACTATTTGTACATTTCACCATGCTTTACAATCCACAGCACACAAACACATTGTGAAATGCGTTGGGAGCTAGTGGGCATTTATCTTTCTGTGACATACAATCAAAACTGTTGATAGCATTCATTTTTTTTTGAAAAGTTAAAGGTAAACAGTAATATCTCTTTACATAAGATGTGAAATACTAAGACCTTACTGTTCTTTTTACATTGCTTCAACCATTTAGATGACTAGTAAGCTCAGTGGTTGCCACATCACAACAGAAGAGAACATTTTAATAAGAAACGTGCTAGTGATATGAGAAAATCATTCTACTTCAGAGGAAAGGGAGCTATCTATAAGTGCCAGAACACTAAGGACTTGGACATGCTTATCGGCAGACACCACACAGAGATAAGGAAGGAGAACAGTGCTGTGCTAAAATGTGGACTACAGTAGTAATAGACAGAATACAGAGTAGGATAAGTTGTCCTAGTTTCCAGATTCGGTCTTAAGTCCCTGAGATTTGAAAGACATTGATGGTCATCTTAACTATTTTTATTTTCTTGTAATGAAACAACTTTTTACAGCACATTTATCTACTTTAAGGGGCAAGAATTGCACAATGCGCAAGTAGACATGATGCCTAAGGTGTGTGAGACATATGAATAGCTCATGTCAGTTAATCAGTTAACCCTTGGGTTAAGACAGGCCACTTGCCTTCTTTATGCACAGTAAAAGTTGGCTTAACAGCAAATTGTGTCTTAATAATTTTACACTACAGAGTTAAGAGTGCCACAATACCACATGTCACTATTTCAAATGGCACAGCAAGAGACAATGGTATGACACAATGAGAAAAAAACACACCACATAAAATCAATATTACACTAAGAGATGCCACATGAGATTAAATGCCAAAACTATCACAATATATTTTACATTACCATGTGGCACTTCATTAAGTGTAGTCTAGCCTATATGAAGTCTTTTGGGACTACGTGTGTTTTTCTTAACACTTGTAAACAGTTTCATAAGGTTTGTCTCTCAAATTTACACTGTCACTAAGCACATATTGAATGTTCTGACCTAGAACTTTGAGTCTCTTCACAAACAAGGTTGCGACACAGGAGAGTCTTTAACCTGGAAGTCAGCGTCTCCAACAATGTCTTAATATGGTCTCTTTCTTAATATGGTATCTCCATTCCGCTGTCTTAATATGGTCCACTCGTCCGTCAGTGAAAGGATTTCCAACTCACAACACATGCGCAAAGCGCCATCTAGTGTGTGTACAAATGAAAGTGTTACTTGTCGTCTCCAATGTATGAGGTAGCACTTCCAAAACCCAGTCCGTTAAACTAACCGGTGAGTGAGTTAGGCCATCAATTGTAAAACCAAAACATTTGAACCTGTGCTGTTGTGTTTGTCAAAGACACCTGACCTTCTTTGCTAATATGGGTCTCTATTTACAAATGTCCTCAAACTCAAAGTATGGAATTATGTAGAATTCAGACATGCGGCTTGCTTCTTTTGTGTCCCAGACAGCAGGGGAATTGTGTATGTGAACACTTGAAAAAATAATTCGAAATTCAACACAACAGGCTTAAGATGCACGGGTTACAAAAAAGAAAATGGAAATATGTTGACTGTAGGGCACTGAGAGAAGAGACGTTCAGCCAAAATGACTTGTGCAGAAAATAGTGGTGGATGGATGAACCATTTTTATTATATTTTATTTTATTACAAACGTAAATCTAAAAGATTGAGAATAACTTTACACACAGTATTTTTTTTATGAAACATGTTGTAGCTGACATGTGACAGTGACACACATACTGCTGCACATTGAATGGAGTGAGCTGACTGACATGCCAAACCCTCCCACTCAGACTGTTTGCCCAAAAGCTGGCAAAAGGCTACAGACGTGACACGAATCAAGTTATCATGTATAGTGTTGGGTCATTAGCTCGACCTTGTTTCCCTGTGTCATGATGTTTCTGCTTAACTGCTCCAACTCTTTGCCTTAAAAGGAGTTGGTCTGCAAGCAACCACCTCTTTGAGCTGAGTCGCTGAATGTGTTCGACCCTTCCCTGACGCACAAAGACATGTTCCCTCTCAAAATCTTCCCCAAATGTATTACTGGGGGAGGTGGCACATGTCATAGGGGCCCTACAGTATAACTGATTTCCAGTGATAATTCATACTGTGACTAAAAACAAACTAAACACAACATCTAAAAATGTAAACCAGAAAAGTAGGCCTATTGTACCTGTAAGTGCAGAAGACAAAGAAAACAATAATATGAAACTTTTATATGGACTACTTCATTCAAAGTTCTTGATGCGCAATCATACACAGTGTCGATGAAATTATTCAGAATCAATTTAGACTGACTGGATGTGATCTGTGTGGTACTAATGGATCACAGCTCATCCGTAGGCACGGGTAAATATTTCTAAATCAAAGAATGACAATCAAATCGCAGCCTGTATGATGTCCGGAACATTGTAGGCGGGACGTTGTGACATCACATCCGGTGCTCGTTCTTTCTTCGGAGACGCATGCCAGAGTGAGGAATCTTCCACTGAACACAGATAAATAACTCTTTTTTAATGTACCTTTGGGAATGATCATAGTTGGCAGAAAGTATTGTTATACTGCTATCTGTTTTACACACGGTCTTGGTAGACTGCATTTGCATAACAACTTCTTTTTGAAGTCATGATGACTGCTCAAGCGCACGCCAAGGGAAATTTTGCCATGAGAGTGAGGCTGGTTCACACGTGTATGGCTCACTACGTTTCAATATTCAGAGATTTGCAGCATATAGAATATGGATCGATAACACCTGTTTTAGTGACTGACAAAACATGACCCTATTCATAAAATATCGACCGCCGGACAACGAAAATGCAACAAGCTGAAACGTAACAATTTCGCTGGCTATAGGCCCCCTCCCTTTTGGAACCGAGGTAAGTTGTCGGTTTAAAATGACTCCGTAACATTTTGTATATCTGCTGAAATATTATGTATTCCCTTACATATACCTGATGTTATGTGGCACTAACAATGTTACATTTTCTTTTGTAGGCGGTGCCAGAGAAGGCCAACAGGTAACGCCAAACTGATAGTTGTCTGACATGTTTACTCATGCCAATAGAATAGTCTAAGTTGCTAGAACTGGCAAATATATAACAGTTTTGGTAAAAGAAAAATGTATTGAGAATGTGTCACAGTGATGTCTGGGAAAATTGGACAGTAGTTTGGCTTAACTGCTGTCTATTTTTTTCTCTCGCAGTTTAAGTCATGGTGAAACTGGTCTGGTTTAACACGTGCTCCGGTGGGGGAACCCTTTCTACTTACAGCAGATGACAATCAAATGGTATAATTTGATGTTTTAGTTAAAGCCTGTAGATGTCTATAATGTAAATTACTAATTCGATACATACAGTGTTGATGCACCCTGTTAGAGCCCGGTGTAGGCTTGCCCGTGCCGCACTGGGTGTAGGATGTGTGCTACAGTACTGCAGGGATTCTGCTCCACACCTCCCTCTTTGATGATGGAGGATTACTTGTGGTGGAACTTTGCTACAAATATATGTAAATCATGTCCTAGTTCCTACACTGTAATGATTACTTTCTTATTTACCCTTGTCTGCATCACACTGCATTATTTATGTGCTAATATATGTTGATCTACAGTACATCTCATCGTCCGATTCTATGAGAGAAGACTGCAGTAATTATAATTAATAGGGAAAATAGGCTCACAATCAGTGGGCTATTAAGAATTGTTAAAGATTGGGGGGGGGGGGGTTATTTTACTGCGTTTTGCTCTTCAAGATTTCAATTTATCAGACGTTTATCATTTTTTACAAGATTATCTTGTTTTGAGGAGAAATTACTTTTTTGTTTGCCCAACCTGACTTGCCACATTAACTCTGCTGGACAGGTTCAACGGAAGAGAAGCAGACAGGTGCTGAAGAGGCCGTTCCTGGGGAGAAGTGTGGCTCTGCTACCGCATTGTTGGACTTTGAGAATAGAGACAGCTGGCTGCTCAGCTGACTTGATGCTCTTTTATTTTAACTACACCTATAAAATAAGGCTAAAACTTTTTCCCCCATGAAGTATTTTCTTACTTTTGTTGTGAGGTGGAAATGGTTTTGCCATGTGTTCACAACCTGCATTATTTGTGCGGTTCTCCGTTACTGTATTAGTACTGGTCATAGTATTGTGTAAAGCTGTCTGTACCCTGGTAATGAACTTTCCCTCCATCTCTGCCACTCTTTTTGCCACTAGTCCCCAAGTCTATAGGAAAAACTGAAAATTTCTTTACAGCAATTTTTATCATTTATGTCTATGGATTATGGTAAATCATGGGTTTAGAGTTTGTGAATAAAAGTATGTACTTTGTGATAATAAAATTAAAGATTAAATAAGACAGAATTGTTGTCAAATATTAACAATGGCTACTCCTGTTGTCTGAGAAATGTTCTGAAATACTGCTGCAGGTAGATTAAAAGCAGAACACTGAAATAAGCCCTGAATGCAACTTTACAAGTCTTTTCAGAAATAGCAAGTGTGAGGGTAGAATTTGCAGTTAGTTTGCCTCAAGTCAGAATAGCTTCTTAATGGTGATGTAATGTTTTGATGCACAAACAGGATGCAGTGTAGTTAGTACTTCTAGTCCTTATTGAAAAAGGACATGAATACAATGATGTTTATTGTCACATGCATAGACATACTGGGTAGAGTAGGACATGCAGTGAAATTGCTAAGTATCAAACACCTGGACAAACACTTTCAGGAAGAACTTAAGCCTTTCATTTTCAGTTAAAACAGAAGCAGCAGGACAATATATTATAGTAACACGTAATATATATTTTCCATTATTTAACACAAACCGGGAAAAGAAGCGGTAGACGGGCTACAGACATCGATAGGAACTCAAGTTCTTAGTCCCGATTTCCAGTACGACACCCAAGAGGTTGCATGTGAAGCGGTTGCTAAGAAACTTCACCATGCTGTCAACAAACAACTGCAACAGTGATCCTGACAGGCATTAATTTTTGTTATCAGCATTCATTTTGGAATAATTCGTCTTAACACCTGGTCCAGTAGAATATCACCAAACCCACAACTTCTGTTAATGAAATAAAAGTTCTGGGTAATGGTAAGTGTTTAATCTACGTTTGCTTGACGTTAACGTTATCATGCCATTGCAACGTAACCGTTGATATTATCTAGTTAGGCTACTGGAATTTCTCAAGTTGTTGAAAGAGTGCGATCACTTATCAGTTGTCTGAATGGCTTTAAGTGAAGTAGTACTGTATTTCTTTCTAATTGTTTTTCCTATTACAGCTTTGTGATTTTCCCCTCATGCCTTTGCTACCTCTAGATTCTTTCTAGGGTTAAACCAGCTATTGGTGGGGAAACTCCTGTCACCAAGAAAACCAAAGGAAAAGGGTCTTCATTAGTGGAAGATTATCTCACTCAGCGAGACTATGTAGGGGCTATCACACTACTTGAGGTAATGTTATAGTGATTAACTAAATTTTTAAGATGTACACATCAACACACACTGCAATATCAGTTATAATCTGTATTTATAATCTACTTTAATCTGATCAGTTTCAACGCAGCATTGGAGAACGAGGCGAAGATGCAGACTTGTGGCTGGCATATTGTGCTTTTCACCTGGGGGACTACAAACGAGCAATGCAGGTGTGAATTTGCAGTCTGACATTGGAGCTGTGTTGTTTTATTTTCTGCCCCATTAGCCATATGTGTTTTACATGGATGTCCATTTTTAGGAGTACAAAGCTCTGACAGAGAAGCCAGACTGCCGTCCAGATATATGGGTGTATTTGGCATGCACTCTATTCTTCTTGGGTTTTTACAAGGAGGCACAGGAGGTAGCCAATAAAGGTTTGTCTATCACATGGAGGTTCCCAATGTTTCTGAATGAATGAGAATTACCTGCATGTCAACTAGTCTTCCTCTTGTCCCCCCGCCCCCTTTTACAGCTCCCAAGAGTCAGCTTCAGAATCGCCTTCTGTTCCACTTGGCACACAAGGTTTGCCTTACTTTTGTATTTGGTTCAGTTTTCTTTTTGTCTCTGTGGCCAGGGCTGGATTTCAAATAATAGTGTTGCCTTGTGTGTTTCCACTTGTCAGTCTTTCTCCTTTAAAATAGGATTGAGGGTTTTTTTTCCACTGGCTTGTAAGGATGTAAAGTGGCTTGGGTGGCCGGAGAAAAACCATGTTGTTGATTTATTTTCGCCTCCATACCACATCTTGTCTATCTCTGTCATTTTTGCCATTGCAGTTCAACGATGAGAAAAAGTTGATGGGCTTTCACCAGAAACTGGAGGACATGACTGAGGACCAGCTCAGCTTGGCTTCCATCCACTACATGCGCTCACACTATCAGGAGGCCATCGACATCTACAAGCGCATTCTTCTGCAGAACAGGTGACCTCTCCTCATGACTCTCAGACCAGTCGTTTAAAAACATGTTTTTTGAAAGCTTTAACTGCACTTGATCTTGTAATGTAGGATGGATGTGACACAGACCATACAGTAAGTTATGATAGATTGCTGTGAGCAGTTTAAGAGATCCAGACTTTTGCTTCAGATAATGGAGCAGGAACAGTAACAAGGATAAATGACCGCTCATGTTTTGAGATAGAGAGATGAAGGGTGTTAAAGAAGTTCATAATGACTTCCTGTACAGGTGAAACAGAAAGAGCAGGTTGTAATAACAAATAACCCTTCAGAGTGGAATTTGGGTGTGGTGCATAAGTGTAAGTTACCAGTAACAGTGCATTTTCAATTAGAGGTCAACTGATGTGTTGGTTTTTTTTAATGGCCAATGTGATACCGGTATTTTCTGAGTTGTGATTAGCCAATGACGTATAAGCTGCTGAATTTTTGGGGCCAATATAAGCTGCTGATTTTAGAAGATATATATTTTCATGATTTCCCCCAAAAATATTACCATTGTTGTTGCAGTTGTTTATGTAATCATGCCATGAATCATGGGCAAAAGTCATAATAGACCTTCCATCTTTGGTGCAGTATTAACAAAATAACCTGTAGACCTGAAGTTGTTCTTGCCCAAATTGTCAATGGCACTTTAAGAAAACATTTCTGCTTTGCTTTGAAATACAAACGTTTCCACTAATCACATGTAAGCATATGTAGAAACACTGTAAAAGCATTGCTTTCATTGCAATCTTAGTACTCCAAATGCACAGGCACAGACAAGGTTAGGCAACATTCATGCCAGACAACAGGCGGTAAACACTGACTTGTTAGAGCGCCAGTTAGCTCTCCAGAGAAGCAATTAGTGAGAGTTGTCCTTGGCTCTACAGCAGCTTCTGTAGATAACTGTCACTGGTGCATGGTCTAGGGACTTCCTCGCCTTGAATGTCTATGTAGCTCTGTGCTACTACAAGCTGGACTACTACGACGTCTCCCAAGAAGTCTTGGCCGTGTACCTGCAGACAGTTCCAGACTCGACAATCGCCCTGAACCTCAAGGCCTGCAACCACTTTAGGCTCTTCAATGGAAAGGCAGCTGAGGTAAAATCTGGGTGTATTGGCAGCTTTCTGTTTTTATGTAAATAAAGAATGTATGTATTTATGGACAGTGTGACAATGATGAGTCGTAAAAATAGCTTATTTTTCTTGGTGTTTTTTTTGTTCACTCTTTTGTGTTAAAACTGAATTTTGGGTTGGTTAACATGGTTGTTGTTTTGACATGCCTTTTTGTATTGAGAGACATCTGATAATGTTTGAATAACATTACATGGCATTGTCAGCTTAAAGAGCAGACATACATCTAACAGCATACAGGTTTCTACTGTTGTCTGAGTATGACAATGAAAAAAGCCCTTTATTCCTGATTTGTTGTCCAGGCAGAACTGAAGAACCTGACTGATATATCCTCATCCTCATTTGAGTTTGCCAAGGAGTTAATCAGACATAATTTGGTGAGACCATTAATGTCATGAACATTGGTTAGGTGTGTAGCCATTGTGGATGTGGTTTGTTTGCAATTCATTAAAAATGTGTTTGCATAAATGTTGCTGAGTCTTTTTATCTATTTATTCTCACCAAATGGTCTTAAATTTGCAATTAAACCTGTAAATCTGTAGTCACTTTAAGTCATTCCTTTTATTACAAAAAAATCTGTCTTGTCTGTAGGTGGTGTTCCGGAATGGGGAAGGGGCTATGCAGGTGCTTCCTCCACTTGTTGATGTGATTGTTGAGGCCAGACTCAATCTGGTCATTTATTACCTCAGACAAGGTGTGTTTGCCTGACTGAACTTCCTAGTCCGAAAAGCCCATTACTCTTGTTTTTTGGCTGACGGGAGTTTCTTGTAGCCTCTTAATTCTTAATGGTAATGAAAATTTCAGTTTTCTTGCTCTAATTTCAGATGATGTCCAAGAGGCTTATAATCTCACCAAAGACATGGAACCCACCCAGCCACAGGTCTGTCAAACATCTCCTGCACCAAATCCCCACTGCCACTTCGCTCAGTGTTGTCATTTTGCCACAAACAAAATGAAAATGAAAGAAAATGAAACATATCCACATATGACTATGTCAGCATGGTTGTTATTTAGTGCAGTGAGAAATGCATGTCGAGATGCTGTGTGTATGTGAGAGGTGAAAGGGTCTTATAAGATGGAGGCACAACTTTCATAGAGCAAGTGTCGAGTTAAAAGTCTGTGGGAGTCTGTGTCTTGCAGTGAATTAAAATATCGAGGTAGAGTCAGTTTGTGGTAACCTCCTCACGCTTGCCTCCACTGCTGTTCCTCTCTCTCCCCATCTCTCTCTGTATTTTGTCCCCCACCCCACCCTACCCCCTCTCAGGCTGAAGGCAGTGTTAGGCTTAATATACATCAGCGTACAGTAAGTGTGTGACACACATGAGTGTGTTTGATTTCACTCTGTCCCATCCCACTCAATGCCAGGGGTTAGTGCAGTTGTAGGCACACATATCTGAGGGCTTTACCGCATTAATGTATGAGCAAACTAATTTTTCTCTGATCACTTGCAGGAATACATATTGAAGGGTGTGGTACATGCAGCTCTTGGTCAGGAAGTGGGCTCGGTGAGTGTAGCCTCGTCTAATATATCATGCTGAAATGCAGGCTCTGATGATAAAATACAGGCTGTAAGGGCTCATTCACACCAAACACTCTGCGTATTCAGCGCGTGCCCGTTTTCTGTCCGTATTCGTTTACAATGCATGCTAACAAATTAGACTAATCTGTGTGTATTCTGTCCCTATACAAACATATTGTATACGGATACGCGCTGTACACGCTCAACTCGGTGTGAATGAGCCCTAAGACTCACACAATCCTCTGTGGACTTGATTCACTGAATCCTAGAGAGATCACTTGAAGATTGCACAGCAGTTCTTTCAGCTGGTAGGAGGCTCTGCGAGTGAGTGTGGTGAGTCTAGCACTCCTGCTACTGAAGAGGTCCTTTAGCCTTGCTCAGCCATACTGTAATTAGCAGAAAAACAGAACAAAGACAATAGCATGTTCCTGTTTCATTTCAGACACAATTCCTGGCAGGCAGTGCATGGCGTCCTGTTTTTTCCTGCTTCGTCAATTTGAGGATGTGCTCATCTACCTCAACTCTATCAAAGTAAGTGAACAACACAAAAGTGGATTAAAAACACTCTGCAGCACATATTGCACTTCAGAATTGTTTTGTTTTAAAACATTTTTAAGATGATTCTCCCCCTTCATTGTGCAGAGCTATTTCTACAATGATGATACCTTCAACTTCAACTACAGCCAGGCAAAAGCTGCTGTTGGCAACTTCAAAGAAGCAGAGGAGGTATAGCGAACTTTTTTTTAAAAGTTAAGTTGAGGCGCATTTTCGTTCAGTTGGACATATCACAGTGTTTCACAACTCTTTAAACCCTTTCTCTTTTTAGATTTTCCTCTTAATCCAGAGTGAGAAGATAAAGAATGACTTTGTTTACTTGAGCTGGCTGGCACGCTGCTGTAAGTTTTTTCAGTTTGTGCCTGTGGCAATTCTACTACCATACATTTAAACATATATAGCAAACTTTAAAAAAAAACAATTCTTCCCGTAGACATCATGAACCAGAGGCCACGTCTGGCCTGGGAACTCTACCTCAAGATGGAGACGTCTGCAGATTCTGTCAACCTACTTCAGCTCATTGCCAATGACTGCTACAAGGTTAGCATTAGTACCTGTCCTCCTGCCCACTGGAAGAGCTTAACCACTTTTCATGTCTTAATATGGTTCCTTTCCACTCTGCGTTTTAGATGGGGCAGTTCTACTATGCAGCAAAGGCATTTGATGTCCTGGAACGCTTGGATCCAAGCCCAGAGTTCTGGGAGGGCAAGAGAGGTGCCTGTGTGGGGATCTTTCAGCTGATTCTGGCCGGCCGACAGCCAAGGTACCAGTTCCTTACGGGCCACGACTGGAACACTCTTAGTCAGCAGAACAAACAACGTCAGCAACAAAAGGCCTTAGCAAACACAGAAGTGCAACACTAAGTAGTTGTTAGCTGTAGCCTAGGTATCGAGTCCGCTCCACCTATTGTAACGTTTTCCTTAAAGCAAGTGTAATTGTAGTTACTTATGTCTCCCATTCAAACTGCAGAGACAGCTTATTCCTCCAAACTTGCATAGTGCGGTTATAGCCCATGGAGGGTGGCAAAGCGAATTCAGAAGTGCTTTTCACCCTGTTACAAATTGATGAACTACTCAAACAATTTTGGAAACATTATTTTAAGGTTGAAAACACTACTTAGTATTGTTTAAGAGTCTTAAAATCATCAGCTGGTACTCATGCTCAGCGGGAGTTTGCTATTTAAAAAATAGATGAAAGAAATAAAAAAAACATAAGCAATCACTGACAATGTTAGTGAAAAACAATACAGAATAATGTGTTATCGTTTATGATTATTATACAATGTTTTGTTAAACAGCAGTTATCAGTAAGTTGAGTGAGGAATGGAAAACATGGCATGTTTGCAACAATCTTTCCAGCTTTTCGGTACACTTGAGGAACCTGCTGCTCACACTAGCTAAGAAGGCCTACTTACACTTAGCAGAAAACCTACAGTGTTTTCATGTGGAGTCTGATTAGACCTGTGACACTAAATTGATCTGGTCCTTACACATTCTTTTTTATTTCCGCAGAGAAACTCTGAGGGAGGTCCTGCCCTTGTTGAGAAACACAGGAAACCCCCAGGTGGAGTACATCGTCAGGATCCTAAAGAAGTGGGCCAAAGACAACAGGGTGTCTCTGTGAGACAACCTTATTTGTTCATCTGAACTGTGGGCCTGGGCGCACACACGTCACTGTCTTCCAAAAAGTCAGCCTCATGCAAAAGATATTTCCAGTGTGCCTTTTTACAGTCTAGTTATGCATATGACATTGTTCAACACAGTGTGTGAACTATGGCTACCTTTGCAAATTGGTGATGTTATGGAATTTGTTTTGATGTACATATATGCATCTTTAAGTTGTGTAGTGTGAATATTTTGTATAATAAAATATATTGTTGTATAATGTATATTGAGATGTGTTTTTTTTTCGCTTAGGCCCATCATAATCTATTGAGCAATAATTAAAGACAAATTTCGATTTTATTGTGTGAGGCGTATCATAAAACCTCAATCCTTTCCCCTCTGAAAGTGTTTTTAAGGACTGGAAAGCAGAAGGCCCACCAGACTGATTGACCAGTCAGTGAGTGGTCAGGACGGGTTCAGAGCAGAGTTATAATTTTTCACTATTTTTTATTTAGTTTTTCAGTTAATTTGTTAGTTTCAGTTTAGTTTTAGTTAGTTCAACAAGTGCATTTATAGTTTGGGTTTTTATTTTGAGAAGTGGCTAGTTTAGTTTTTTAGTTTTAGTCGTAGGTGTTGGGACAGCTGTGATGTACAGATCCTGAAATTTCATTTTTACAAAAAACAGTGTTTTTACTGTATATGACAATAAACACTGAACTTGAACTTGCTATTCAGGGTAACACAACATAAGAAAGTCATTTTTATTTTAGTTAACGAAATTATATTTTCAGTGCTACTTTTAGTTTTACTTTTCATTAAAAACGTTGGGATACTCATCTTTGACGGCCAAATATGTTGTAATAGAGTAATATTTCATTGTTCAAGTTTGACAGTTGAACATCATATTTGCTAGTCTGATTTAAGAAAGAAAAACATTACAACTAATACAAAATGTCCTGAACCAACTCAGAACACTGGGCAGACAAATCATGAGTCATTCCTTCTGTAGATTTTGTTAGGGATTCATTCTTATCTGAATAACAAAACTAAAGCAGCAAGAAACAGGTTGACTGTTCTTTTATCTTCTTTCAGGTCAAATGAACAGCAAAACTCCCGCGCA
Organism: Coilia nasus; assembly: GCA_027475355.1. Classification (NCBI taxonomy): domain Eukaryota; kingdom Metazoa; phylum Chordata; class Actinopteri; order Clupeiformes; family Engraulidae; genus Coilia; species Coilia nasus. The sequence goes on from CM050216.1 coordinate 28,578,631, forward strand.
TAAGTCCACGGAAACAGCTCCTCCTCGTTTCGCGCTACAATGTAAAGTAGGCGGGCGAAGAAAAGGAGAAAAGTCCTCTATTGGACATTATTCTATCTCTGTGTTGCTTGTTTCCGCTTTTTCTTCTATGCGCACGCCCAGCCCAGTGACCTGAACTGAATAAATCCATTTACTGATATATAAAATGGCCTCCTTGAAAGATGCTGTAGTATTTTAGCTTGCCATCAATTTCATGGACTCTTCGTTTATCATCAGTTCTCTCCGTTACCACGTTCTGAAGATAGCAAGGGAGGCGCGGGCAATTTCTCTTTGTCTTTTGCCCAGCAGAATAAGTTTATGTTTTATGTAGCTAAGTCGTCAAGTGAATGTCGACTAAAAGCTAGCCAGCTAGCTGTTTTAGCCCAATTACTAGCCGAATAGCTAGCTAGTTGTGCAGAGTAGTCTCGCTCTACTTTGTTTTGAGCGAGGGAGCAATAGCCGGTCAGCATCAAATGGCCGAACAGCGAAAGGTACCTTTCGTCACTCTTGCTACCTTTAACGCCACGCCAGCCTCGGAACCCAAGAAAAGACGTCGGGAGGAGGAAAATGACAACAGCCACGGTAAAAATGGAGGGGTTGGAAGTGCAGCAACCGGGCCAGGAGGTGGTGGTAGCTTGTTCGGTAACATGAAAGGAAATGGCAACGTTACTGATGGAACTTCTGAAGAACCCAGGGCAGTCACAGTGCGTTTGAATCTTTCCTTGTCTGAGCCCAGTGAGAAAGGATCTGCAGAATTCAACTACAGCGAGCTGGTTCAAGCAACTCAGGTAAGATTGCCAAGATCGCATAACTTTGAGTTTCCCGTTTGTGCACGTTTTTGTTTTGTTGGAAGGCGCTGTCAAGTGCAGGCCACGCCGTGCCTGCAACATATGCAAGACGTGCATTGGTCTTTATGCCCTACAAACGATATTAGTCGTAGTAGATTGCATGTGCATCACTTGACTTACATCGGGGGTTATTGATAAAGTTTATTTTGTGTCCTATGTTGCACCTGTGACAAAAACAATGCACAATATCACGTCAGCAACGTGGAGTAGCTAGCGTAAGCTACGTCAGTGTTTACTCTCCTAGCGTCAAGTTCAGGTTCCCACCAAATGTTAAGAATAACATTTAAACATTTACACTTTTGCAATTTAAAGTATTTTATTGTGGCGTCTGCAGTTGTACCATGTGTAGAAATCTACTCTAATGACATTTCCTGCATGCAAATCTTTTCATGATTGTCAGTCAAGCAGCCAGATGTTATCTTGTGTCAGAAACCCGTTTACACAACTTCCCTGTGGTGAAACAATGGGAAGTGGTGCAGGGAATAGCATGAGTTATGTCATTAAAAGATAACCTTCTTTAGCTTTCTGACGTTATTGAGTATAAGACTTTTTTTTTTTTTTTTTTTTTTTTTTTTTGAAAAAGGATAATAAAATATATTAATTATAGCAAAACGTTTCATATCTTTCAGTAAACATTATTTCCCTGATGGGACCTCCCGAAGCAATTAATAAAATTGTATTCCATTTTATTCTGTTCTGTTACAACAGGTCTCTGTGTTGACATGTACATGCATGATGACCATACCAAAATGCTTCTGTCATATCAAATGTTCTCTCTTTCACACACGCTGTAATTAATTGTCAGGTAAAGAAGAAGACTCCTCAAGGACTGACTCCTAGCTTTGATCCCAACGATCCCTTTGGTGACGATGCAAAAGAGAGACGGGAGGTTGAAGCACTTGCCAAAAAGTTTGAGAGCAAATATGTAAGTGCATAAACTTTACACAGTTAGAACTTCATGCATGTGTGATGGTTCCTTAAAGATGGGGAGTACTGTTAACCTCAGAAGGCTAATCTCATCAACCCTTGAAGTAGTTTGTGAATGTTTGTGATTGTCAGTAGATTGGTTTGTCAGGTCATCCATGTGCATTTTATCGCAACAGGGAAACCCAAGCAAAAAGAAGAGAAAGGACAGAATCCAAGATCTTGTGGACATTGGATATGGCTACGACGAGACGGACCCCTTCATAGATAATTCAGAAGCTGTGAGTAATATTGCGATGCCGTATCATTCACTGCTAATTAGTCAGCCTCATTAGTCAGTGAGATAGTCAGTGCTGTGAATTTCTGACACAGACTAACTGTTTGGATCATGCACACTCAAAGACCTATGTCAGTTTTATAAAATATATTTAATGGGAAGACATTTGGATAATTACCATAGTCCGGCCTTATGTGGGATAGACTATGAGCTCCCATCAATCCCTGAAGAAATACTTTCCAGGTCCAGGAAATGTTTGCAGGTCGTCTATAATACTGCATGCTTGTCTCAAGTTCATAATAGTGCTGTATGTCTCCTTTTGCCTTAAGTATGATGAGCTGGTCCCAGCCTCCTTGACCACCAAACTGGGTGGTTTCTACATCAACACGGGTACACTGCAGTTCCGCGCTGCTTCAGACTCTGAGGGAGAAGAAGGAACAAAGGATGGGAATCATCTTAAGGTTCATCAAGACTGCCTCAAAAAAAGACTGTTCAGCATGCTTAAATGTCACCTACAGTGTGTGCAATGTAGGCTTTGTGGATAAAAACGGTATTCAAAAATCCAAAGCTTAAGCCAGAGGGAGTAACTTTATTCCACTGACACCATTTTTCTTATACACCTAAAATGTGTCATTGCAACTCTAGCCACCTTTCTTATTTTTTCTTTGAGTACTGGTAGCCTGGTAAACCTGTCCCTCGTACTTCATGTAATTTTGTACAGAGGGTCTGAATCGAAATCTCTTGAGGGTTATGTAGTCGGCCCCAGCAAAACCGATCCAGTCAGCAAACAGAGTGTGTGTTTGTTAGCCGTGACGCTGGCCTTGTGTGCTACATTGGAATTGTAGTGCGTAGGTAGGCTAATTGCATATGTGGCGACCAGGCGTTAGCGATTGGGTAAAGGTAGAGGCACTTGTTTTCCACACCTCCAGGAAGAAATTGTTTCTGACGGTGTCTGGTCCAGACCCTCTGTACAAAATGAAATGAAGTACGAGGCGCTGGTTTACCAGGCTAGAGTACTGGGTGATATAAGCGGCAAAGTTTTTATGTTAAACGGTTTGCATTAATTTTATAAAATTGCTTAGAAGAATAATAAGAAAGAAAGGAAGAAGAAGACTTCAAATAACAGTACAATAATAATATATATTCATATAATTAATTAATTAATTAATTAATTAATTAATTAATTAATTAATTATAATATAATAATACTTTTTGAAGTTGTCAAAAATGAAAATTATGAACAGTAAAAAAACATTTTTTTTTTTTGGTCTCAGCAGAAGACGAAAGACAATGAGGAGAGAGTGATCAAGAAAAGACGAAAAAAGCAAGATGGAAATTTGGAAGAGAAGAAGCCAAGAAAGATCCGGGTGCCAAAGTCAGGGTGAGTATAAGCAACCAATACCAACACGAACCCAACATTTTATACATTTTATGAAATGGTCTTTCTACAATTTGACTTCCAAGAGCCCTTTTATTTAAAATATTAAAATGATTAAATATTAAGAAAGATTTATTTTAAAAGTTTTTTGTTGTCTGTTTTTCTCCCCTCTTCGCTCTTGTTTTCCTTTCGAAGGGTGTCTGCCCTCAATCGTCCAGAGAAGAAGAAGCGTAAGAAGTTAATGAAGGACTCCCTGAACCTGGCCGCCATGCTGCGGCGCTTTGCGCGTGAGAAGGAGGAGATCCGCAAGAAGCAGCCGGCCGTCGTCAAGCTGGCCCGGGCCCCGTCAGGCGCCAACAGCGCGCCGAGCGCGGCCCAGCGCCCAGCGGGCATGCTCAACTCCCACCCCCCGTCCGCCGCCATCGCCGCCGCCGCCATCGCCCCCGGCGGCGACTTCAACATGGCCGACCTGACCACTGACCCGGCGGTGATGTCTCTGCTGGGCAGCACCAGCGACAACGAGATGCTGCAGGACCTGATGGGGGACCTGGACTTCGGCCTGCTGGACTCGCCCACGCCTGCGAGCCCCCGGCAGCAGGCGGAGAACGGGAACCTGGTGCCGGGAGGGCAGAAGGCCGTGGGCGGAGGAGCGGCTGCGGCCGGCCGTGTGCCGAAAGGACCCCTCAACCCCCCGCCGCTGCCCAGCGGGCTGCCCGGACCCCTCGTCAAGCGCATCGAGGACCTGCGTGCGGTAAGAACACAGCTCCTCACTGGTCACTCACTGGTGCTAGAGGATTTGTTTGCAGACCTCAAGTCCTTGAGCAAGAATGAAGCTGTCGGCAGGTTATTTTTTGCAGCAGCATAAAGATTTTTTTTTCCCTGCCGGTTGTTGCACCTGCTTTATGCATAACCCAATTCAGTCAGGCCCGCATTCATTATTTTATAAGCATCAGCCAAGTCAGCAAATGCAAATGCAGAGGCTGGAGCTTTAGTCAAACGGTGAAAGCCTGACTGGAGCAACTGCAGTTCATTTTTTAACTGACCGATCCGCTTGTCCAAAATAACTCCTAGGCAGGCACATAAGGCAAATGTCCCGCCAGCAAAGTAGTTGGCTCCCCCAGAACCGAGTTCCAACTGCTTGCAGGCAGTTGAAGTAGTTTAAAAAGTTTCATGAATTTTACATGGTGTGGGAAGTGAAAGAAGGGAAGCTTAGCTTTGTTGGTCATTTTCATTGTTCATGGTCTGTGAGGTTGTGCTGATAGTGAATGAAATAGTCAGAATTCGAACTGCCAGATTTTTGTGTGTGCCGACTGAGTGAGTTTAATGGAAATTTCGGTCTGTAGGTTCAGTTGAGGGTGATGGTCCTTCCTTTATGTAGGGATATTAGGACGTCCAGCTGATTTACACCTTTGTTGAGACTGTGCTCTTTGAATAGAAGACTCGGTCGAGTTATTATGATTTTCAATAGTGGTTTGATGATAGGATCTTGTTATTTACCCTAGCTACAATAAAATCACTCCACAAAGAGCTTACATGGGCAACATAATTTCTTTTCGGGTTGGATGTGCTGCTTGACAGTTTATTGTAGCACGGGCCGCTCCACGCCCATTTTCGGATGCTGATGGTCCATTTTTAGACGGCTCTTTCTAAACGCATCCTGCATCCGTGTTCATTTTTGTCTCTCCCGAGCTGCCAGCCATCCCACAGGCCAGCCACCGAGTCCCTGCGCCCCGCGGCGAGGCACAGATGACGGGGGCCGAGTGCTGGCTCACCTCCAGACCCGCAGCCATGCCTCGCTGGCTCTGCAGAAGGGCGTCGGTCTGAACAGAAGCCTCTCGCTCTCGCTGAGTGACCCTTTCTCTTGCAGGGGGCTGGCAGGAAGGAGAAGAGATGAGGGGAGGAAGAGGGGGAGGAGGAGGAGGATGGAAAGGATCAGGAGAGAGTGGTAGAGAGAAGAGGAAGACAAGGGAGAGGTGACGAGAGAGGGACATGTAGGAGGAGAAGATTTATAAAGAACATGCAGCATGCATGAATAGATGAAGAGATCGTGTGTATAATCTGATATTGGGATGATATCAGTTACTATATTTATTGTTATTGCTTTCTACCATACAACAAAATAAACTGTTTTGCACTGGTAGTCAAAAGTAAGTCCTTGTGTGCTCATACTATGTCAGTCTGTTAACTGGCTGAGATTTTTTTTTTGGTCTGTGGTCTCTGCAGGAAGGGAAAGCATCGAACATGAAACCACATCCTCTGTTACCTCTTAAGTGGCAAGCGTGCACAACATTTTTGTGCACACTTACCATGTCAAGCCTCGCATGCTAAGACTACTAATTTTCCTGCGATGGTTATATTGTGCTCAATATAGTTTAACATGACGGCGCTCTCAAAATATGCAGTGGTTATTTTTAACTTGGTGGTAGAATTGGGTAGCAAACTGTGTCTGAAACCTACAGTAACTCTCAAAAACAAGAATTAAGTAAAGCAAGAAGATTCCAAGGGGAATGTAGATAATGTATACTATTATGCCAGAATATATATGATGGGTGATTGATGCTGTACCTACATGATGCACAGATGTTAATCTTGCAAAGCCAAGCAATACATGCAGTTTAACAGAACTACAGTGGAGTACAAGCAAACTTGCATTTGAGAAGGAAAATCCACCTTCAAGGGATTATTTTGGCCAAAAAAGAGAGAGAGGAAGGTAGGGACATCGTGTTCATTGCTCATCGCTGCCAGGGAAGGGCTCTACTGATCAGGCAGTAACTGTATCTTTTGTTCTTTTCAGTGTGTGCATCACATGTTACAAAGATAGCCAGTCCTTTGTTACACCAGACTGTTTTCAGAAATATCTATTGCATAACTGCTCCCTTTATTAAAATGTAAGCACATAGAATTAGGTTCATTTAGCACTCTTAAGACCCTGCAAATAAGTGTTTACAATAACAAAGAGAATTATGCCTGATGATATATTTGATCTCTTTCTGTTTGACTTCCTGTGCGTTCTTTGTACTCTGAGATGTCATCCGTCACACTTTTTCCCCGAATTGCAGTTTTGTCCTAGAATCCTTGCCCTGACCTTCCTGATCTGACTAGCACGTGCCTGTCTTTCCTCCGTCAGGCGTCGCGACAGTTCGATCAAGAAGGCCGAAAGAAGTTCTTCACCCTGGATATGAACAACATTTTACTGGAGTGAGTCTGTTTTCCCTGATGCATGTTCTTGTTCTGCCGTCTTCAGCGGAGTCAGTAAATGATCCTCTAACCTTTCCTTGCCTCTACCGCAGCATTGAGCTGCAGGTCCAGGAGCAGCCCATTGAAGCCCGCGCTGCCGTCTACACCCACCTGGAAGCCTTTGTGCCCTGCAACAAGGAGGCCCTACTGAAGCGCTTGAAGAAACTCAGCCTCAACATACAGGTGTGTGTGTGAGTCACAACAGAATCCTAATCGGTACACAAAGTGTACGCATCTCTGATTTCGAAACGTTGAATAAAGTCCCACATACACTGTCCATTTCGCAAAACAATTGATTGTGTGTGTGCATGGGAGGTTATTCTGCATTTTGAGCTACAGACCTCTTAAGGTGTGCGAAAGTTGTATTTGTATGCATCTATTGGTAAGGCTGTTGACAGTAACATTGTACTGACACCACCTGCTATTCTCACACGCTCACACAGGACGACCGGCTGCGAACCCCACTGCTGAAGCTGAAGCTGGCTGTCTGCAGCGTAATGCCCGAACAGATCGCAAGGTTCAACATGGACTGCATGGCCAGGGTGGCAAAGTAAGGCACTTCCGGAAACACCACACCACCACAGCTGCTCTTCCTGTGGACAGCCAGTAATTGGCTCCACTGGACAGCCAGTAATTGTGTATTTCGTGTTTTGGCGCACAGGCAGCAGTCGGAGGAGGGAGAGAAGAACGGCTCGGAGGAAGAGGACGAGGAGAAGCCAGGGAAGAGGGTGATGGGGCCCCGGAAGAAGTTCATCTGGGACGACAAACTCAGGTGGGCTCCAGGGGGCCAGTTGCACCAACAGGGCCTGCTCTTGAGAAAAGTCGGTCTTAACTTGGCAAGTAACATAACGCAACATTATCCCAGGTAAAGCAGTGCTAAGAACAGCATGTCAGTCACTTCTTTTTTTATATAGCAGCTATCAAAGCTGCTATAAACACTAAGTAGTTTTTTTTTTTTTTTTCAATCTTAAAATAATGTTTTCAAAAACATTTCAGTGGTTTATCAAATTGTAACAGGGTGAGAAGCAATTTTGATTTTGCTCTTCATGAGCTGTAACCACACTAAGTAAGTTGGAGGAGCTGACCGTCTCTCTGTAGTTCGACCTGTAGGGCGACCGAAGGCGAAAACTACTTAGTGTTATTTTAAAACATTACCAAAGAGCACGCAAGAGCACAAGTCTTAACTTGCTCTAGGCTGACTTTTGAATGTGACTGAGAAGTGATCTGAGCAGCACTGGTTTGAGACGAGGTTGACTGTGTGATTGTGCCCCCCCCCCCCCCCCCCGTAGGAACCTGCTGTGTAACTTGGTGCGGGTGAAGCTGGGCTGCTACGAGCGGGAGGCCCAGAACTCGCTCTCGGCTGAGGACTACCTCAAAGCCTTCATGGAGACGGAGGTCAAACCGCTGTGGCCTAAGGGCTGGATGCAGGCCAGGTGCGTGCGTCTCTTGAATGATGTTTCATACACCGGACTGTTTCTGTGGAGTTTGTGTCGGCAGCGTGGCAGTTTTGTGCATGTCTGACGAGTGTCTCTTGTGTCACCAGGATCCTGTTCAGAGAAAGCCGCTTGGCCCACAGTCACCTCACTGGCAACTCGTGAGTATTGGCTGCTCTGTATATTGGTCAGATGATTGACAGATTAAGATTGAAAGCAGAAGCGTTTGGTACTAAAACTGTTTTTGATTTGGTTCCAGGGTAAAGAAAAGAATAGTACCCACACCAAAAGCTAAATCCAAGGTAGGACTTCACAGTAACCGCACCACGTCCAACAACACATGCACACATTTTTGTTTTCTAATTAATCTCTGTCCTTCGAAGCATTTTCGGCCGTACACATTTTTCCAGTTGTCCCAGTATATGTCTGTTCATCGCTGCCTGTGTTTGTGTCTGTGTGTGGCTCCTACCATAGGAGGTTGCCTGGGCCCAGAGGGCTACACCACTGGTGGACTCTGCCTCTCCCCTGGCATTGGCGGCGCGCCAGCACCTCGTGCCCGAGTCGGAGCCCATCTGCCTGTCGGACTCTCTGGACGAGGACCTGGGCACGCCGTCCCTGGACTCCATCTCCCAGGCGCTGGCCCTGCTCAGCAACGCGGCCAAGGGCCTGATCCAGAGCGACGGCTCCCCCCAGGCCTCCCCGCTGCTCCAGAAGAAGGGCCACGCCACGGCCTCCGGCACGCACTACGTCTCTACCTCCTTCCCGGCCTCCCCCGCGCTCTCCTCCTCCTCCTCCAGGGTGGCTGAGGGACTGGTCATGGCCAAGGGCTCCCCGCTGGCACAGGCTCACAGACACTCGGCGACAGACTCGCCACGGACTCCCGGCACCGCTGCCGGCAAGGCCGCCCTCACCCCCTCAGGCTCTCCCGCCACGGCCAAGCCCAGGCCGCCCCCCACAGCCTCCCCGCTCTTGCCTCCTCAGCACAAGGCCTTTGGCTTAGCCGGCTCCGGTAAATCGGCGAAGAGCGGGGCTGTCGGTGCTGTCGACGGGGTCCTGGTTGCCTCGGCACAGCCCCGTGGCCAACACGCTTTGGCTTCCTCCTCCTCCTCTCCCCACCATCTGGCCTCCAAAAGCCAGCAGCAGCAGGGAGCCCACCCTCCTCAGGACTCCACCAGGGCCTCGCCGGCCCCCTCACCCCCACAGCCGCGCACCCCTCCGTCCCAGCAGCCAGGCTTCATCACGCCCATGCAAGCCACCCTCACCAAGTCCTCCCACAGCTCCAGCTCCTCCATCCTGAAGCTGACCCCCAGGCCCCCGGCCCCGGCATCCGCTGCCACCGCTTCCTCCTCGTCGTCGTCGTCCTCCGCTGCACCTTCCGCCTCTGCTGCCCCGCAGGCCAGGCCCTCTCAGCCCCTCCCCGGCGTTCACCAGTACACCTCCTCCCCTTCCTCCTCCGCCTCCGCCTCCTCGCCTGCCTCCAAAACGCCAGCGTTCCGCCCCCCTCTCTCAGGCGCCCCCAGGGGGCAGAGTAACTTCACCAGCTCCCCGGTGGGGCAGAAGACCCCCTCTCAGGTCACCAGCTCCCCCTCCGTCTCCAAACACGCGGCGGCAGCAGCAGCAGCAGCCAGTCCCGCCCCCAGTGCTGCCAGCCCAGCCAGTCACGGGCAGCGACAGAGGGCCGCCGGCAGCACTGGTGCTGGAGCCAAGGCAACATCTGTGTCCGCAGCATCAGCTTCCCCGCAGTTATCACAGGTGAGATAGTGGGTTCCACTCTGGACTGAATCCCGACAGCATTTTTTCATTTTTAGTTCAAAGACTTGTCTAATGTGTTGGGTATATTACTGACATAGATTGAAGGGGCATTGTACAGTTACATGGCTTATGGAAATGTAATGGTGAAGCTGGTATTACCAATGTTTTACAGTTCATTATATAGTCAGTACAGGAGCTTTAGTCTGTTGACTGAGATACTGAATGTGTGCACTCCATGGGCACTTGTAGCTCAGGGGGTCTTCATAGTGGCTAGCTCTAGACATGTGGTCCTTCTTAACTCTTAGCTCTCCTGTACAGCACTTTGGTCAACTTTTAGTTGTTTTTAAAATGTGCTATAGAAATGAACTTGACTTGAGCATCAACATCCCCTCCTGTCCCCATACACCCTTCTCTCTCTCTTTCACTCTCTCTCGTTGTAGCTCTTCCCCCAGAGTTGGTAGGCTGCCTTGAACTATTCTTCTCATGTTATTTTGTCATTTTCTTATGATGTTTTTATTTTATTTGTTATTATATATTTACACTTGACTTGAGGGGGGTGTGTTCTCCGACATGCTCAGAGATGATGTGAATATTTGCCTTCTGGTCGCAGGTGTCGTCAGCGGGCAGCGCCCTCCTGGGTGCGGCCGGCCCGTCCCTGCCGCTGGGCTTCGGCATGCTGGGGGGCCTGGTGCCCGTCTCCCTGCCCTTCCAGTTCCCCTCCCTGCTCAACCTGCCCCCGCCCGGGGTCACCAGCGCAGCGGGCACAGGCGCCTCCGTCACCAGCAGCTCAGGATACTCCCTACCACAGAGTAAGTGACCAGCCTCCACGGTGCCCCCCACGTTTCTTAATGACCGTGTTGACCCATCACATAGTCACATACTGTATATGCAAAGTGTGGCCTCTCCTGTTTTCACTGAATTTATGATTTAGGCCAGCACTCAAAAAAAAGTCTTTGTCATACATTGAGCGAGGCCTGTTCCTATCCTTTTTTTTTGTGTGTTTACCTCAGCCCATCTGGGCCAGCACACTCTTCAAAGTAGGGAGGTTATTTTGTGTTCGTGTTTGTTTGGGAATTAATTAAAAAAAAAGGTTGGAATGTCTGTGTCTCTGTGTGGTGTGTGTGTGTGTGTGCGTTTCAACAAAGGTGTGTCGGTGTGTATACATGTGCTAACGTTCCATGTTGTTTCATTTGCATCATGCCATATCCTTATTAGGATGTCTGATCACATAGTGAAGTATGTACAGTGTGTCTGTTCTGTTCCTCACCCTTAGATGTAGGTACATTAGTAGATATGTTAGGTCCCGCTAAACTGAAGCTGATAGCTGTGGGCTTGATGAATCAAGATAGATTGTTTTGAGTAGATTAGTTGACTTAATGTTCAGCTTCACGCACAGAAATTAGGTAAAAGAAACATCTGAAGGTCTTGTCCTGTAATAATAGTATTACTCTTACATATTCAGATACATTCCTCTGATTGGCCTAGTCTTTGAAGTCCTCCCTTTTAGTCTTTTAATCATTTTTCAGCTAAACATTTCGTTTTTCTGGAGTGTGTCCTTTGTGTTCAGTGTGCCACGTTGTTACCATGCAGTCGCATTGCCTCCTGTTTCTGTCTGTCTTTAAACCACCCATACCACATCCTCATTGTGATGGCGTATTTTTCACCCGTCATATAACTGTCTCTGCTGTTCCCTGCTCTCCAAACCCCTCATTGCCTTGTTTGTCTGTCTCCCCCACCCCCTTCCCCGCCCTCTCCCCTCCCCCCTTACGTGCTGTCTTCTTCTCAGATCTCTTAAAGAGTCTCCAGTCGGGCTCTCAGGCTGCACTACCTCCTCACTTGCAGCTGGCTTTTCCAGGTAACCCTCCTCCATCCTCACCTCCGCAACACCTCCAGGCTGCTACCTTGTACCCCACCCTTAACCCCTCTCATCCACAGCCCACAACCCCCCCAGGCCCCCACCCCACCCCACCTACAACACCCTTAACCGCTCGTCTCTGTCTGTTCACTGTGCTCGTCCTCGTGTGTCTGGTGAAGGTGTGTGTGTTTTTTAATGTCTGGTGCTTTGTATGTGTCCATGTATAGCCAAACTGTGTCGTGGCCATTCCAGTTGTCTGTGGGGTGATCACATGGAGCTGTGAAAGTCCAACCACCTGACAGGGTCTTGTGGTGTTTCTTTCTCTCTAGACGTCACTCAAAGCCAGGGCGGGGACATCAAGAGGAAGACCCTCTGAAAAGGGCAGAGGCATATGGATTGGATGAATGAATGGATGAGTAAGCCTAACCGACGTCAAATGGATATGCATGGCCTACAGAACAAATCTCTTAAATGAGATGAACTTTTTTTTTAAGAAAAGGAAAAAAAAAAAGGAATGAAACAAATTGGATTTGATACTGATGTTTATGACATTGTTTCTAATAATCAAATGGGTAACAAAACATTTGTCAATGTTTACACAAACAGACCTGTATCACTGTGGACAGGGAGGGATGAATGGGTTGAATGGATGGATGGATGGACGTATGGATGAATGAATAAATGTGTAATGGATGGATGGATGGATGGATGAATAAATGTGTAATGGATGGATGGATGGATGGATGGATGGATGAATGAATGAATAAATGTGTAATGGGTGGATGGACGGATGGATGAATGAATAAATGTGTAATGGGTGGATGGATTGATGGATGAATTTCTGTATGAATATGTGTATTTGTACATGTGCATGCACTTGTGTGCATCAATTTGTATAAAGCTTTTTTTTTTCCTGTCTGCCAAGCTGTTTGAATGCAGCCCCCCTGACTCATGCTTAGGTCCTTGTGTCTCTGGTGCTGTTATTGAGTAATGAGAACCTAACGAGCACCATCCTGGCCTCAATAATCAATGTAACGTTAAAATATGAAAACTTGCTTAATGGGGTTTTGGGAAATGTTTTGTATTCTACTTGAATTTCTTTTTTTTCCCTCTGAAATTTGTTTACTCAAGTCAGCAAACAAAAAATGAATGACAATAAAAAGTAAACGGCCTTAGCTCAAGCCAAGATCTATTCAGGATGATGACTTTTTTTCTTTTGCATTGAGAAAAAGGCTCTGATGGTGTGTCTGCTATGTTTTGCTTTGGGGATGTGGTGTTTCCTCAATAGTCTTTTCAATGATGAAGCTTCCTTTGTCGCCGTTTTTATCCAGTGATCATGAGGATGAAAGTAAACGGAAAGTAAAATTATTGTCATACATGCTGTGGACATGAAAAAGGACATGTATCAAAATTATATATATATAGCATGCAGACTGTGGTTCTAGTTCCATTTCACTTTTCTGGAACTGCTGACCATGGTCCTTCTACTCTCCAAGGGGTCAAGAAAGACTGTGTGCAAAGTGCCCTCTCTGTAAAGGGACACAAATATGGTGGGTTGGACAGAGACCATTTCAGCCAATCAATACACATGGCTCATGATTTGGGAAGGATGTTATTTGATTGGCTTTTACACTGAGATGTCAGCAACCTGACATGATAAAACAGATTTGCATATGGTGTATTTAAATTGAAGTATTATGATGCAGTCAGTTGCAAATGCTGTTTAAAGTCCAGTAGTGAAAAGGGAGTATTCTATTGGGTATGAACTGAACACAGAGCCTAGCTTCTTCCATGGCAATACTATTTAAGGTATTTTACAGCTCATCATTGTAATGCGCATTTATAGCACTCCTGCTTATACATCCAAACTATGTTTGTGGTGTGATTGTGCCTATCTCAACATGCTCAACATTCACTTGAGTGCAACATGTTCACCCAACCTTTTTCATGATGAAATTGTGTCTGTTTCCCTTGCATCTATTTTCAGTAATTTCTCTGGCAAACCAGAAGTCCACTACTTATTTGGGCAACAGGTAAATAATGTAAAGCCTACCTTTGCAGCTATTTGTTTTGATAGGGCATAGTGGCAACTGTGTTATTATAATGAAAGTTTGTTATGGGAACGTTACAGCTAACCATAACGCATTGATGCTAAATATAGTGGGCTATTCATAACAGTCTTTGTGAACACTCTTCACAAAGGGGTGCTGCTGAGGATGCGTACTGCTGCAGCTGTAACATAACACTAGGAGAAAGCCTGCAGTCTTTGTTACTGCCTTTGTGCTGAGGATAGCCACTTGACTGAAGACAATGTTTCAGGTTATCCACTAGTACGTCTAATTAAGCATGTCTGTCCATCTGAATAGCATCATGTCAAGAATGACTTATGAGATGTGCCCTACATTTAGTGTGAATGTTAATTGGCACATAAAAATTAACTGATTAGATTTTGGAAGCCAAAGCTGAAGGTTGCTGACTGTAAAAGAGCCATTCTTGGAAATGCCACATCTCAATCTCGAATCCTTAATGCTTCAAATTTCTTACAAATGTTCAATTTGATTCAAAGATGAACTAACTTGATTTTGGGGGTCAAAGTTTAAGGTCACTGTGACGTTTGCCCTGTTCTCATGAGTGCACAATCTAAACATTTGTGCCGTCTTTAGGAAAATCCTTACCTATACATGCAAGCACCCACACAGAATGCTTTACTTCAGTAGCACTCCTCGCTGTGCCAGCACTGCAGGTGGCAAGAGTTGGGAGTTGGGAAGAGAGATAATGTTTCGAATCCCTGGCTATGTACTCCATGGTCTTGGTGCAATCAGTTATACAGATTACCCCTCTGGTTAAGCATTAGATTTGCATCAATTAATAGCTGGGTTGATAGAAGGCTGTCTGCAGAGGTGGACCTGCCACGCATTTGTTTCAACATATTCAGTGAACCAGCTGATCTTGATTACTACAACTCATCATGCATTTTGTAGACCTGTTAACACTACTTCACTCCTGGTAACCTGCAAAGGCATGTACTTTGGTCAAAATCCTTGGCTGCTGCTTTGTAAGTAAATGCATCAATGAGCTTGGCGATGTCATCAAAATGGCATGTTCTTGCAACATGACTACAAAATAGATAGTTGATTAGTCATGTTGTCAAAAAACAGTGTACTTTATAACTACTTTCTGATTTAAACCAGTCAGTTTTAATAAATATAATTACAAATGCACAAAGCTGCTGTTTTGTTGTGGCCTATGGAAGACTGAAGACTGGACTGCATGCAGTTGTGAGAGACTATGGGATTCACATTTCATTTTGTAATGAAGTACGAGGGGCTGGTTTACCAGGCTAAAGCAAAATATGACTGCAGTGTTTTCACACAACCTCCTGATGTCCCTGTTTTTCAGGCCACAGATTCTCCTCCACCCTTTGACCAACCTCACTCACCGTGAGGCCAAAATAGACGCTGTGGCCCGCAGTTGTGTGACCCTTCCTTTATTTCAATAAGAATGTGAGCTGCCAACCTTGCACCATAATTGTTCGCTGTCAGTAATGGGTTGATGTGCTCTATTTATGCACATCTGGCAATTTTAGGATTGCACATCTGAGCCTCTACTAAACTGGTTGACTTAACTTCACACATTTCCCTTTAACAATCAAGATTTATTTCAAAGCAATTTAGGTGTTTTTGTCAAAAAGTATAATGCAAAAGGTATAAAATATGCCTGACTGATTATGAGCACAACACATTTTGGAAAACTTAAAAAGAAAAATCAGTGGCTTACTGATAGCATTATGAACTGATCCAAACACTTTGCAAGGCCACTTAAAACAAAACCACAAACCCAACCATTTAATGCTTGGCATTTTTATTTGCGTCTTTTTTGAAACATTTGATTTAAATGACAAATACCAATAGGGAGGGCAAAAATATTGAATATCTACAAGGCATTACCCTGTCAAGTAAATTTGCAATAGAATAATCAAGCTAAGGTGAGGGTAAACATTGTTTTTCAAAACAAAACAAAACAAAAAAAAATCCACCACATTACACAAAACTCAGAGTTTGCCACACATCATGTATAAGCTAAAAACCACAAGACAACTCTGGGAAAAGAACAAAGAAGGGAAAATAAATGAACACAAAATTCAATAATAATAATAATAATAATAATAATCTTAAACCGTGAGGAAGTAGACAGCAGAGTGAAGCGGCTCCGAGTCTGGCAGTATGGGCGCAGGTCTTGTGGCAGGTTCTCTCCTATGCAGCGGCACTCCTCTGTGATGAGTTGTCCTCCTTCAGCGCAACCCCCCCCCCCCCCCAGTCACTCTTTTATTTGACCAGGGGCCTGGTTTTGTCATCGTCTCCACACTGGTGAGCTTTGTACTTTTTCACCTCAGCCATGTATTTAGTCCAGGCGTCGCCTTTTCCCGCCTCGAGCTGCAGAGGAAAGAGGAAGTTGTGATGAGTGAAAAAGGGCAAGGCAAGGTCTATTTATATAGCGCATTTCATGTAAGCTAAGCTTACAGCAAATAAGACTTTACAGCAAATAAGACATTGGAATTAATATATATATACCCCCCCCCCCCCCCAGTATAACATAGTACAAGTACATACAAGTACAACATTCAAAAAAATAGATTGAAGACGCAAAAAAAGCACCTCTGGCTTACTGACTAAAACCTCTGTGATGCCACTCAAAGACTACACTTACAAAGGTAAACATCTATACAGGGGGTTATGCTACAGAGGTGTATATGTGACAAACCTGGATTATTTAACTCACAAGTAGTCATACACCTGATCGAAGAGCCCAGGGCCTCATTCTCTTCACTTAAATGCAAATGGGCTCTTCTCACAGGTCTACATTTAGTCTGAATGTTACATCTAGCCTATCTGGGTCACCCAAATCAGGTTTCTGACTTAACCACCTTTGTAGTGACAAAAGCACAGACCAGCATTTCAACGCCTGCTGGTGAATGGTCATTACATACCTCTGGATCCAATTTCTGCTTCTTTTCAACCATGCCGGTCCGTAGGGTCAATTTGGCGCCCCCTCTCCGCTTCCCCACCTGGGTTAGGGGAGAAGACTGAAACCGTTATACGAGCCATTGCAGGAGGAGTGCCACTGATGGAGACTACGTGACACAGCATCGACAGTGAACAATTGTCTTCAGCCCACCCCAGCAGGTAGACACGTCTGATGTGTCTGCTGTAATGCTAGCTGATCATTAGGCAACCGGAGGGGCAGTTACCCTTACATAGGACTGTGGCTAACACTATCAGATACTTGGGAAGGGCAACAGGTGTGGCCCCGTCTTCATCTGGAGCGTGTAAGATTTGGCAGGCCTTAAAGCCTTTAATGTATGATCTAGGTTGGCTGATTAGGAAGCTGGGAGCACAGTCCTACCAGCTGTATGAACACATTGTAATTTGGATATGCTTTAGTTACTGTACACTAGAGTGAGCTACGTTATCAGACCTGCTAATATATAAATGTTTTCTCTGGCTAGAGCAACTGCCAAACCCCTTACAAAGCTGGCCACGCTACTCGTCTTCTTTTCCACTGTCGACTGTCCTTGATCAGCAGTGCTTTCGGAGCAGCTTGCTTGCCCCACTTCCTTTTTCCTTCGCTCCTCTTCCATCTTCTTCTTGAACATTTCCATGAAGCTGCCATCATTGGCGAATGCGTTGGCCCCGGCTGGTTTTCCAGCATCTTGTGCTGGACTTGCAGGTGACGCGGGGCTATTGCTGCTGGATTCGCTGCTACTGCCTTTTGAGGTTGAGTCCTTTCCACGTTTACGATCCATATCGCAGCAAATACAATGTTTTTTGTTTGTTTTTTTGTTTTGCAAAATAAACCTCACATATAAAGGCCAGGCTATGCCAGCAATGCACGTTTCGCCTACACGTCCGTTTGATCAAAACATACCAAAACAATCATACAAGTCGGTGTCCGCTATCTCACAAAACCCAGCCTGACCCCCTAACATTCAGTTGACCAGAAAACGTTGATAGATATGTGCCGGCTGAACCTGGTCACTCCGACGGATTGGATAAATCCCTGAATGCTTTGCTGTGAGCCAGATGGTTAGTTTGGCGGAGATTGTTGGGCTAACTTGCTAACACGTTAGCAATCTTAGCTAGTGGCACACAAAGCTTCCAAGTAGCACGCTAGCAGGTACAGTCACAGCCAAAATTACAGACCCACAACCGTCTAAATAGCATTAAATAGCAATCTACAAAAGTTGAGATATAAGTTGTACGTCAAACTACAACGACCTATGCGTAAATAACCACGAATCAAACTGTCGATTGTCGAAGTTCATCTTCAACGCTGGGCCATCTTGAATTTCGTCTGGCTATTCTTCACACATCCACTTGGCGGTGTTACCGCCCTCTAACGTCGTGGATGGTAAATTACCTTTTACATGGTCTTGCAAGACATTTTGTTGTAGTTCATCCTAAACATCACATTTCCGGTTTAAAAACGTTGACCCGTTTTCCAACGCATGTATTTTAAGTAGCTTTTGTGACTGATTGTAATGAGCGTGTTTATTTGCATTACATGAGGCCCCCAAAAAAGTGTTATAACAGGAGTTTGGTACCAAAAACTAAAGAAAAAGCTACCACAACAGCTGAGATAAAACTGGAAATACCATTTCACTTGTACAGAGCTATTACATTTACCGTTTCTGCTGAGCCAGGCAGGGTGTCCTCTTCCTGCCAGCAATGTTATCTGTATAAATTCAGATGAGACTCTTTGCGCTAATGGAAAGTGATAACACATACACTCTCTCTACAGAGGGCTGGGCTCTTGTTTTCCTGATTTGTTTTGAGTTGGTCATGTGTAACCGACAACAGTGAGCTGGGTTATCATAATACAATGACATTCAACTTGGGTTGGTGTGTGATTTAGGATAAAAAAAAACAGCAGAGGCATTGTCTGGTACAAAGAGTCCATGTTTTATTTGTAGTGCAATACACAGAAACAGGCTGACAGTGTCTACTACTTGTGCTAGACTCCTTCATCTGTTCTCACAAAAATATCTATCAGTGATAAAAACTAAAAGGGCATTCCACAGGCACAACATAAACAAATTATACATAAACACCTCGTGACCTACATATTGTTCCAGAACCAAAATGAACATTTCACATAAATAAAAGGGATGAGTGTACCAGTGTAGGACCACAAACAGCATTGGAGATGTGCCACATGTAGAATAAAGCAAGATAAACAAAACAAACAATGTCAAACGTGGAACAATATACAGCAGGTGTATGCACAGAGTAGTAGAAATGGCAGTCTGACATTCACTGCAGACGTCTTAGTACCAGTCAAGGTTGCCCTGACATGAGACAGGTATTCTCTCTTGGGATTAAAAAGCCAAGAGACCAACGGTTAAAAATCATTAAAGTGCCGCTGATTTAAGTATTTTAAAAACTACCTGGAGAAACTGACTTGAGGTCTTTAAATGACCCTGAAGCTTTACACTTTGGTAAGCATTCTCCAAAGACAAAAAATGAGTTTAAAAGACCCACTACAGTTACAAATTGAAGAAAAAAAAAAAAAGTATGAAAAAGTCTGAGGACACTTATGTCTCAAAGCTTGACCCTTTCATTTTTTGCTTGTTGAGTAGATCTTATCATATATTTTTAAAAATGCTTTACCTATCTTTTCACTATGGACATGTTCCAGTTAAGAGTGACTAAGGATAAGGCCTAGGGCGCATGACACTTGAAATGCACTGCTCCTAGTAGTTTTACAGGATGTTCCATGCTCAGTGTTAAGTCCAGCAATGACGTATTCCGAAAGGTACTGAGATGTAATATCAGATGTATACGAAGTGAGCTTCTTATTATGACAGCCCCCTATCACCCCTCTACATTTACTGAAAATTCAACAAGATAAGTTTGTTCATCAAAGTGCCATGTCTTAAAACAGATGCGAAGAATCCAGTGTACATGTTTAGGTGACATTATGCTCACGTCTTTAGAGGCACCAAAAATCAGCCACTGAAAGTGTAAGAGAAAAAGTGCTAATAATTCCTTCTATGTCGATGATGAGGTTAAATGAGTTCACAAAAAGGATAAGCAACCCACAAAAAGAAAAATAAGGGCAGGATCATAACTCAAACCAGAAATCACCTCTACCTACGCAATTATCTTCCAGTCACTAAAGGTGGCTACCTACATTAAAAAAGAAAAGTTAAAATGTTATTAGGAAGTCTAAATAATAATAATGAACAAATCACACTCAGAACAATAAGACTTGATTTAGGAAACAAAAATCTCATTTACCCTCACACCCATAAAGTTCATTGGTTGGATATGGACTAATGTCCTTCCGTAGTGTTATTCTAAAGTGATTAATTTATGCCATCAACAGTGTGCAAATGGGGGGGGGGCGATGACAGCATCAAACTAAACCCTGTTTCAAAACACCCTGATGCCAAGTGCGCATCTGTCCCTGGCCACAGCAGTCTTTAACCCAGATACCGTGTCATGATAAGTATTCCATTTATTCCAAATATTCCAATGAGATAACTACTAAAAATCCAGCAATTTAAATTGAGAGTTTTAAAACAAAAATAAAAGACGAGGACAGCACTGTAGGGCTCTTGTGCACAGTAAAAGAAGACGGAGGATACTTTCTTGGTCTGCTTTATGTTCAAACCCTTCCCTGTAGAGCTGTCTTTTCTCAGTCAAATCAATTATAAAAAAAAAAAAAAAAAAAACCCTCTTTAACACTGTTGTGTCTTGCAGTCACAGCCCAGTTGAAAGACAAATAAAAGAGCCACTACCAGCAGTCGCCAGCAGGGGGTAGCAGCAGTCCTGCAGAGTCTCAGAGAGGCTCGTGGGACATTATCAGAGGGAGCACTGGAGGACGAGATCAGAGCACATAAAAGCGCATAGCGCCTCACCCGTGTCCCCCCTTTCACTTTCTCTCCCCGTTTCATATCTTCATTTGGAGGTTGGGGGAGGTGCGGTGCCAGGGCAGGGAGGCCCCTCTTCAGTCGAGTCCGTGTGGGCTAGGTCTTATCTGGGCTGCAGGCGATTGGCAAGCCCCCGGCGGGCCTGGGTGCTCTGCCTCTGCTGGGCCAGGAAGGACTGGGCCTGACCAGGGGGACCGCTACGCTCCCCAGCGACCTTCTGGTGAAGGGCCATACCCTGTGCAGAGAAAGAGAGAGAGAGAGACAGACAAGCAGAAAAGAGAGAGAAAAAAAACAATGACTTCATCATCCTATTCTTTATCAAGTCAAGTCAGCTTTATTGCCAATTCTTCACGTGCTAGACATAAAAGAAATTAAAATTACTTCAAGGAATCATTTCTTTAGCCTGGTAAACTAGCCCCTTGTACTTCATTTCATTTTGTACAAAGGGTCTGGACCAGACACCGTCAGAAACGATTTCTTGGAGGTGTGGACTCTGCTGAAGTTTAAAACAAGTGCCTCTGCCTCTGCCCTCTGTACAAAATGAAATAAGGTATGAGGGGCTGGTTTACCAGGCTATCATTTCTTACCATCCCATGCGTAGACAAGACAGGACATTAAACATTGAAGTGCAAGACAAGACAATATGGAGTATTGTAAGGTATTTGTGTTCTTACCCATCCTGAGTGTAATATGTAACATTATCATAGTAAGTAACATTTTGCTTTATCGAGCAGTTATACAGGTCAAGACCAAGTACCAAACACAGTAAATCACATTGATGTTATACATGAAGACAGGACTGAAGGCAACACTACAACCCACCATGTTGTACCAGGCACTGATAATGAGTTTCTCCTCCTGGTCATGCCTGGATTTGGACCTCTCATAATCATGCTGTGCACACACACACACACACACACACACAGACACACACAGAGGGGGAGAAAGTGAGAGACCGAGAGAACAGCTTGTGTCAAAGTGGCATCAAGATGAAAGCACAAGAGAACTTCACAAAAAAATATTCCGTTTTACAAAAGTCCTGATTCCTACTGAGAGTTTTGAAACAACAGAACTGCTGGCATACGGCTCACGGCAAATACAAACGATACACCAAAGCAACGTTAGCTTCATGTCTGCAATGGCTGTCCTCTCACAGCTGTCAATTTATGTAGATCAAACAAGTGCATTGACATGAAGAGCACATTTACCTCCAAGTACTGGATCTTGCGTTCCTTCTCACCCAGTTGGTTCTTCAAGGCCTGTATCTCAGGAGCTACAGTATTAGGCTTCTGCTTTGGATCCAGAGTCTTAATCACCTGTAGGCACAGACACACACACACAGTGAAACAGCCATATGGAGGCACCTGAAATGAAGGTTAAGTGTAGGTTAGAGAGCTCCATGTACCGTCCTGGCCTTCTCCACGTAGCGCTTATAGCGCTCTTCCATCATCCTCATGTCTTCATCCTTCTTCCTCAGGATCTCCTGCAGCTCGTCAATCTTCTTTGCCACTGACAGACAGACAGACAGAGGGCGTGTCTGGTTAATATACAAGCTGTTATGAAGCAGGCCTGTTAGGGTCAACACATACTGTAGTGACAAGTGAGAATGCTGCGGGAGTTTTTTTATTTTATTTGACCTTTATTTAACCAGGAAGGTCCCATTGAGATATTAGAACCTCTTCTTCCAGGGAGTCCTGGCAGTCCTGGGAGTGTCATCTGATTAATGAGTCTGACATGCCTGTGGTCTCCTCAGCTTTAGTCGCAACCATGGTTACAAAACACCACTGATATAGGTTCAACTTCAAGGCAACTTATCACCCAGGTCCTAGCTAGTGTTTAGGTAGACAAAGTAGCAGGTAAGTGAGCAAGCTCTGTACCCTTTATTTTTCTTTTTTGTTTTGTTTGTTTGTTTAGTTTGATAACTGTAGTGTTGTGGCCAGCGCTCGGTTTTACCGCAG
>CM050216.1:28606242-28633742 GCA_027475355.1 Coilia nasus
GGCCCGCTCCTCCAAACTTATTTAGTGCAGTTATAACCCATGGAGGGTGGCAAAGCGAATTCAGAAGTGCCTTTCACCCAGTTACAATGACTTGGTGAAACGACTAAAACGATTTTGGAAACATTATTTTAAAGTTGAAAAAACGACTTAGTGTTGCTTTAAGGATACAACATAGTTATGGAATAAAGTGGCCCACTATGGGGATGGCGACCTGCATAAATTCACATCCAGAAATCCTCTCCATTGTAATAAATAACACAAAGCAGTGGTGGGTGTGTGATAGGCCTCACCTCCTTCTCCTTGCTCAGGGAGTCGTACTTGTCGTGGAGGTTATTGTACTCAAACTGCCACTTCTCCGCCTTCACAGCCTCTGCTGAATGCTTGGTGTGGAGCTCATGAACCTGTCCAGGGAGAGCAGAGCAGGAAAATCTACTTTTATTCCTGTAATTACTTTTATAATTAATTAAAACCATTAACATCCTTAAAAATACAGTACATACATGGGTAACTACCGCACTGCTGAGGAGATTTCATCACTGACTTGTCCTTAGCCGGACTTCTTCACTCCTGCCCACCTGACTATACATATCCCACTCCTGCCCCCCCATTTCTTGTAGATATCTTAACCCTGCCCACCTGCTCTAGTACTGTAGATATCCCACCCCTGCCCCTGTGTCTTGTAGATATCTTACCCCTGCCCACCTGTCTCTAGTACTGTAGATATCCCACCCCTGCCCCCGTGTCTTGTAGATGTGCCCACCTGCCACTTGTAGATGCCCCACTCCTGCCCACCTGTCTCTTGTACACTCCACTCCTGCCCACCTATCTCTTGTAGATGTGCCCACTTGTGTCTTGTAGATATCCGACACCTGCCCCCTGTCTCTTGTAGATGTGCCCACCTCTGCCACTCTGTGTCTTGTAGATTTGCCCACCCCTGCCCACCTGCCTCTTGTAGATGCCCCACTCCTGTCCACCTGTCTCTTGTAGATGTGCCCACCTGTCTGTCTCTTGTAGATGTGCCCCACCTGTCTGTCTCTTGCAGATGTGCCTCACCTGTCTGTCTCTTGTAGATGTGCCCACCTGTCTGTCTCTTGTAGATGTGCCCACCTGTCTGTCTCTTGTAGATGTGCCCCCCTGTCTCTTGTAGATGTGCCCCCCTGTTTCTTGTAGATGTGCCCACCTGTCTCTTGTAGATGTGCCCACCTGTCTCTTGTAGATGTCCAGCTGGCTGCGGGTGGCGTTGGCCCGGCGCAGCTCCTCCTCCAGCTCGCAGGTGCGCTGCATGTAGACGGTGTTGCGCTCCTCCAGCAGACGCACCTGCCGCCGCAGGTCTCCCAGGTCCTCCAGCTTACGCTTGTAGGTGTCCACCAGCGCCTCCAGCCGGCTCACGCGGTCTGAAGAATGCCTGCAGGGAGGGGGGGAGGGAGGGAATGTGGCACAGAGGTCAGCAACAAAATGTTTGCCTGTGGGCGTCAGGGGCCAGTTGTCCAAGGCACCCATACCATGTAAACAGGGACCTGGGTTCGAGTCTAGCTCGAGTAAATTCCCAATTCCACCCCATCTCTCTTTCTGTTTCTCTCTCAAATATTTCATGTAATTCCTCCCTGTCTAACACCATTAAAGGCTAAAAACACAAAATAAGTAAATAAAAAAAAAATATGTTTGCCAAATTACATAAAAGGAATCTCATCCAGACATGACTACAGACATTTGGCAGTAATTTTTAAGCCCCAGGGCTAGTAACCTCCCACTAAAGAGATTAGACATGGACACAATAATCATTTCCAATGTAGGCAATGCAAACAAGGACAGTGGGTGGAGGGTAAAGAGACAGTGGTCAGTGTGTGTGTGTGTGTGTGTGTGTGTGTGTGTGTGTGTGTGTGTGTGTGTGTCTCACCTAAGGATGTCCATCTCGTCCTTGAGTGTCTGGGCTTCCTGGGCCAGGCTGGTGAGGTCCTCATTGCGGTGCTGTAGCTCCACCACCTCGCGCTCCAGTATATCCGCCCGCACACGCATGTCGTCCCGACTGTTCTCAAGCCTGTTGGAGGAATAGGAGGAAGAGGAGGAGGCAGGTGAGGGCTTCAAATGTTATTTTACCCTTTCACCAGTTCACCAGTTTGTCTGATGGAATAACACTTAGTCTAATACTGCGGTCCATTTGCCATCGGTGCTCGTTTGCAAAGCGGTTCTGCGGGTGTTTCAACTGGAAGTTCTTTTTTTTTTATTTTTTTTTTAAGTATTTTTTTGGCCTTTTTATGGCTTTATTTAGATAGGACAGTGAAGATATTGACAGGAAGTAAGTGGGAGAGAGAGATGGGGAAGGGTCGGGAAATGACCGCAGGCCGGATTCGAACCTGGGTCCACGTGGGCAAATGCCCGCTCATGGTCGGGTGCTCTAACCACTGCACCACTGCACCACCCTCAACTGGAAGTTCTGAAATGCGCACCCCCTATCTATCAACCAGATATCTCAGAGCAGCACAGAGTGCCCGAGACCTTCTGTGGCAAATGGGATACAGACATCTTGATTCTGATCTGTGTTTTTAGCGGGCGTGACACTGTGTCATCTGAATCCTGGCTCCCAAAGATAATGGAATGCACTTTATGGAGCCAGGACAAACATGCCGGAAGTAAAACCTTTGAGTCTTGAAATAGAAATGTGACAGATGTGAGGTGAATGCCACAGGGTCATCAGTATGGCATGTAAATTTAAACAGAGAGCTCTCCTGAATTTAAAAACTATTTTCTTTAAAGTAGAACTAGCTAACACTAGCTAAATGGGGCATAGAAACTAACTTTCAGTTTCATTTCCCTATGTCCCGTTTAGTTAGTTAGTGTTAGCTACCAGCTCATTATTTGGTCTACGTTGCATCAAATATTCTCGTTCTTTTTCCTACCAACAGCACAACAGGGCTATGGATTTATCACACCTAACTTACTTAACTACTGAGCTCTGTAGACATGAGAGCTAAGAATATATACACACACACACACCATCTTAACAGAACATGGCTCACCTGTAGTTCTCCTCCTGCAGCTGCTCCATCTGGCTCTGCAAGAGCAGCAGCTTCTTGTTGGTGATGGTGCTGGAGGAGTCCTGGGGGTCGGAGCGCCTGAGCCTCTCCCTCAGAGACTGGACCTCCGCCTGCAGGGAAGACCGCTCCTCCTGGACCACGGACAGCTGAGCCCGCAGGGTGGAGGGACAACAGGTGTGGCCACACAACCACACAGATATGGAGATAGATGGAGAGGGGGAGGGAGGGAGAGAGGGAAAAAGAAAGAAAGAGAGAGAGAAAGAGAGAGAAAGAAAGAAAGAAAGAAAGAAGGAGAGAGAGAGAGAGAGAGAGAGAGAGAGAGAGAGAGAGAGAGAGAGAGAGAGAGAGAGAGAGAGAAAGAAAGAAAGAAAGAGAGAAAGAAAGAAAGAGAGAAAGAAAGAAAGAAAGAGAGAAACAAAGAGAGAGAGAAAGAGAGAAACAAAGAAAGAAAGAAAGAGAGAAAGAGAGAAAGAAAGAAAATATAATGTAACTCTAAAGCACATAACTGTGAGACAGCCTACACAACAATCCTTCGAACATTAACAGAGACACATGCTTTGAAATGTAGTGATGGACGGACGGATGATTCAGATGAAGAACACTGATGCAGTTAACAGCTTGTATAAAACACAGCAACACAAAGGGAATGGTCACTCAGTGCAGTTATAAAGGCTGGGTCATCACAACTGGACAATTCATCATGCATCAGTCCCACCTCTCAAAGCTTGTGAGGCTATGGCTTGGTGTTCTAGCCAAGTCTACAAATATGTAAACCTCGGACAGGCAAACCTCCCCGTCTGCCGGCAGAGACCATAAGAAATGAATTAGAATACCTTGGAATTTTTGGGGAATGAGCACATTAAGTGAATTTAAATTGACCTTACTGAGACACCATTACAAACATAAATTTAAAGTCAGAGCATGCTAGCATCTGGTAGCTGTAATGCAGAGATGAGAAGTATGGCTTAGTGGGGGGCGGTGTGAGTACAGTCAGTCAGGCTGGGTAGCAGGCAGTTTGAATGGCCTTTTTTTATGGGCTTTTTTTAAATAAAAGGCCATAGGCACATACTTACCATAGTGGTGCCCAACTCCTACTGTGAGTGCACCAAAGCTCTACGCTGAGTTTCATAAGGGGTAGACAGACAACCTGCTTTAGGATCACACCAGTTGTGTACAGAGGCAAACACAAGACACACAGACACATAGACCGACAGACAGACAGAACACAACAACCCCTCTGACTGCTCTTCCTGCTGGGTGAGGTTCCTGTTTTGGCTGAGTCTCGACACACACCAGCACCATCCAGTCAGACCAGTTACAGCACACACACAGCCAGGCTGAGCAGCACAGGCCAAATCACTAGTCACAGATGGTGTGCACACACACACGCGCACACACACACACACAAACACTCACATACTAAGCATGCTCCGTTATCCCATGCCATATTAACACTACAAACATCTCCACCCTTCCACACAAGGCTCTCTGACCCCAGTCAAGAGCTCCGCCCTCCTCCTCTACTCTGACACTCACCTGGTGCTGCAGGTCTCTGCAGCGCTGGGACATATTCTCCTCCTCTGCCTCCTCGCTGAGGAAATAGTACTTCCTTGACTAAGACGAGAAAAACACAACAAAGAACAGAAATGGATAAATAAAGGACAAATGTGAGCAGGTCAGAGAAGGTGAGAGAATGAGAGAGAGAGAGCGCTAAGTGTGACAAAGTATGATACACACACATGGAGCCAGAAAGGAGGAGGAGGAGTGATGGGAGGGGAGGGGAGAGAGTCTCAATAAAAAAAGGGTATAAAGTATCACAAAAGAATGTGTGTGGGGGTGTGAATAGGGCCCTATGATTTCCGCGATGCGGAAAACACGGACGGAATCACGGAATCTAGACATGAAAACGGAATTTTGTTATAAACGCGGAATTGCACGGAATTTGCCTATATTTTGCGATACCATTAAAAATCCATTCTTTCCGTCAGCATTTCTTAGTTTAAAAAATATAAAACCCCATTTCAATCGACTGCCAATGATGAGCCTGCCTGAGTTGAGTGCTACGTTGCCTAGTAACCATATCACAAATATTCATGTTCCTGCCACGCGAGGTTGATTGCAGGATCATAGCGATGCGAACATGAAACGCGCAGCCGACAAGTCAACACCGTCAAAAAAGTTGAGAAATACACAACTAACTGCACAATATCGTGCCGAACAATACCCTAACGACTACTATGCGTCTGGCCAGCAACTCTTCTGTAAGTTTTGTCAGCACACTATTGATTGGACCCGTTAAGACACATGCAACGACCACATCAAATCGAAAGTGCATATAAGAAACAAGGTTGCTAGCAGAACAACCGGAGCCAGCTCTCTCCAGGTTACACTAGAATCAGCAACCAAATCGTATGATGCCAGACGTGAGTTTGTGGAAGATTTTGTCGCAATGTGTGCCGAAGCAGACATACCATTGGAAAAAATGAAAAAGATGCGCCCTTTTCTTGTAAAACATTGCAAGCAGGGAGGCGCGCTCCCTGAAAACGTGAGCAGTTTGAGACAGATCCACCTCCCGCGAGTCTTTGAACAACACATGCAAAAAGTACTGCAAGAGATCCGTGGCAAGAAACTTTTCGTGGTCATCGATGAAACCACTGACAACCGGGACTGCAGTGTCCTCAACATTGTTATAGGTATGTATCTGTCGAATTTGATCAAATTTTGCCACTAAGAATGTATTGCATGCATTTAAACCTATTCAGCTGCTTGTGTTCTGGACTGCAAGAAATTATGTCTTGTGTTCTTGCCAAACTGTGAAGCACTTTCAGCTGCATCTTGTATGAATTGTGATATAGAAGTAAAGATTATTATTATTATTATTATTATTATTATTATTATTATTATTATACAACCTATTTATTTTCCAGATCTATGCATCTCACTTCCAAAATTCTGGTTTACTACTATGTATTATAAATATAATTCTAACTCATTTTTCTTTACTCTTTTCTGTTTAATTCAACAGGCACTGAAGGCAAGTACTACTTGACTGATGTGATCTTCATGGACAGTTGCAATTACTCAACAGTTTCCCAGGCAATACTGCAGTCTCTTCACAACAACCAGGTGGACTTAAATGACATTCTAGCAGTAGTTACTGATAATGCAGCATACTGTCTGAAAGCCTTCAGAGAAGTGCTGAGGGGAGTAATGCCCAACAGTGTGCATGCCACCTGCTTATGCCACATCATCAATTTAGTGGGAGAGACCTGGCAACACTACAAATACTTCAGTGAGGTTACAGCTCTAGTGATGTGGGTTAAGTCTGCCTTCTTCAAAAAGCCTGCAAGAAAGAGAAGATGGGTCCACTTTTTGACAATAAAGGAGGCAGTACGGCCAAAGGTAGCCCCTGAGCCAGTTAGCACAAGGTGGAATAGCTGGTTTGAATCAGTGCAGTACCACAACGAACATGTCCACCTGTACAAGGAGTTCTTTGCAGCAGAGAAGTCCTCTGCTCAGGCTGTAAAAAACATCCTTGAGCTGATGGACACAGATGTAAAGCAAGAGGCCATTCAGTTGAAGCTGACGTTCATCTCTGAAGCGTGTGGGAGACTGGTTACAGCTCTGAGAGTGCTTGAGGGCACCCACACTCCAGTAGCAGTGTCTGCTTACAATATCATGGAAGATCTTGGTTCCTATTTAGTTAATGGGACAGCTAAAACCCATGGCTTTGGGACCAAAACTGATGAGCTGCTGAGCCAAATGAGAATGTCAAATAAGAGAGATGTACTGGATCACCTTCATGATGGATTTCACACTGCATTTGAAAAATTTTCAAAGCACTGGGATGTTCATCCTGCCAGACAGATTTACCAGTTGGTCAGAGTGTTTGATCCCAGGCAGGCTCCTGCTATGGAGAGGCAGATTGAAGCCTATGGCACACTGTGGGGGTTCAAGAGCCCATCTCCTGAGCTCAGTGAGGAGTGGGCCACATACCATCACTGTGTGAGGAATGAAAGCCTCTCAGCTTCCCTGAACCCTGCTGACTACTGGAAAGGTACAAGCCAACGATTTCCATGCATAGGAAATATTGCCATGTCCTACATCTATTTCCCAGTCAGTTCTGTGGACTGTGAGAGGAGTTTCAGCAAGTACAAGACACTTCTCACTGACAAGAGAGAGTCTCTCACGGAGCTGAACACCAAGTGCCTTGTCATCATGTACTTTAATGCCGATGTATGCAAAGGATTGTAAATATGCCAGAGCAACTGACAATAAAATTCCAAGGCAATACAAAAATGAGATTTACGTTCAGGAAATTTCAATTTTGAGTTTGAGAAATTTTGACTATTTTTGGCTATTTCAGTTTTTGTTTTATTTAGCCCTGAGTGTGGCGCTGTTCAGTAAACAGATGAAATAAATAATGAAAAAAAGATTTTTGTGTCTGTCCTTGACTTTTTAAAGGTGAAAATTAGTTAGAAGTTTTAAAAATCCGAAATGGCAAAAAATAAATCCGAAAAAACGGAATTTGAGAAAAAATAAAACGGAATTTGAGAAAAAATAAAACGGATTTCATAGGGCCCTATGTGAATGTTTTGGATGAATTAAAAAAAATGGGTCAGAATGAACACAATACAAGGTGGAGAACCATAGAGAAAAAAAGAGGGGAAGGGGGTGGGGGTATTTACCTGGTAGTCAAAGTCACCGTAGGTCTCCGGACTTCCTGGTTCCACAGGCTCTTTGGTGAGGAGCTGAGTAGAAAGTACACACACATCCAGAGAACAGGGGGACATGAGCTCCCACTTACACCAGACAGATCACTGCTTACTGATCACATGCTGCCTCAGTCTTTTTATAGCAGGAAAGAGTACAATGAGTGACTTATTTAGGCTGTCCACAGCCTCTTGAGAGAGTTATAGCTAGTTACTTTACTGTCCTGGTGTAAATTCAATTCCTCCAAAGGATTGGTTCGTTACAACAAGAGAATAAAACTATTCTGATTAAACAGGCAGCTACCAAAAGTGTGTCACCATGGCTTGTGTTTTTTAAGTTCTTGGACATCATAAAGACCCTTCAGAAAGCAAAAGTCTGGGTGAAGAGTGAAGACAAGTCAATGAAAGTCATCTTACCTCCTGAATAGCAGTCATAACAACATGCTGGACAGACTCCTCTAGCGTCATAATCTGCTGAATGTGCTCTGTGGAGAGGAAAGAACGAACAAAAAAAGAAAAAAAAAGAAGGATGTTTTCTTTCTCGCTAAAACAGAAACCACTACCACAATCACTCTCATGTTTTATGGAACTAACACCCCACGTTTCCCCCCCCCCCCCCCCCCAGAGCTGTTAAACTGATGTTGGCCCACCTTCTAACCTAGGGTTAGAGGCTTAAGAACTCTTGAAGTCTGCAATTCATTAAATACCATGTGATGGCCTCATGTGATTTCCATCCCTTCCCTAAATAATCCATGTCCATTCTCAACCACAGTGGTATGGGACGATCATGTGACACCAGTGTGATATAAACGTTTTTAATCCCCGTTTACCTTGCTTCTTCTCACAGCTCACCGCACATCCCAGCACCAGCTGTACCAGTCGCCCCATCTCAGTCCCGTCTCCCAACTCCCCAATAAGGTTGACATCAGGCAGGTGCTCATCTGAAACCTGTTGGCCGAGAACCTGAAACCGCCATGGGTGTAAAGAGAGAGGGATGGACACCCACACATTACAGCCTCTGAGGAACCAGAGTGAGGGAAACAATTATCTAGATGTCCATGTATTGAAGCATTACGTTCTCCTTACATCATGGTAATACTCCAGCATGCTCTGTAGAATCTTCTTCAGGTTGCTGACCTGTGGAACGCACAGGCACCATTACTGAGGGTCCTATGAGAGCTCGTTTGTGTAATAACAAAACACCCTTATTTTTTAACAAAATATGTCAATTAGGTTGTGATTAAATGTCTGCATACCTTCAAGCGCCAGTTGGCCCCACTCTCCTCTTTGATCCTGCCCAGCCATGTCTCGTTGAACCAAGATGGATCTCTGACAAGTTCACAAAAAAAGAATTAACAGCTCCCTCAACACAATGTGCAAAACACAGATTTACCTCAAGGCACTCTGTATAACCAGGCTATGTTTGTTTAGTTAAAACAGCTGGGTTAGCTGTCTTATCATATAACTAAAAATGATTATAGAGAATCTATGCAAAGGTGCTTCTGAATAACTGTATGCATGAAAATCACACATTAAAGCAAACCACCACTCACAGCACCATTTCACAACCCTTTGCTGAAAGTCACATACACACGTAATATAAACAAACAACTTCGGAATCTCGCTAGGTTAAAATTTGTCATGCACACTCCAAGCTTATTAGGGAAATAAGAGATAGGAAATCTTGACTGTTAAGACTCACGATTCGCATTAATAATCTATTTGGACGGACAACTTAAATGTTTTACCAGCAAAACTCGTTCAAAATGTCTTTGAGCGCACAATTTAATTTTGATTCGCATGATAAATTGGATGCAGACACGCACAAACTCAACTTTTCAGGCGCTCACCAAAGTCAAATGAGGTGGGTAGTAGCCCAGCTAGTCACCTTATGTTAACTAATATCATTGCACGCTTCTCACCTTAACACAGGCCTTATCTGGCGATGTGAATATTTTTTTAGATACGACTGCAGCAGGGCCCCCACAAGTCACATTACTAAAAGCTTAACCTTTGGCAACCTCCATAACATGAGTCAAAATGACAGGACACCTTCTAGTTAGTAGCTTTGCACTTACATTTTGTTTAGGACGTGAGCAATGGCCACGCCACTGGTGAGGTCATGCTTGCTGGTGCAGGATGGCACCTGATATGTCTGCAACTGAGAGGGAAAGCGATGAATAAAAAATTACATATTAAACAGTTATGGGCAAATAAACAGATTTAAGAACCGGGCAGAGCACCATGGGGTCAAGGAGGGTTTGAAATTCACGCGGCAATGAAATCATTGCCTTGTACACTGCATCCCATTCCCATGTTGCACATAAACAGTACACATGTTTGCTGGTGCCGGGTGAAACTATCGTTTCAGTGTAATTTCATTACACGTTTTTTGTGTGTCTGACAGGTAAAATTGCAGGATTAAGTTTGCGTCCATGGATTCTTCTTGGCCTTGGTTAACTAAAAACGCAGGTGTCAGAGACAAGTATTACCTGGCTACCCAAATGTCTTGCGCAATTTTTGCATGTGCAACTGTTTCAGTTAAAGCACAAGAACTGAGATGAGATACTCGTTTCCAGTTAATTATCAGACAGACAATATCAAGCCGTCTGCGATTTATGTAAATATAAGAATTGCGGTTTAGCCTGAATATTTTTTTAAGACCTTTGATCTGTTACACAAGACCTTTAGCACGAAAGCTAAAACAGGTACACGTAGGCCGACACTGATACGACGTACTAGCAAGCTAGTTGTGTTTGTCTGGTGAAAGTTATGTAGAATAGCGTTGTAAATAAATAAGTTGCAAAATCTGTCGACATTTAATTTATCCTGGCTAATCGGCGATAGTTGGATCCCTGGACTGAAAAAACAAGCCCACACTTATTCCTGTGCAGAGAATTAAAAAATAACCATTTACTTTGTTGGGCTGGCTGGCTAGATAGTTAGCTATCTGGGAGTAGCTAAAGCAACGTTCGACTAGAAAACACCTGCTGGTCAGTGCCGAGCTTGGTTAGTTAGCAGTCAAAAACAAAATTATAAATATAACTTACCCAATTGAGTAGCGAATCGCATAACTCTGCTTTGTCCAGACTCATTCTGTGTCGTCCGAAGACGCTGACTTTTTAGCGAGCTAGCAGTGGATTTGCGGCGTTACACACTTTTCAGGGAGCAGACGAGTTTGTTTTTGTTGCTTGCTAGCTTATGTTACCTCCACGCAAGCCCACCCTGGCCCTCTGTGGCTAGCCAGTTACTATTCTGTGCCGCTCTGATAAACCCTTGTGGGCTCCCGTAGCTAGATTAAGTGTTGTCACGGTAACATATTTGCATGCGACGGAAGTGATGGATCCATACAGTCTATGGACGGACCACGGTGTAAAAGTTGTACGTAAACTACACCACTGGCGATAGTTAAATACAGTCTGAAACGTTGCCTGCGAATCTGCAGTAATTTTTAGGTGTTATGTCATGGCTTATGGTTTGTCATAGCCTTACCTTAATGACATTAAGGGAAGACGCACCTTGCTAGCCGGACGCTAAGCACTAGCTAAGTGCTGCTGATGGCTATAAATCAGACACGTCTAGTCTGCGCAACAGATTTCGTCTATACACAGCGGTATAATACTTTGGTAAATCGCTAGGCAATAGTTGCTTTTGTTCGCTCTTTGTTTACAGCCAGTGAACTGGCCACTGTAACATATTGGCAGTCATCATCTCAAAAGTTTGTTGATACCCTGCAGATCTTTTGATAGTTGCTTTGGGGGTGGGTTCTGGGAATAGACATGTTTCAGGTTTCTTTATTTTCATATGACATATCACGAAATGGAAGTTCACTAGTTTGACTAGTAACCTTATTGTTGTGGTACATTGATTGTCTTTGCACCTTGTTGATTAGTTTCAAAAG
Organism: Coilia nasus; assembly: GCA_027475355.1. Taxonomy (NCBI): domain Eukaryota; kingdom Metazoa; phylum Chordata; class Actinopteri; order Clupeiformes; family Engraulidae; genus Coilia; species Coilia nasus. Next base: position 28,617,891 of record CM050216.1, read on the forward strand.
CCTGACAAAAACTGCGTCCTTCCTCTTTATACTTCGATAGCAAGTGCATTTACCACCTATGGCTCAAGTGTGGCCAGACATACTAACAGTCTTGCCTGTCAGTGAAGCTGAACTTAATCTCAGCTTCAGTGAGAAGATTGATCTAAGCCTAGTGGACATTTTGAAGCAAGCGAGGAACCAGCTGTATCACAAAAATGGAACACGAGATGGGGTTGAGACGGCTCAGATTGTTCTTGACTTCTCTTGGGAAAAGCTGAATACAGGCACCTGGCGTGATGTGGCTAAGGAGTGGAGGCGTGTCTATTCCTATGGATGCCTCTTCAAAGTGACTGCACTGTGTTGTGGAGAAGTCAGTCAGCTCAAGATTGATGAGGCCATTAAAACATGTGACATGGGACTACTTATGGGAGCTTCCATTCTGGATGATGTCCTTCAAAAGCTTGTAAGAGTGTTGCAGAACAAAGCAAAGGCATGGCAAAGCAAACACACAGAGCCAATTGTAGAGCCAGAAAGAAAGGTTTGTGCATTGTCATTTACATGGTTACAGTAAGATGTTCTACAGACTGTTTTTGGAAAAATATTTGTCTTATCTTTATCTTTATTTCCTGTCTTTATATCCTAAGTGCCATACCATCATGGCCACAGTGAAATAAGGCAGACAGTCTACTGTCTCAGTTTAATCCAATTTTAAATGGTTTACTTCTCATTTTAACCACCGTTAATAGAAAACATCACATCAGAAGTTCTTTACTCTTGTGTCCCTTTAGAAATTCAAGACAGAATGTGATCCCGCACCTATAATCAATCCAGCCAAAGCAGTGCCCAGGATTTACTGTCCATCTCTTGAGCAATTTAGGACAGAATTTCTGGACCCCCTCAGGCCTGTTATTTTAGAGGGTGTTATTGATCATTGGCCTGCCTTCAAGGAGCACCCATGGAGGTATTTACAATAGTTATCTGATTACATTCAGACTGCATGCGTGGCATACTTTGTAATACCGGTATATACTGTATGTATGTCATATACTGTACCAAAAGTAACCATACCAACCATGTGTAATTGTTGGTGTTTGGCAAACATAGGGGAGACCGGGGTTGGTTGTCACATTTTTTGCTTTCATTTGAATCCCTCAAAAACGGTGTTATGAATAGATTGCCTTTCAATGTATAATGTAAGCTTAAAGTGTCAGGTAGGACTGGAGGGTCGTAACCGCCTTAAATTCAATGTGTTCAAAAGATTTGGGCTACTAAATAGACATTGACAGCCTGTGACAACCAACCCCATCGCGGGGTTGGTTGTCACACACTATGGGGTTGGTTGTCACAATGTTATTTCAATGGGAGGGAGGGGAAATGATAACATAGAAATATTTTTGAAAATTATGCAAAAAAGTGAAGTGAAATTTAATCAGAATATAAGTATAACACACAGGCATTGGGAATATTGACATTGGAAACATTGAAATAAAACATAGACTTGCTGAATACATACTATTTTATAACATATTATTTAAATATACATATTATGCACCAAAAGACAGATTAGAACAATTACATAAGTAGGCCTATTGTTACTATTTAGATTTGTGTGTGTGTGTCAGAGAGTGAATACATATATATGGCCATATATTACATTTTTGTATGGGAGACAATGTGACAACCAATCCCAAACAGAGTGTGACAACTAGGGGTGTGCAAAAAATATCGTAATATATCATATCGCAATATATCGTATCGCAATACACTGTATCGTTTTAAACATCAATATCGTGATACTAATTTTCACAATATACTATATCAATTTCTGACCGCAATCCTATGCACTTTATGTTTTTCTGTTACATTGAGTTCATTAACTCTGAGTTATGTTGATTTAATTAAGTTTTGATAAGATGTGAGACTATCTAGATTTTTATTTAGCTCTATTTTGACATTTTCTCTGAACAATGTAGAATATCGCAATATATCGCAATCACCTCACCTCACCTCAAAACTTTGTGTCAAAAACTTGAACTGTTAATGTAGATGACCCCTAACACTAATTCTGAACAGTTCTATGTCAGCGGCGTTGATCAGGGCCCTTTAGTGGCTGAGATATGATGAGTGTGACAACCAACCCGTGTGACATCTAACCCCGGTCCCCTACATGTTTTTTTGCACTGGTTTGTTCTGAAAGTATAGACTATTTGCGAACAGTTGCTGGGTGTCGAACGGTACCTGTGGAAGTAGGCTCCAGATACACAGATGAGGCCTGGTCACAGACTCTAATAACTGTCAGTGAATTCATTGAGCGCTACATACTTGGCAAAGTAAGTTTCTCTCTTTACAAGCATTTTAACTCACCTTCATCAAATAAGACCATTATTATAAATAATCTGTAAATAGTGTGTGAAAGAAGTCTCTTTGAGTATCTAAACATATTTAGGCCCTGATTTCTTGCTTTCACTCACAGGGAAACACCGGTAAAGGGTACCTCGCACAGCATCAGCTCTTTGATCAGGTTTGGACTTGCCTTTGAAGCTTTATTATGAGGAAGTAATTAGTTTAACTGTTATTATGGCAGAATACATTGTCAATTAAAGTATATTTTCTGTTTTCCATTTGAATATTTTATTTAGAATAATGTACATAGTAATGTGGTATTTGTTAGTTGACCAGACAGTCGGTACATAACATTGTTGCTATTGACTTGTTTTGATCAAAGTGCATTTAGGTTTTTTTTTTTTTTTTTTTATTGTGTGACAGCCTGTATGTAGTTTTCTATGACACAGAGTTGAGTTTTACATGACTGAGTGCCTTGATTCTCCAGTAGTCTGCTGGTCAATTCTTAGGAGTTTTCTGAAGACTGTCTCAGCTGTTTTAGTTGGTGTCTAGAATGTTCGATTATGAACACATACTCGGAGATTGGAAGTTTATGCAGTTGGTTGTAATCTCAAGCCTTATTGGTAGCTACAACAACATAATGCCCCTTTAAGAAGGCCAGATGGGCTTATTCACTTTTGTAGCTGTACTGTTGGCCCAAACTAGGTTTTGCTGCTTTTGGAAAATAAGACATATATGAGATTTAGCTGATCTTATGGTGCCAGTCTTGTGTAGGTAATAGGCTAATAAACAGCATAGCTTATGTAAGAAATATGGCTTCACAGTGACATAGAAATAGAAAATTAGTGTGTTTCCATTGTCCTTTTTATTTCAGGATGTCTACACTATGTGTTTCGTGTGTTTAAAAAGCTAACCTTTGGTTTTCTCTTCCTCGATTCACATGTTTAGTTCATTTATTTGACATGTATAACTATGGCAGTTTCACAGTTTTTGAGGCCATGAAATTGGAATAAAGTATGCTGTTAATGTTGATGTGCTGTGGAATTGCAGTTTCCGCCTACAGTTTGGCAAACAGGAAGAAAGGACATTATCTTCCTGTTGACAGTTGGTAGTTCCTGTTCCTGTTGATAGTTGCCAGTCCTCCTTCCAAATTCCTGCTGCAGGAAAACAGTATCCCTTATTATAATCATGGGACTATCTTTTTTTTTTGTCAATGTAGGGGTACATAATATTGACTACATTATATATGCGTTGGTAACATAGACTGCCACTGAAACTTGAAGCAGTACATTTTTAATTTGGTAAAATAAATTATTTCCAGACCCCAAGTCAACAAGACCAGTCGGAACTCTAATTCTCAGTATGTAAAATACTCCCTATGTGAAGATCTTAAATTAATGTTTTTGGTAAACAGGCGTAGAACAAATGCCAGACGAGACCGCCTTGCAGAAAAAAGTGCTGTATCTGAATGTCATATAAAATTCTAGTGATAAACTTTAGATCCCAGAGCTGAAAGAGGACATTCGTATCCCTGACTACTGTTGTCTGGGTGAGGGGGAGGAGGATGACATCACCATCAATGCGTGGTTTGGACCCGGCGGGACCGTCTCCCCACTTCATCAGGATCCCCAGCAGAACTTTCTGGCCCAGGTGTGTACCCCAGAATAATCCTTGCCAGATATTCAGAAGGTCTGTGTGTGTGTGTGTGTGTTTGTGTGTGTGAGTGTTTGTGTGTGTGAGTGTTTGTGAGTGTTTGTGTTTGTGTGTGTGTGTGTGTGTGTGTGTGTGTGTGTGTGTGTGTGTGGGACTGGATGTTCTTGTACTTTCTTCAGTGTCTTGTCCTCTCTTCCAGGTGGTGGGCAGGAAGTATATTCGTCTATATTCTACAGAGGAGACAGAGAGACTCTATCCCCATCAGTCTCAGCTACTTCATAACACCAGTCAGGTAAGTCAGGCTTCTCCCAGGGGCACCTCTCACCCCTGCCTGTATACTCTTCAATAGTTTGTGTTTTCATTTTATAATTACTCTTCACTGATTTATGTAATCTTGGTAATGTGCATAGAATATGCTGTGGGGAAAAAATGCACGTAGCATCAAGCTGCTACCTTAGTCCAGTACAGATAAGTACACCATTAACTCTGGACTGGACTAGATTTGTAGTTAATATATGGTACCTACTTCTGCTGTAACTGCACCGTGTACTGTACTTGTATAATGACAATAAAGGCACATAATCTAGTGTAGGTGGGACTGTTGTGTTGTGCAGGTGGACGTGGAGAGCCCTGACGCTACCCGCTTTCCCGACTTCCTGAAGGCCTCGTATCAGGAGTGTGTTCTCCAGCCAGGTGACGTCCTCTTCATCCCTCTCAAGCACTGGCACTATGTGCGCTCCCTGGAGCTCAGCTTCTCAGTCAGCTTCTGGTGGGCATGACAGGACACATGGGCATGGGGACACAGGGACCCAAGACTGATGAGGTGCCTGCGGTCTAGAGAGCTGTGCTGTGAAAAAAGTATTATTTTTTAATATTTATAAAGCAATAAGCTCACAATAAAAACACACATTTGTACATAAAGTAATGCAGGAGTCCAGTACCTGTTTTTGTACTGTCATATAACACATGCATGTGTTGAATGTTCACTTAATGACCTCTAGATGGCGCACTGGCTCCTTGACGTGACAACCTAAGTTGACCTTTTATTTTGTCAAAATTAAAATAAATGTAACAAACCAAAATAAGTTACAACAGGCCAGGTGGACTAGTTTGACTAGTGCCAGACCCGTAAATATCATTGGGCAGGTTGTCAGGTTACATTCATCTTCAACTCTTAGCTGTGTCCTCCCCTCAAAAATTTAATTATGCTGCAAAACTGTAAATCAGCTTAAAGGTAACATAAACCTGGCCTAACAAAATTAAAAGTTTCACTCCAAGTACAAGGTCTGTAAGGCAAACCAGTGTGCTGTGTAATGTCACTATGCCTCATCAAAAGCCTGTGTGCCAGTGCAGAAAACACTGACGCTCATTGTGAGGAAATCTATGGGGGAAAATGTCAAAAGGATTATTTCAAGGGCTCCGTGTGAATGCAAGGCAGAAGACAAAACACGATGAGATGCTGCTAAATTGAGGCAATCACCTCCGCTTACGCACATAACACTTAATTCTGTTAATTATGGAGCTGTTTTGAATACCCTGGGTGACATCAGAACCAGTTGTGCTGCATCATAAATATTTAGTTCCTTTTCTGGTTCTTTTCACATCATTCATAAACGTGTGAAAAATCTGCTATGACAAAACACTGACAGCCAGCCACAGATTGTGCGGTACTGATCACCGCTCCTAGGATATTTTTTGCTTTGGTAAACGATGTGGTGTATAAATAGCACATTGACACTCCTCTGACTGTGTGTCAGTGCAGAAAATAGAAAGCTGAAAATCACTGCCCAGTGCGAAAAAATTCTCTCTCTCTCTCTCTCTCTCTCTCTCTCGCTCTCTCTGTCTTCACATGCTGTGCTTCACGTAGTCCACCCCTCTCTTTCTCTCTCCCTTCCTCTCTTTCTCTTCCTCCTTCACCCCCTCATCTGCTCTCTGCGTGTCAGCATCTCCACTTCCTGTTGATAGAGCCAAACCCATTGGCCCAGCTCCACCCACCTGCTCCCCTGCACGCACCTGTGCACATGCCTGTGTTCGCATCACTTCCTGTCTCTCCCTTCCGGACCCGTCAATCAACCTGGCTGCGGTGTTATCAGATGGGAGGTCAACCATGACCATATTTGTTCACAACACTGTAATCCATAACTGTGTGTGTTGCAAATACAGGCTTGGCTCATGTCTGTATGGGGGGAGCTTTGTTCCTTAGATAAGTTTCTCTCTAAGTGCTTATCTATTGTTAAGGGACACCTGTTGTGCTGGGTGTCAGAAATTAAGTAATTCTGTTTCTGGTCACATGAAAAAGCATGTGTGTTTTCTTAAATATCTGCTATTTGAAATATTGTTTTGGTATCTGTCTAAAAGGGAGTGGCATTAGCATTCTTCTGACATAATAATGATCAGTTTCTCCAGCACATTTTAATGGAATCTCAGTAGGCCTCTTGTGTTGTCATCGCCTTTCAGTTTACTGGAGGTAGCACTGTGCGGAACGTTTCTATGAATGATGACCCTGTGACATACTGCTGTTAATCACGTCTACAGTAGCCTGGGCAAGTAACTTGACATTGAGATTCTGGGAAAAAAAACTTACTGCATAACCTCCCACTCTTTCTCTTATTTTTTTTTCTCTTGCCTTGGCATTTATCACTGTTTCCCCAGTTCCTATATTCCACCACACTCAAAGTTGTCTGGTCATCCTTCAAAGAGGCATTATCCAGGCACTTAACAGTTGTCATCAGTTACTGAAAAGTATTTGGCCATCCACCTCATATTACTCTCTGCCATAGCCTGTCAGAAATGTAGCAATTTGAAAGTCCCTTCAGTTCATTTCCACAGTTCCATTCCAACATTTCCACTGTGTGATCCTTGGAATACTACCAGCAAAAACCAGTGTCCTCAGTCCTGTGGGCTAAGCACTAGCAGCTAGTCAGAATTCAAAGTCAAAGTCAGCTTTATATTTCATTCTGGCATGTGTACAGGACATATACAGGAATGAAATTACGTTGCTCTTAGTCTCTGGATGCAGCCACACCGACAAGATACCAAATATGGAAAAATAGAAAAAGTAAACATAAAGTGAGCATGGCCTTAAGGGATTAGCTAAGTACAAAGAGCTAAAAGGCAACCAATACTATAAATAATATAATGTTGCAATATGAATAAAATCACAATACCCACATACAGTACAATACAATACTGACATACGGCGCACATGATGTGGAGCTCAAGGAGTGAATTGTGAGAGGGGCTGTTGAGGGTCCCCGGTTCAGATCCAGGCGTCCAAGAGGAAGTGGGCCTGAAGGGTCGGGTGGCCGTCTCACCGTTCGGGTGACTCACCCGCAGAGGGTCCGCTGACTAACACGGCAACGAGGTGGTGGTGGAGGGGTGTGGTAGGGGGTTTTGGCATGGTGTGTGTGGGTGGGTGTACGTGTGTGTAGGGGGGAAACTATTTTTGACTCGACACCCTCCCCGCGTCCCTCAATTCCTCTTTTCACTCGTTCTTTCTTCCTTACTCCCAAGATGTGTACTTCCTCCTTAGCTTTTTTTGAGGGCCTCTATGACGCAGTAAAGCTCTCTGAGGAATAGCAAAGGAAGAAGGGAGGGGTGAGGAAATATATGTGTCATTTTTTTTTTAATCTGCGCTTGCCAGCAAAGAAATAAAGCTGAGATTGGGCACGCACTCACCGGCCGTAGAGAAACATCTGTTAAAAACCTTTTCTGACAGCCTCACTTTAACAGCACCCAGGACACTGTGATCAACGTCCTCGTCAGGGCTCAGGGAGCACCATTAAGAGCTTTGTAATAAAGTAGAATTTTCCCCAGAGTGACCTTGGGAGGTTCTTGGATTTAAAATCATTTTTGTATACGCAGGGGGAAAAAAGAAGTCAGACCATATTTTAAAGAACATTGTTTTACCGTGTGTCCTCAACATGTGGATGTGAACCTATGACCCTCTCAGCACTGCGAGACTCAGTTGACATGAATGATGTTGACGAGTGATGTGTCACAAGTGTGTGGAACGCCACTGGAATGGCTTCACTCAAACTCAACTTCAGAGGCCAGCACTTGATCCCTGAGCTTGACAGCTCTATCCCACTCCCCATCTCAGGAATGAAGCCTGCGGTTGAGTGTGTGAGTGTTTGGGCAGCCAGGGGGTTAACCAGAAAAAGCGTCCTGGGCCTTTAAAAGTTGGAATGCGCATCGGAATGTGCGGTTGTGCCCGGGCGTCGGGCTCTGGAACTTGCCGGAATATTGGCAGCGCTCCCTGTTCCCCTCGCAGCTATGTCCCAGGTGTGTGGAACCGCAGGAGAGCCAGAACAACCGGAGGCAAAAAGTACAGAGAGTGAGAGAGCAAAAAAACAAGGAACAAGGCGTGAGGAAGAATGGTGGTGGTGGTGAAGGGGGGTGAAGTGGTGGTTGAGTTTAAGAGATAAGCTAAGTGCTCCAGTATGGCTGGAAAAGAAAAAAAAATACTGAAAAACAGGACCAAACAAACACTGAGCGTCCAGACATGAGGTCATTCACAGGTGTGCTTGCTGCTAACACAAGGTAAACAAGCCCTGAAACAAAGAAAAGGAGTGTCTGTAGCCAGATTTATGACCAACTACCTCTCCCAGCTCCTCCTCCTTCTCCTCCTCCTCCTCCTGCTGTCTATCTGGGCTGCCTGGGCACAGGATTTATGCTTCTGCCTGCCGGGTGGCTTAGGTTAGGTTAGGTACGCCATGAGTGCTTTATAACTTGGCTCTGAGATGGCCCAGAGTGTGGGTGTGGCGGCCGTTTGTTTTTGGTGTGAACCGATCCCACACCCCACAACCACGCACACATGATCAATCCAGGCACTGAGCCTGTTGTCTGTTCCCCGTTGTTGTGAGGTAAATCAGTGGCCGGTCAGGGTGTTTACGTAACAATCTCACAAGACATGGGGATGAACCTCGCTAGGATGGCCTCGACTGATTTATGTCGCTCAGCAGCATATGTTTTTATTGTGAGTCATAGGTTATCGCCAGCTAGAGTCGAGGCAGCTGCACAGGATCGCCTGCCTGCCACCTCTGTCCCAGCTGCTCAGTGCCTTCTGCTGTAAACAGGGTCACACCATCTGATCCTTTATGTCCCTCTTCAGTTCATGTCTCTCTATACAGCTGGTTTCAGGTGACAGCTACCTGGGCATAATCTATAAACAAAGACACACACACACACACGCACATGGAGACATCACAGGTCTGGCACTAAATGACTCATTGAGGGCTCTGTTTTGCCAGCCCACTGGGAAAGTCCCGATGAGATGGAATCCCAGCGATTAGAACGGACCTCCCCACACACCTCCCTCTGTCCAAGCGCGCCAGCTCTCCCTCCCCAGAGAGCATCAGATGGCAGGCCCCACTCTCTTCTCTCTCTCTCTCTCTCTCTCTCTCTCTCTCTCTCTCTCTCTCTCTCTCTCTCTCTCTCTCTCTCTCTCTCTCTCTCTCTCTCTCTCTCTCTCTCTCTCTCTCTCTCTCTCCCTCTCTCCCTCTTTCTCTTTCTCTCTCTCTCTCTTGTTTCTTTCTGTTTGTCCTTGGGATAACTGCCTTTATTAAGCATAAACATGCAAAACAACCTGGAAAAAAATATGAAAAAGGTTTCAGTCTCTCAGTCTCAATCAGTCTCTACATAATATGGAAAGACGACACAGCTATGAAGCATTATGTCCCTTCAGCTGCTGACAATATGATACCCCTTAAGTGTGTGTGTGTGTGTGTGTGTGTGTTTGTATGTGGGTAGCTGGTTGTGGTCTGGTGGGTAGTGAAGTGGTCTTCCAAAATTGAACACCAGAGGTTTCCAGAGACTGTGACCGTTGTGCCGTTGAGCGTGGCACTTAACCCCAAGTTTCTCCGGGGGGACTTTCCCTGTAGGCCCACTCACTTCACTGTAAGTCGTTCTGGATTAGAGCATCCGCTAAAATGACAAATAATAAAAAACAAAATCAATTAAAAACACCTTCAGGATAGGCTGAATCATACTGAAAATCATTCGTGCAGTTAAAAAAATCCCTCAACACAAAGACTCCACAGATAAAATCTCCTCCACGGTCTTGAGGAGGCATGTAAACCGTAGGTTAGTGCTGCTGTTGTTCAAGGGGAAAACTGGAGAAATGAGTAGGCTACTCTTCTTAAAGACCTACTATTACTTTCACCACTGGGTAGCGAATTAGGTGGCTCCATGCATGAAGCAACCTTAATCCTGCCACCTTTCCACACACACACACACACACACACACACACACACACACACACACACTCAACCACACACCCAACACCCATTACATCTCCCTAACATGGGGCTGCCCAGAACAAGCGTTCCCGCGCCCTGCTATAAACATCCCTGCCGTCTGCACTGAGGGGGACAGGGTCAACATGTTGTATGTCCATTAAGGAGAGTATGAGGATGAGTTCATCAGAGCTCCTTCACGGAAAAGCCATCGCACGTTAAAATGAGCTCACCAGGGCCCATGAGGCCTTAAGATGAGATCACAAGCTCTGTCTGTAACTATGACTCCATATCATCGACAGGCAGCGTGTGTCAGCACACCGCTATACCATTTGAAGGTTTAAAAAAAAGCTGAATTCCGATCACACGGTGTACGTCTCGGAGAAAGTGAAGGCGTGCGATCGGCAGTGAAGAAGACATCTGGAAACATCAGGGGAATGGGGGAGTGATCAGAGCCCTGTAGGAGTGTGTGTGAGGGGGATGGGGGAGTGATCAGAGCCCTGTAGGAGTGTGTGTGAGGGGGATGGGGGAGTGATCAGAGCCCTGTAGGAGTGTGTGTGAGAGCCTGTGACCACAGAAAATGCTAGAGAGGGCTGGAGAATGTGAACTTGCTAGTTTTTTTTATAGTGTCAATGGATGAAAAGATTTCACCACATTAATTTGTCAAACTCTCAGAGACACCGCCCTGGCAAAAGCTTCCCTTTCTCTCTGTGGGAACACTTTGTGAGACAGATAGCCACCAAACTGGTGTGTTCCAGACAGGCAGGGGTTTGCTATGGCTGGAAAAACGTCTGTCGCAACATCCCGCCATGTGGGCTGGGCTGCCTGTCTGGGCCGATCTCCTCCACAGACACTGAAGCATGAAACCTGGCGGGTCAGAAGAGATAAGAGGTGTAATTCATTAGCGTGCCAGAGACGGCCAGACACTCATATCCACACAATGTTTGTGTGCTCTGGCTCTCTGTCAGACTACACATTCCAAAATCTCAATCAGGTATGCTGAGTGCGCAAAACAAAAAAACAACTCTTGATGCTCAGGACCAAAGCATCAAATCAGACCTGTACACACACCACATTTTTACTGATGCTCAGGACCGAAGCATTAAATCAGACCTGTACACACACCACATTTTTACTGATGCTCAGGACCGAAGCATCAAATCAGACCTGTACACACACCACATTTTTACTGATGCTCAGGACTGAAGCATTAAATCAGACCTACACACACCACATTTTTACTGATGCTCAGGACCGAAGCATTAAATCAGACCTACATACACACACACACACCACACCTAATACACGAGCGTAATCCAGATAAACTCAAGTCTGTGCTTCTATTGCTGACAGCTACATCTCTGCTAATTGAGGCCTTTCCTTAACAGCCTGTAATGATATGGCAGCTCTCTCTTTGGGGGGATGTGGTGTCAACAAATGCAGGCCCAGATGTGCCCGAGGCCCTCTGCACCATGACACCTCTGCTGACTCTGGGCTTCTCTGCTGCTGCGCCTCCTTGTTTTTACAGGAGCAGTCAGCTGCGGCCTCTCCTCTTCCTCCTCTCTCTTTCCCTCCGTCCCTCCCTCTCTCTCCTTCTTTTCACCCATCAACGTAATTTTGTGTCGATGTGGTGTCCCACAGACACAAGACCACCATAACACACACACACACACACACACACACACACACAAACCAACCCCCCTTGCCTTCCCAACCCTCACCAAATATCTCTCCTCACCCCTCGGGCTGTCATGCTGTCCTACATTGTTGCCATCAACATCCACATAGTGTACCACAGACTTGGCATCAATTAACATTCACCTCTGAGGGTTACCAAATTCTGCTGTCTGATGTTGCCCACTGTTTACTTGCCTGTCCCTCACATCCTCTGACCTCATTATTATCTTATGCTAAGTCTGGAAACTAAATGGCATTTTGCCTCTTTCTTACCACAGTCTCTCCACTGGTCCATTCAAACCATCATTCGCCTACATTTTCCATCTGTCTGACTTTCATATATAGTCCTCTCTTTCCTTCTCTGCTTCTCTTGTTCTCTCTCTCTCTCTCTCTCTCTCTCTCTCTCTCTCTCTCTCTCTCTCTCTCTCTCTCTCTCTCTGCCTCTGTTGTGGTTTGTTTTCCACCTGTGTCTGTGCCTTTAGTGCCAGCGGCAGTCCAGCCTCTCAGACAGACTGCTCTTCCTCAGACGGTCAGTGACCTGACCCCACAGGCACTTCTGCTTTTTCTGCTGAGACAGTGGAGACTGGGAAGTGGCCGCTCACCCCAGGCCTGATCTCACAGCACAGCTGCCTGGGAGCGTGTTTCCATAAGGGGATGAACCAACAGCTGTCCCCCCTGGCCACATCCCAGAACCTCTGTCTGGTTGGCTTTAAATAATAAAGCAAATGTGGATTTAGACAAGAAGACTTTGAAAAGGGCAGGACAGTGAGAGAGACTCTTTCCAAGTAGATGGGTAGATACAGAGAGAGAGAGAGAGAGTGATGAAAACATGGTTTATGGTACAGATTTCTCCATCCTGCCTTGAACGTCTTCTCTATTCCCTCTCCAAACCAACTGAGCAGCTGTTGGTCCAAGATGATTGAGGATTACCAGTGATATTACTCAATCAGCTTCAACAACCCTCTCTTAAATCATTTTACCAAGTAAACAGAATTCACTGAGGGGGAAAAAATGTAAATGTTTAATAAGTCATTTTTAGATTTGGATATTGTTCATTTGGACATGAATCATGTTGTTGTGTATTACGTTTGGCTATGTTGTCTGAAGTGGTTTTTTTGCTAAATGCCAGACAGATGCAGCCTTATAGCTATCCATCACATGGTTCACTTTGTTGATATTACAGTAAACTGCAAATCAAGGCAAAATAAAATTATAACATGTTTCCCAATTCACATGAACCCCATTGCCACATGTTCAGCTATGCATTATCTGTGGTGGCTTATAATTATCTGTACTTTTCTGTTAAAAACATTTATTATGGGGGAAGGGGGGGTGCAGATGGCTAAAGGCATCTATACCATTAACCTGGGAGCCCAGGTTCAATTCCAGCCAGAGGTTGTATCCCGATTCCTTCCTCATCTCTCTCTTCCACTCATTTCCTACCATCTCTCTACTGATTAAAAGCCAAAAAAAAAGCCTTAAAAATATATATTAAAACCATTTATTATGAACTTGAGTGAGCAAGATATGTGAGATGTGTAGGCATGTGTTTACTGGGAACAGCAGTGACTGTAAACTGGAGAAAAAAATCAGAGCACTGTGTGTTTACCTGAAGTTGAGCTCTCAGTGTTTCAACACAGCGTGAGAGGCCAGCTCAGCAGCTGCTGAGGAAAACAGAACACGCTTGTGGTTTTTCTCTGGAAAAAAAAAAATTCTGGTCTGAAGAAGAGGGGAAACTACACGTTTATGAAATCGTGGCTCAGTCTGAGGTCAAGGTTAAATGCTCCCCACCTGTGAACTGAGGTAATGATAGGGTTTGCGAGCGATGCCCTGTCCCCACCCAGACAGGTCAGGTCAGCAGGTGTGTGGACGGAGGTGTGCGGAGATGTCTCACCCGCCCGACAGCAGCTCTGACACAGTGCCCGGCCCGCTCTGGTGAACTTTGAACATGAGCGCACTGCTTTGGAGCTCCGGTTAGCCAGGGTTCTTCACGCCCATGTCCCACACCCTGCTGTCTGACAACGTCCAGACGAGATTGTTGTTTTTTTGTCTGTCTCTTTCCTTGACACTTCCCCACTCGACAATGGCTCTCTGTTCTTGGTTATCTCTGCTGTCTGGTAAGGTGCAGTAGGTCGTAGAGAGAGGCAACAGTCACACACCTCAGTTAACTCCATGTCTGACACCATGCGTGACTCAAACTTCTAAACTCTCTCTCTCTCTAATGGACTATATTATGTACTAAGTTATGTCAATATGTACCAACATATGTGTGAGCAAGCACATGGTGATAATGAGTTAAAACGCAGCAAATGTAAAAAATGAGGTGTCTATCGCCAAACTGGCAAGTCCACAACAAACTCCTTGCCTGCCGAGACCAAAGTAATCAAATTCAGTGGGTGCAACTCAGCAGCCCCTAAATCAACTGTGGCAATCAAAGACTCAGTGGATAAATCTGTCATCATAATTAAACCCTGCCCTTGCTGTTATGGCTACGGGAAAAAAAGGAACTGTGGGGAGGGCTAGAGTATTAGGCTGTTTTCCTTGCCTAATCTTTTCCTTGTCAAACCTCAAAACTGAAGCCATTTGGAATTGAAGTGCACTTACTGGCAATGCAAAAAAAATTCTGTTGATTGGATCCAACAAGAAAAAAGGGGGCCTGGTGGTGTCAGACCCGGAGTGAAACACCAGATTGCTTGCAGAACAGAAAAACTCCCTGTCGTCAGCAGCTTCTGCAGTAATATTTACGGTACTGCCATGATCTGTGTGGTTTTAACACAGTGCAGAGGAGAGGGGAAAACAGAGGTAGAAGTAAATGAGAAGGCAGGCTTGGCAAACGCTCAAGCGTGTTAAAGTGTGTTGTGGGGTTTTGGGCGCAGAACAAAGAGACTTTTTGTCAAACGGGGCAAAAAGGGGCCCCGCCAAAAGCTGCCCCTTCAAACCGTCCCGCCATCCATAATTAGGCCTGTCCGCCCCCTCACAGGCCGATGAGAAAGAGAGAAAGAGAGAAAGAGAGCGCGCGAGAGAAGATTAAACAGTCCCACAGACAAACATTAACCCATAGCCTGACCCCACTGCCTGTCAAAAGAAGCCTAGAGAGAGAGACAGAGAGAGAGAGAGAAAGAGAGAAAATGAGACTGAGCGAGGGAGAGAGGGAGAGAAAAAAAGAAAACACATTCCATTTCCCGTAAAGCGGGAAAGGGGGAGGGGCAGGGGGATTTTGGGAAGCACGGTGAGTCATCACTTTTTCTTTTTGGA
Organism: Coilia nasus; assembly: GCA_027475355.1. Classification (NCBI taxonomy): domain Eukaryota; kingdom Metazoa; phylum Chordata; class Actinopteri; order Clupeiformes; family Engraulidae; genus Coilia; species Coilia nasus. Next base: position 28,633,035 of record CM050216.1, read on the forward strand.
TGGCGTCCCCCCCCCCCCCCCCCCCTTCCTTTCCCTCCTCCACCATTCTCTCTCTTTCACTCTCTTGTTTTCTCTCTCTCTCTCTTTCTTTCCCTCTCTTGCTCTCTCTCTCTCTCTCTCTCTCTCTCACACACACACACACACGCTCTCTCTCTGCTCCACAGACTTTGAATAGCTCCAGCTCCAGTTCTGCCCAGTCATGCTTCTAGCCTGGCTGTATCAGATTATAACAGGCGGCTCTCGGCCACTGCGCCACCTCTATCAGCGCATCAGCTGCCATCCCAGGCGACACAGAGCCACTTCTGCCCACCTCCTGGCTTACTTTGAAGTGAGAGAGATAGAGAGGGAGAGAGAGAGAGAAAGAGAGAGAGAGAAAGAAAAGGACGGACTCATCTTTCAACTATGAAACTCAATGAGGCCTTTAGCACCTGCCAGACCTGCAGGCTTTTGATCTGACAGGCGATAATCTGCACTTACAGGTAGCATTAAATGCCTTGTTAACCAGACAGGCCCGATGGCCGCCGTGCCAACAGACGACTGTCCCTCTAGAACAGATCACAGAGCAGACACCGACTGACGAGGAACCTGTCCTGTCATAAACCTACACTAAGGTTGTGTTTTAGGTTTTCTCTTAAAGTCTGCCACATATGTAGGAAAAGTTCAAATGACGGATGATGTTTCTGTTCCACTCTTTCGCCAGGTCCAGTC
>CM050216.1:28636242-28698742 GCA_027475355.1 Coilia nasus
GTTTGCCCGTCACTGGTCACAAACAGACAGCGTGTCCCAAACAAACGGCTGCCATGATGCGTAACTCTCACCTCCCCCACAGTGGCTGTGCCAGGGTGCCCACTGCCGTGCCCGATCTCATTCCGCTCCTGCACTCCTTCTCGCAAACAAACAAGTGTTACAAACAACAGACACACACAGGGATGCACTCCTCCACACAGACACACACACGCACATAGGTACACATACACACACAGATACAGACACACACGTGCACAGACACACACACACACAGATACACAGACACAGATATACACACGCACACACATACAGAACACAGACACAAACACACGCGTACACACACACACACACACACACACACACACACACACACAGATTAACCACAGTCATGTACACACATGTGCATCCTCATTATCTTTCAAAGGCATTCTCTGCCATCGCACATTAAACATGCTTGACAACCCCAGGCCTCAAAGCCATGGTCAGAACCTCATCCACACACACACACACGCACGCACACACACCCTGTCCCTCTCTCTCTCTTTCTCTCTCTCACACACACACCCTCTCTCTCACTCTCTCTCTCTCTCTCTCTCTCTCTCTCTCTCTCTCTCACACACACACACACAAACACACACATACAGAACCCCCCCCCCCCCCCCCCCCACACACACATACACCTGCACACACACACACACACACACACTCACACACACACAGATTAACCACAGTCATGTACACACATGTGCATCCTCATTATCTTTCAAAGGCATTCTCTGCCATCGCACATTAAACATGCTTGACAACCCCAGGCCTCAAAGCCATGGTCAGAACCTCATCCACACACACACACACGCACGCACACACACCCTGTCCCTCTCTCTCTCTTTCTCTCTCTCACACACACACCCTCTCTCTCTCACTCTCTCTCTCTCTCTCTCTCTCTCTCACACACACACACACAAACACACACATACAGAACCCCCCCCCCCACACACACAGACACACCTGCACACACACACACACACACACACTCACACACACACAGATTAACCACAGTCATGTACACACATGTGCATCCTCATTATCTTTCAAAGGCATTCTCTGCCATCGCACATTAAACATGCTTGACAACCCCAGGCCTCAAAGCCATGGTCAGAACTTCATCCACACACACACACACGCACGCACACACAGCCTGTCCCTCTCTCTCTCTTTCTCTCTCTCACACACACACCCTCTCTCTCTCACTCTCTCTCTCTCTCTCTCTCTCTCACACACACACACACACAAACACACACATACAGAACCCCCCCCCCCCCCCCCCCACACACACACAGACACACCTGCACACACACACACACACACACACACACACACACACACACAGACACACCTGCACACACACACACACACACACACACACACACTCACACACACACAGACACAAAGCCCAAAGCAACACAGCTGTATCACAATCGAAAACATTCCACTGATGTGAAAGTGTGCATTAAGAAACCAAACAGCCGGCTTCCCACAGCAATCATCCGTAAACACAAGCCTTTTTTGTATGCTTCCAGGAAAACAAAATCACCCCAGCAGCGTGTCTGTGGGGAGAGGTGGTTGATGTAAACAAACATATTTTTGAAATGCCTCTCAACACCCCCCTGCCCCCACCCGCAAGGCCCAAGGCCTGTTGGTCAGAAGGTGTGTTTATGTATGTGCCTGGGTGTGTGTGTGTGTGTGTGTGTGGGTGGGGGGGGTATGTATGTGTGGGTGTGCGTCTGTGTGTGTGTATGTGTGAGACGGACAATAAAATTTAGTCGTATATATATATACATAAAAAAACAAAATCCGTTACTTTGTATCACTCCTCCCCTTCGGTGTGCGGTGAGTTTTTCCGACAGCATTCCTCTAAACCGACTACTGACTCACCGGCTGCCTGGGCCGGATTTCCACTTCCACTCGGGCCTGTCTTTAGAAACACACTAAAAGTAGGGGGTAATGGGCCCTAAGAGACAAGGATAAAAGAGCGAGAGAGAGACAGACAGACAGAAAGAAAGAGAGCAGGAAAAGAGAGAGGGAGAGAGAGAAACAGGGAGAGGAAAAGAGAGGGAGAGACAGAGAGAGATGGAGAGATGGAATCCATTAAAGCCTGGCAGCTGTGGGATAAAGCTTCTGAATCAGAGTGAGCGGCATGTGATTGCCATTATGATTTTAATATGCGTGCGTGCGTGCACTTTAATTACTACGCAAAACCGCGTGGGAATGGAGGAATGCAACTGCTGGCCTGCGATGAAATAACCTTTTCACCAAAAAAAAAAAATCCCCCTCGTCTTGCCTTTTCGGCAGACGCCGGAGCCAGAGCCGGAGCCGGAGCCCGATCGCTCGATGATGCGTTTCCTGTGCCTGTGCCACTGACTGACAATGGGGCTGCCGCTCCGTGCTGCCTCTTGAAGCAGTCCCTGCGCCACGCTCCGCGTATGGGGCCATTATGCCTGTCACTCTCCCTTCCTGACACGCCTGCTCGCTTTCCGCACAGCCTTCGGCAGTGCCACAAAGAACAGGAGGTATAGATTCGCAGACACACACCCACACACATACCCAGTGACACTCACACATGCAAGCACACGCACATACAGACACACAAACACATAAAAACACACACACACATAGACACACACACAAACACATACACATACATAGGCACACACACAAAAAGGACAATATGACAAAAAAATAAATAAATACAAATTCAAAAAAGGAAGAGGAAGTAGATACACAAACACTCTAATACAGTACAAGCTGGGCAGCATCTTGTTTTGGACTCATCTTGGGGACAGGGGTATTTGCCAACAATCATACTTTATTTCATCAGACAGCACAAGATGACAAAGATGTATTATGAGATGACTCAGAGAACAGTTACTACCAATACAAAAAATCCTTCCCACCTCAGCTCCTTAACAAACAAAAGCCATTAACAGGATTTATGTTGGTATTTGGCCCAGGCTGAATGAGTTGAGACCCTTTAGGAGATGACATGGAGGCTGCACACTCACACAGACAGGCACGGGGAAGAGGTTTCGGGCAGGAAACCGAATATGAGACAGGAAACCAAAGATGAGAGCGGAGAAAGTGAAATGGTTGGAGATAACAGACTCAAGATAGAAAGAAGGGCCACCAGCGGGGGGCTTATGGGCCCCCAGAGAGGGCCAAAGCGGGCACCAACCAGCATACACCAGAGCCTGAGGCCCCGCGCAGAGCAGATGGCATGGGCCAGGACACCAGAGTAGTAAAAATTGGGTTTTATACACATGAGTCACACGTGTGATTCACAGGAGCAATGGGCGACTCACCCAGGCCCCAGAAGTCACAGACAAAATACACCACAGATATAATAAGCGCACACACACACACACGCATACACACACACGGTGACACACACACCACAAACACACACAACACACACAAATAAACATCTAAACACTGACTGAAAAACAAACACATATTACCTGTGGAGAAACTTGGATTACCCATATGCATTATATTTCTGGGGTAGTCAACCACCAGCTGTCCATTACTGCCTAAACAGTTGAGGACAATGTGACACATCGACACCATGGCCATCACAACACAACAAAGGACCCTCTGACAACACATAATCTCCCTCCCACCACAAACCCCCGTCCTGCCATGATTGACAGACACCTCTGTAAAAGTGGGGCGCTTTAAGTGGAGAAGACATTGATTGGCAGGTGACTAAGAGAGGAAGAATCCCTCCCCTGGTGCCATGTCTCTTTGAGTCGGAACCCAGCAGGGAATTCTGTTTTGTGTTCATACTTTCCCCTTGATACTTACACTACACGTGTACACACATACACACACATACACACACACGCACACACACATGCTGACAATGCAAGCAGGCATCCACCCATACAAAAAATGCACCCTTATACCACACACACACACCGCCCTCATACACACACACACACACACTAATACACCCCCATACCATACTTATCCACACACACAAAATATATATAGGTTCATACTAAAACCTGATATTTTTCTGTTCTCCTGCTCAGTGTACAAAGGTCTACAGATCTTGATCTTCCTACCCAGCAGCAAAATCTAGAGGGACACACAGAAATGCAGATGTTGTGGTAGCACACTTCTTGGCAGAGTTTAGCCATTACTGCATGTTTGTGTTATTGTCTCTCATCTGTCTTCTATTACTGTCTAGCCCCTACTTCTCGGAGGACATAGCTCTACCAGGAACCAGGACTGTCAGATCAAACAGACGCCCCCTTACCTCTTTACCATAACCGCCCACCTACCCACCCAGCCACCCACCCACCCACACAACCCCGTCAGTGCTACAGCCTGGTGGTCCTGACATCATCCTCCAGTGCTCAGGTGGTCTGTGGCAGCCACCCAGGTAGCCCCCCGATCAGCCCAGACAACAACCAGGGCACCAGGACCAGGTAACGGTGTCTGGGTGTCAACGTGTGAGTCCGTAGTTGTCTGCCCAGTGTCTCTGCCTGTGCTGACTAAGCTGGGACCCATCATCTCATCCGGGGAGCTGGTACTATACGTCAGTGGGGAAAACCCCTTAGCCTTATCTGCACAAAGGCATATGCATTTTCCCCAGTAGCTCAACAGTTTTTTTTCTTGGAACATTAGCGGCCTCCCCACCTGCTGCAACTTAATATGGTGATTATCTATTCAATGCAATAGGCATTGAGGTAAACATGCACATATTTGGCAGTAAATGTTACGTAATGTACAAGGTTCCACTGCAACCATAAATGCTAGATGTTAGTGGATGAGTATTACTAATTACATACAGTATATTGCTTATATATTGCTTATAGAGAAGATGTATGTGAGATTTATTATTAACTGGTTGTTAAGATAAATCACAAACGGTCTCCTTTTAAAAGTCATTATCATTGTTTATGATTGTGGCTCATGTCTTAACATGTATGTGCAATTAACTACTCTTCACCCCAGATTACAGACTAAAATGGAACTTCACGGCTGGCAGAAATATTTTTTCACCTCACATGACTTGCCACGAATGGCGCTTCCTTCCTCTAAGGACCCCATGCATGGAAACATCTCGTTGGAGTGGAATTTTACTTTGCGCCTTCTCCCACATGCATCGCTCAAAAAGATCGCGGACGCATCCACGGCTGTCTTAGGCAAAGCCCAAACCAACGGCCTTGAGGTCAGCACTTCCTCCCAGCTCTCTTGTGGTTTTAGGAGGCGATTGAGCAATGCGTTTCACTGACGTACGACTCGAGATTTGAACCGGTGACTTGTGTTTCTCGAAAAGGCATTCGCGTGTAAGTGTTTGATTGTGTGTTCGTAAGAAAATTACACATATTCATTCAGGTAGTGGCAAGACAACAGTTGGCTTGACTTTCCTCAGGCAGCTGATGACTTAAGTGGTAATAACAGACTCACACCTACTCCTACTTTAAATTTGGCAATTAATGTTACTGACAGTTTTGATGAGGAAGGTTGACCTACATTAACTTACATAAATACTAAAATCTAATTAAATATTGCAGTCAAATCAGAATACACTGACAATTCGAAATTTGATTAACAATGCTTGACATTAGCTTGACATTAGTTAATGCTATAATAAATTCGAATCTACCATTACTCCTGTAGTACCACAAAAATGCATTCAGAGCAGTCATGTTACAAGATTGCCATTAGTTTTAATAACCACAGTAATAATTACACGCTGCATTTTCAAGAAGTTCACCACATGGAAAAGCCACAAAGAGTGACTCATTTGGCTTCAAGTGTCAAATAACAAACTAAATAAAACTTTGGGGACTGACTTGCTGTATAGGGAGATCAAATGGAAAGCGTTTATTGTAAGAGGCTTACCCATGACATTTACTTATCTCTATAAGCGGGCCAGTCAGAAGACCATTAATGAGCTGAATAAGTTAAGAAGTTGCGTAATTCGTACAATGTTGTGATAAATCAGAATTTTTCAAAAAAAATTTTCCCGTGGTGTGACACATTTCCTGTAGGTGAGAGATGTGAGGTCATGTCAAGTGTATGTTTGTTTACGTATGTGCGCCATACTCACACCATACTCATGGCTGCTGCAACAGGCAGGTACAGAAGGGTACAGTACGTGTAGGTCAGGCGTGTGTTGTTTTTTGGAAGCACACATGATCAAAGCCGGTTCTATGGCCTGACTAAGACTTGCCTGAGGGGGTTTGCCCTAGTCATGTTTGAGAATGGAAACCTACAACAGAAGATCACATGACATCTTTTCATCTTAGTCCAGTACCTGTCAACCTGCTAGTCCATTCTGTAAAAAACCTACATAGATCAAGCACTTTTATGTGGCTTGACAAGCGTGACACTCAACTGTAGTGGACTTTTTTGTATTAGTGCATTTGAAGAATACCAATAAGTGCAATATCTGGCAGCAATGTTATGAGGCAGCATATACAATTTTCCAAGACAAAAGCCAACTCTATGATTAATGCAGTGATCTTCACCAAAGGCAATTTCACAATATTGATCATTGACATCACAGGAAACTGCCCAGGTTACCTAACACAGATAAACCTGTTTTTTCCACATAGACTGAGAAACAAACAGGCCACAGATGGTAGCACCCTATTGAAGAATGATGTTTGTACTTTTCTTTTCTTTCAGAAACAGCTGACTGCACCACCTGTACTTTCTCATTCTCTAAATTTTTTTCCCAGTGCCGGATGTGTTCTTGACAATTGTTCAGATTCAAACATAAATGTACATTGAGATATTCAGGGCTTCTGGGCTGTTCTTTTTAAACAGCTTGACCATGGGAAAGCTGAACAGGCAGCATTGCTGGGGACAGCGTCCAATTTTCATCTCACTGCAAATGAGGAGACCTTCTCACACAGTGCCAATTTCCCTCTCCTCTTCCCCCTCTCCATCAGTGCTGTAATGGCATCGAGGCAGGGGAGAGGTGTCAGGGTGAGAGAGGAGGAGAGAGGGGGTGGAGGGCTGAGAAGGGAAAGAGGGAGAGAGAAAGAGAGGGAGAGAGAGAGAGAGAGAGGGAAAGAGTGTTGCCAGGGTGCTACAACTGCTCTGTAACTACGTGCGTCAGTTAGGCTATTCCCGGGCACAGACGCAGGTACATGCGTACATGGGCCTGGGCGAGCGCATATGCGCACACACTCTCTCTCTCTCTCTCTCTCTCTCACACACACACACAGGCCCGCAAACACATGCGGGCACGCTCACACACACACACACACATGCACACACACGCACTCACGCAAGCAGCCATATCCCTTTTCGTCTCCCATCATGTTTTAATTAGATGCCGCCACCACAGTCCTCCATCTCGCTCGCTCTATTTTTTCCTCTTTCAATTTGTGCCCTTTCACTACCCCCCCCCCCCCCCAACCCACCACCACCCCACTAACGCATACACCACTACCCCCAACCCTCTTGTCTTATTTCACAATCTCTCCCACGCTGCTCTACGCAGGCTGCCAGACTGTTTCCTTGGCAACAGCTGCTTCCTGTTTGCCTCCCCGCTTTTTCCAGGAGAGGCAGCGGGCAGAAATCATTTGCGACAATTGTCCAAACAACAGGGGAAATGTCCGTCGTGTGTGTGTGAGTGAGTGAGTCTGAGGGCCTTGAGCACATGGTACCCGTGCGTCCCTTATTATTATTATTATTATTATTATTATTGTTGTTGTTGCGGTGCCAGCTTCGCAAGCTAACGTCCACTCGCCGCTCGCTCTCTTGCCACTCGGTGAAGCGAGGTCGTCAGGCCGCCTGGATTAGCTGAATTAGCTACTCGCTCCTCCATCCCTGACTGATGTGCCCCGTGTGACTGCTGCTCCATGCAATTACAATGCCCCTGCCAGCGTCATGCAAATGCTGGTGAATGTGACCCCACTTGACCTCTTGGCAGCACAGGTGCCTCTGTTCATTACTGTGCAAAGGTCAAGCTTTCAATTCAATTCAAGCACAAGATTTTTTTTTTCTGTCATTCATTTTTTAATAATTATCCTCTCCTAACAAATCCTCTCCTACGTAAGAAATAAATTCATACAAGTATTTAGATTTATCTGACCCAGGTATTTAATTATTCATATAAACACAATCGTACTGCAATACCGTGCCACTGGCAGACTTGCACAGTGTTCAGGGGGTGAAGTGAGAAGGGTCATGTGTGGTCCTGGGCGTACACACTGGTGTTGTTTGTATCTGTACACCTTTGTAAAACAGCCCTGCAGTAACCTGAGGGGGAAACTAAGGGAAAGTGTTTGGTTGTGCGAAGCAGTCAAGAGTTGATCCCTTGCCACCCACGAACACATACCAGAAAAAAAAAACACTTTTCACAGGCTTTGAACGCCGCCCTTGATTGTCAGAGAGAAGACAAGAGGCTACAGGAGAGCCGCTTTCTCCACCCAGCTTCTGAGAATTTCAGTCTCGATCTGCCACCTCTTCTTCATAAACTTCTCAGGTTCGTTGCACAAGGGGTGGACCGGTGGACCTACCACGACAAGCATCCAGTTACATGCTTCTTTTCTTTTCTTCTCTCTCTCTCTCTCTCTCTCTCTCTGTCTTTCTCTCTCACTCCCTCTCTCCCTCACACACACACACACACATGTGCACACACACACACACACACATATGCACAAACATGCACTCAGGCGCACTCACAAACACACACACACATCTAAACACACACATCTCACATGCATACACACACACACTCTTTACTCACTCATTTTCCTAGCGGTGTTTTTCCTCCTGTAAGATTTAAAGCAGGGAAGGATAAAAGAGTGTTGGGAAAGAGTGAGGGAAACAGAGCGCAGAGAGACTTCAAAGATCTTCTTTTAGCCGGGCTCTCTCTGAAGACTACATCAAACACGGGCAAGGTGAGGGAGGAGGGAAAGTTTTTGTTTGGGGGTGAGGTGGTGAAATGGAGGGGTGTTTGTGTGTATGTGTGTGTGCTGAGTGAGGTGGTGGAATGGAGGGGTGTGTGTGTGTGCGCGTGTGTGTGTGTGTGTTTGGGGGTGAGGTAGTGAAATGGAGGGGTGTGTGTGTGTATGTGCGTGTGCTGAGTGAGGTGGTGGAATGGAGGGGTGTGTGTGTGTGTTTGGGGGTGAGATGTTGAAATGGAGGGGTGTGTGTGTGTATGTGTGTGTGTTGAGTGGGGTGGTGGAATGGAGGGGTGTGTGTGTGTATGTGTGTGTGCTGAGTGAGGTGGTGGAATGGAGGGGTGTGTGTGTGTGGGTGGGTGGTGGTGGGGGGTGTTGGTATTAGACCACCACACAGCTTCTTTGAGCTACATGTAGGTTACATGAGTCTCCAGAGCAGAGAGGAGGATGAAGAGAGGAATCTGTCAGCTCCAGCAAAGGCTGTTGATTATGCGTGTGTGTGTGTGTGTGTGTGTGTGTGTGTGTGTGTGTGTGTGTGTGTGTGTGTGTGTGTGTGTGTGTGTGTGTGTGAAAGAGAGAGAGAGAGAGAGAGAGGAAGAGAGAGAGTTTCTGTGTGTGTGTGTGTGTGTGTGTGTGTGTGTGTGTGTGTGTGTGTGAAAGAGAGAGAGAGGAAGAGAGAGAGTTTCTGTGTGTGTGTGTGTGTGTGTGTGTGTGTGTGTGAAAGAGAGAGAGAGAGAGAGAGTTTCTGTGTGTGTGTGTGTGTGTGTGTGAAAGAGAGAGAGAGAGAGAGAGAGAGAGGGCTGGGAGTGCAGCTCTGTAGCAGCTGCCAGGGTGGCAAACACAGGGGAGGCTGCAGCCCACACACACTCATGCACACACACACACACACACACACACACATACATACACACACACACACACACACACACACACACACACACACACACACACACACACACACACACACACACACTCATGAACACTCACTCCTCCAGCATTCACACACACACACACACACACACACACACACACACACTCATGCACACACACACACACACACACACACACATACACACATACATACACACACTCATGAACACTCATGAACACTCACTCCTCCAGCATTCCCACACACACACACACACACACACACACACACACACATACATACACACACTCATGAACACTCACTCCTCCAGCATTCACACACACACACACACACACTCATGCACACTCACCTTCTCTTCCAGCACCACCCCCCCCCCACACACACACACGAATGTACTCACACACACACACACACACACACACACACACACACACACACACACACACACCTCCCTTTCCAGTGTTCACCCCCCCACACACAGTCATTCGTTCTTTCACACACACAATCTCTCTGTCTCTCTCTCTCTCACACACACAAACACATGCATGCACGCACACACACACACACACACACACACACACACAAACACACCAAAAACTCCTCCAGTTCTCCTTGGGGTATGGGCTTCCAGTACTCTTTTCTCAGTTCACAGTTTTTCAAGATATCAATCTCAAGAGCATTCACAGCTCTTACTGCCATAACATCACTTTTTTATCTTTTAAGATCAGTACACACACACACACACACACACACGCACACACGCACACACGCACACACACACACACACACACACAAACGCACACGCACACACGCACACACGCACACACACACACACATTTACATTTACACAATGCCTCACATACATTTAACCACAGATTTCCACAGAAGGCTATCAAATGTTTTCCCTCCCCTCCACATCCTTCACCGTATGTGCTGACCTTTTGTCCTTTTGTTGCAAAACACAAAAAGAAGAATTTGGTCAAATGGACTGCACAGTCCATCTGTCCGCAAGTCAGTTCACGTGTCTGCTGTCCTTCCTCCATCCCGCTTCGGGGACTCCTGCCTTTTGTTGGTACCAGGCTGACTAGACACTGAGATCCTGTTTCCTGTCTCCCTCTCTCTCTCTCTTTCTTTCTCTCTCTCTCTCTCTCTCTCTCTCTCTCTCTCTCTCTCTCTCTCTCCCGTTTAGCATGTCCGTGTGTCTATGTGTTTGCCTGTGCCTCCCTGTCTCTGTTTACGTCCCTTGGTGTTCTCTTCCTAGTTTGAGTGGTTGTCCTCCTGGCACACCAACTCCTGCTCACTACTCTGGCTGCATATGAAACTTTATGATCTCTTAAAGGAGAACTTTGGTGTAAAATAAAAATTGGCATGTTAAAACATCATACCGAGTTGGTATGTTTGCTGAGGAGCAAAATTGAGTTAACCAGTTGCATTCAGAACTTAACTATCTTTACCGTTTGTCCCAGAAGGCTAACAATGGAAGTGGTAGGTGCCCTTAGACGAAGCATAAAGATTAAGCTATTATTAAACCATTAAAACAGCTCGAAGAAACTCCACACTCCATCTGTAGTTCAACAAAGGCCCTGGCATTCAAAACAAGGCACTTAGAACTTTGTAAATGTACACAACGTTTATTTAAAAAACTGTTCTTACATGCAGTAGTTTGCAGTTGTTTCTTGTCACTGCCATGATGAAAGTCCAAACAAGTCGATTGTACTACCTCTCCTCCTATTCTTCCTGCTGGTTCGTGGTCGTCAATCGACTCGTGCAGACTTTTATCATGGCGGCGACGAGAAACTACAGTAAGGTACTGCCTGTCAAAAGTGTTTTATTAATAAATGTTGTGTACACTTACAAAGTTCTCAGTGCCTCGTTTTAAAATGTTTTGGCCTTTATTGTGCTACTGATGGAGTGTGGAGTTTATTCAAGCTGTTTTAATGGTTTAAAAATAGCGTAATCTTCATGCTTCGTCTAAGGGCACCTACCACTTCTATTGTTAGCCTTCTGGGACAAACGGTAAAAAATAGTTAAGTTCTGAATGCAACAGGCTAACTCAATTTTACTCCTCAGCAAACATACCAACTCTGTATGATGTTTTAACATGCCAATTTTCATTTTACACCGAAGTTCTCCTTTAAGTCTAGTCTAGTGTATTAGTATAGCACATTTAATGTGACTTATACAAGAGGCATATGACAGGGCAAATGCATGAAAATATTGAGGCAATCTGGGGTAGGTGCACCGGCCCACAATGCAGTGGGGTGGGCATGAGATGCCACTTTTGAGGTTAGCCACAGTGCTGCACCGAGCTATGAGGACCAGTGAGTTTGTCACCCTTGGGGTGAAAGGGGGGCCGATGGCTTGACACTTTTCCTCTGGCACATTGTGTTCATTTTTGTGCAATGCTTAAACCTGAGGTTGCTAATATAACATAATATAATAATATAACTGAAAACCAAGTGTGGTGTGCTCACTTCTGAGATGTGACAATATATAAAAAAGGGAGTGGTGTAACATTTTAATAAAGTAGATACAAATTCGGGAAGGTTTAAGAAAATAAGTTTAATAATATCAAACCAGCAATGTACATTATTTTAAACTGACACAGGGCAGCCAGTCCATGCAGTAATTAAAAAAAGGATGTCACAAAATCTCCCCACACACACAGAGACGGTGTGTACCAACACCAACTTCCGTTGGTTTACTGCAGTAGTTCATCAAAGAAAGTGTGTCTCACGCAAAACCTCCCAGCGAGCACTTTGACACGTATGCAGGGAGTGATGCAGATGCGCCTAGGCCACAGATCAGATTTTTCACCTCATCCTCGCTGCCCTCAACATCCTGTAAGTGCAACCACAAGACAGGAAGTGACCTCGGTGTGACTGTGGTGTCCAGCAGGGCTGAGTAGGAGGACAAAGAGAGTGAGGGGGGTGGAAGGGAGGAGAGAAACCTATCTGGCTAGAGTGACGCAATGACTTCTTCTCAGGAATCGTGCAGTGGCAAGGTAGCAAGTTCAGTTTGTACTAACCGGAGTGGTTTGTGTGATAAGGTCTACGTGTAAGTATAAGTGTGTTTCCATACAGCTTGCTCACAATTAGTTATGCACATCAGTGGCCATTTTCCATCACTTGTGTTAATCTAATTATTTTAGTAATTATTATTCATCTTATTTTGATTATTAATCTAATGGGTCCTTTTGTAGCAGTTTGGTCACAAACTCCTAGACTGTACAGAACAAACTTCATGCTAAAGTCAGTTAAAATGTAACCACTTCACACATTTTGGGAGGGTCTAGTAAATACACACACATTGGGAGAGTTTATGTGAGTTTATACCCCATTACAATGATCAAAAGGAGCAACACAAAATGTGTGTTGAGAACCCTGCTCACTGGCTGTCCTACGGTACTGCTGGCCACATGCAGAGGTGTAGGGGTAAGATCAGAGGTGGGTAAATGAATGAGTGAATTTGATGGTCAAGGTGAGGTGGATGCATGATGCGACACAAGATGTTTTAAAAAGACATGCAAAATATGTCCCTGTGCATTTTAATGGACTCTAGTGCACATATAGATGACATACTGTGATTTTGGAATGTTAAAAAATTGTGTTGGGTACATAAATTCTACTATAGGGTGAATGACTGTGGATAGGTGGGTAAACTCTGTTGAGAGGTGGATAAACTCCTTTTTTCTGAAATTTGAGAGGTGGGTACACTCTGTTTACTCGTGGTTATCCTCCACTACATCCCTGGCCATATGTGCACACCAGCCAAAGGAGATGACGAAGCCAGCCAGTTACTGAGGTCCAGCTGGTACCAGATAAGGAGACACTCACACGCAGACATCTTTATCTGACCATGTTTAGCCAGTAAAAAAGGCCCAGGGAACTTCCGGGGGCTGGTCCAGGAATCGGTTTGAGGCTCGCAGCCCAGCAGGAGGGTGTGTGTGTTTGTGTGTGTACTCCACGCATTAGAACTGGCCCTGGTTAAGGGGGGTTCTTTAGAATGCAGGTGCATGCTATTAAATGTAGCACGGAGAGACCCAGTTAGACAGGAGGGACGAGGAGCTGGTAAGGGTATAAGAGATGAAGAGAGACAGAGAGAAGTTGTCATTAAACTTTTAAGAGCCAATCACAGACAGGTGCTCGTTAGAGCTCATTAGGCAAAGTCCCCTGATGTGTCCTGATAGGACAGCTGCTCTGGGGTACCACAAAAATGAGACATCTGTGAGCTAAAAAGAAAGAGAGAGAGAATGCAAGAGAGAAACATAGAGAGAGAGAGAGAGAGCAGGGAATATGGAGAGAAAGGGACCAGATTATGTAAGAAAAGGAATTGTATGACTTTCATAGTTAGTCAGTGTCTATGTATGTCAGGAAAACAGTGAGTGAATGAGTCCAAACTCCAAATAAGTCATGCCGCTTCTTTCTTCCTTTCTTTTGTTCTTTCGTTCTTTCTTTCTTTCTCTCTCTAGATAGGTGGATGAGGCATCATCCATACACGGTACGTGCTGCATTTCCTATCGAGTACCCTTTGTCCTTCCCCCTCTGTCTCTCACCCTCACACATTCAGCCTATTGATTGGCTGCAGTCTACAGAGAAGGCAAAAGGCCAAGATGAGTAGACATCCTCATTTTAGTCAGCACCAACACACACACACACACACACACACACACACACACTTTTATAAACACACACGAGACCGACCCATGGATCTTCTTGTAGGCGTTCACCCAGACACGTATTATTGCGTTACGCTTCTCGATTGTCGCCGACACCACACACTAATTTCTAATAGGCACAGGCATAGGGGTTGAAAGTTCATTGCGGTTGTGTGCGTCTCTGAGAGGACGCCTATTCGCTCCCCATAGCCGGGCGCAAGTGAGTGAGTGAGTGAGTGAGTGAGATGTGGTGTGGGGTGCGGCTGCCCTGAGATGGAGATGGGAGACTCGCTCCTAGCTAATATGCTAATGTGCGGCATCGGAGACGAGAGGCGGAGAGCGAGAAAAACAAAGTGTGTGAAAGCGCTGTCAGTCAGCCCAGTTGTACCCCCCCCCCACCACCACACCACACACCACACACACATACCACCCTTCTCCTCCTCGTCTCCTCCTCGTCTCCTCCTCCCCCTCCCCCTCCCCCTCCTCCTCCAACTTTCCCTCCTCTGTAGCCGTGGGGGAAAGGCTAAAGAAGAGCAGAAAGAGGCAGGATTCAGATGTGCGGCGTTAAAGAGGCACGGTTGAAGTGTGGGAGCATGTAGGCGTGAGCGTTTGAAAGACAGGGCGGATAGGGGGATCAGGATGGGTGGTGTGAGTACACTTCTGTGTGTGGCGGGTGGGGATGGGGTGTGCTATTGTGAAATGTGTGTGTGCCTTTTGCATGTGTGGGATAGGTGTGTGTATGTGTGTGTGTGCTGTTATGAAGGATGTGGTCTTTACACTGTGCTTAAGGGGGTGTGTGTGCGTATTTGCATTTCCAGTGTATGGATCTGTGTATGCCAAGACTGTGCCTCTATGTATGTGTACGTGTGTGTGTGTGTGTGTGTTTGGGAGTGGGTGTGTAAGTGTGAGCGAGTAAGCGAGCGAGAGACAGACGGGGAAAAAGAGAGAGACAGCAGCGAGAGAGAGAAGGGGAGCGAGAGAGAGAGAAAGAAAGAAAGAAAGTAAGAAAGACAGTCTACACAGCTGTGAGCTACATCTATGGAGAGGAGAGGGGAGGGGAGGAGAGGAGAAGAGGGGGAGGAGAGGAGAGAAGAGGGGAGAGGAGAGGAGGAGGGGAGAGGAGAGGAAGGGAGGACAGGAGGGGAGAGGAAAGAGGTAGCAGGGTCGAGCAGTCGACCACCTACACTCTTCTCACCTGCTGGCCCCCTGTGTGCAGGCAGCCTCTTCAAAGCCTGCGTAGAGGGCCGTGCTGCAGATGGGCGTCTCTCTCAGTGCTACACATTGATTGCCTATTTTTGCTCTCCTGCTTGCCTCACTCCAAAGCACTTGGCACAGACTTTTGAAGCCATGGAGAACAGAAGCAGTTTTCTTCTCAACAGAAATGGTTCACTTGTAGCTAGGCAAACTCTATACAGCTAAATGCTATTCTTCACGATGTCGCACGTAGGCTACTCTCATTTTGTACTGAATAGCAGATGATTTATATGTCAACGGTTTGAATACCTGCGGAAGTTTAGACTGATGCATGAAATAAAATTATACATATCAGCTGGATATGAACTCCTTTAGCTGTCTGATTCCAAGGCAGTGGTGTTTTGTGACAACCTCAACAATGCTTTTGGAGAATAAACCTTTTTTCAGTGTTGCTTTTTTCATGCGAGAGTTATGAGTACATAGCCAGCACATCTGTTGGAGATGCCAAACCAAAGTTCACACGCCAAGGGTGCCCTGAAAGCCGCTTGTCAACCCCCAGAACGACAGCAATGAGGCAGCAACCTGTCTACCGAGCACAAAGAACATGACTAAGCTTGTGAATGTGTGTGTACACTGTGTGTGTGTGTGATTGTGTGTTTGTGCATGTGTATATATGTTTGTGTGAGTGTGTGTGTGTTTGTGCGTGTGTATATATGTATGTGTGTGTGTGTGTGTGTGTGTGTGTTTGTGCGTGTGTATATTTATGTGTGTGTGTGTCTGTGTTTGTGCATGTGTATATATGTTTGTGTGTGTGTGTGTGTGTGTGTGTGTGTGTGTGTGTGTGTGTGTGTGTGTGTGTGTAAGAGAGCGAAAGAGAGAGAGTGTGTGAAGCATAGAGAGAAGTGAGTAAGTGAGTTTCTCTTACATGTGGCATGGCTATTGGGGTTTCTGAGGTTTGCGCAGTACCGGCGACTCGACTGCGCCGCTCTCGGTTTGTCAACAGCAGCGCGGTTTCCCGTCGATGCTGCCCACGTAGCGTGCTGGAGCTGCGGCATCAGCAGGGCATTGATGCAAGAGGCGACACGACCCTTTCCATTGCGTCTCACAGGTTCATTTGTAGGCCATAAACAACAACTCATAACAAATGCAACATTTACATGAATGCACAGGGCTAATCGGGTGCAGTGTGCAGCGTGTTTACTCCACTCCGACTAATAAATTCCGGTACAGACCAGCTTAGGTCACAAAGAAAACCCAGTGCTTCATTCCGATTTAAAAATGAGAGGTAAGCAGCCATCTTCTCCTGGCCCATTACATAAAATGGGCATTGTGCCCAATCGAGACCGTATAATTGTCGTAAAGAATCCTTAGTTGGAGCCTCCTAAGTACACTACTTAGAGTGAACTATATTAAACCTGCAGTAATTACCATGTTAAACACAGACCGCAGACTGCTAATTGACTTGAAAGTGGTAAACACAGCTGTCCCACCCTGACTTCAGCTCAACATGTTATCGCTGCTGCAGTGATCAGAGTGTACAGTCCCAATGGCACATGTTGGGTCCAAAGTCACTGTCCTCACAAGAAATGACAAGGGCAGCTTTATATAAACAAGTAATCCACATTTCCTTTACAAAGGTAACGCCAGCTGAATCACTTTTTATATGCATGTATACAGTGTAAAATATATTTGCATATGATTATCAGTGAGTTTTACATGACTGGTGGAATGAGTCTAACTGAGAGGCTGCATTAGTATATGTGAGCAGATTTGTGTGTGTGTGTGTGTGTATGTGTGTTTGTTTGTCTGTCTGTGTGTGTATTTGTGTGTGTGTGTGTGTGTGTGTGTTTGTCTGTTTGTGTGTGTACCTGTGCATTTGTGAGTGTTGACGTATATCTGCGCATATTTTAATATATGTTTTTTACGACTACCAAGTCCATAACTCCAGGCCAAGGTGTTGATGCACTGCCGAATGCCGTACATTGTTAAACATGCATCCACCCACCGTCACTATTCAGGGGAAGGCATTGTCCGGACTTGTTGCCTAGACGCCACATTCTATCACCGAGGAACCCATCACGAGGCACAGCTCATGACATCACCCCGTCTCTCTCTGTCTCTCTCTGGGTCTCTTCCTCAACAAATGCCAGTGAGGACAAATGTCAACTCCTGCCAGTTTTGATGGAGAAGGAAACAAAACCGTTGCGTGTTTAACAATAGACCACTCAAGAGTGAACGGCCACTTACAGAGTCAACGGTCACTCTCTCGCTCTCCCTGACAACATACTTATAATGGAAACATCTGGTTTTAGTGCCTTGTCTCCGTCAGCTTGTTTCGCTCCGCTTGTGGTATATGTGTCGCAATCACCCCCCCAACACACACACACACACACGCACACACACCCCTCAACCCCCTAGGCAGCTCTTGAGACGTGTAATATTTATGTTTACGGCACGGGTCTGCACGCTGTTACGGCGAACGGCGGAGTGATTCGCCACTGACTCACCTCTTTATCACCGTCTCGAGTGGAGTATCTCGCCTATAAATCAACACTTGGGAGGGGGGTCATGACCCTTTTTAAACAGAGGCTTTTCCCAGGCACGGGAATCCACCAGGATATCCAGCTGATAGGGATTCCATGGCAACCGTTAGGTCTCTATCACTTCCTGTTTAGAGAGGCTGTATAGATGGGAGAGAGGAGACTTGGGAGAGGAGAGGAGGGGAGAGAGAGACTCAGCCGGGAAAACGGATGAGACACGACTGAAGGAGAGGCAGCCCTGGTGGTTTTGCTATTAAAGAGTGACGCTTGACAGTCAAAATACACAGCGGAGTAGAAAGTGTGACAGAAAGTGAAGTCAGTGTCACCTGATATGCCAAACAGGCCTGAGGGCGAGGCCTTGCCTCTGTTTGACGGGCTGGTCCTGGGAGAGAAGAGTGTCGATGTAAGCAGAAAGTTTAGAGGGGGGCGAGTGTGGGGGCGAGGGAGGGCAATTACGCCCCCGCACCCATGATTAATGCCACTGTAAATCCAAGGCCTTTATAAGAGCCATATGGTGATGATGAAGTGGCAATCCGATCACATTCACTCTCTCAATGAAAACCAGAAACACTGTTTTTCGGCAGACAAAAACAAGACCATCAAACAGATGTGGATCCAGACTGTGGGGGTGACTGGACCTGTGCAGAGGAAATCAGAAACTGGCCTCAAAGTACACAAATATCAAGCCAGCAACATCAGCAAAGTGGAAGTCGCAGAGGGGAATACAAATGATGATTCGGGATGTCCATATTTAGAAGTAAGTGTGCACAGTCAGAGGGACAGAGTGGCTCTCCGTCTCTATGCACTTAGAACAGTGCTTCTCAAAGTTCTTCACACGGAGGACCACTTACCCCCTTAAAAAAACCTTAAGGACCATCCTTCCCCCCTCCGGGGCTAACAGGGCAATCTAAATGCCTTGATTGGTTCAGCATCACAGCCCTAACTCGGGAGTGGCATGAAGATGATAGACATGTCATTTAAACACACTGTGCATAGCATAAGTAGCTTAAGAAACATTAAAATATATATATATTTTCACACAACTGCTTGTGGACCAGTTGGGATTTCTTGCGGACTACTAATGGTTCATGGACCACACTTTGAGAAATACTGACTTAGAACAATAAAAATATACCTATAACAAAACTATATATCTACAACAACAACCATATAACTAGATTATGACTAAGTCTAACAACACCATCAGTACAACTATGTAACTATATTCTAATATGCTATTATACTATATTATACCAATTGGTAAATAACACCATCAATTATTACACCTACAGTATATGGTGCAATATTATAATACACCGGCGGTCCAGCAGGTTATTTTCTGGTACATGCTGGCCTGCTTCCCTGTGGTGAGCTGGAGCCTGCATGTGTCTAGCGTCTCTGGGCTGCGATAGTCATTATTCATCTGGAAAATGGAGCTCAGTCAGCCCAGGGCTTGCCCAGCAAAACTGGTCACTGTTGGAGAAGATGCCTGCATAACCACCCCCCACCCCCCCACCCCCCACCCCCTCTCCCTTCCTTTTGCCCCCAGTGGCTCAGTGGCTGGCCCCAGTGCACATGCTGGCCCATGTGAGGCCGTATGCTACAGGACTGGGACGGCTGTGTGAGCCGGTTGACCTGACCTCCAATTCTGTGACCTGTAATTCTGGCTGACTAATGAGCCCTCTGTAGTCACCCCCGCGCGCTCCCCGGAAGGACCAGGACGCGATGACTAAGGATGGGGAGAAGAGGATCACCCGTGTTGCCAGCAGGGAAAGGCTTAGAGCCTCTCCTCAATCATACACACACACACACACACACACACACACACACACACACACACACACACACACACACACACACACGAGGTATGATACGATAGCTTTACTGGGACAGTGTGTTTCTTCATGAAAACTTTCCATTTTGACATACGGTGTTGTGTATAGCTTGACATTAAACTTCATACATTTTATAGTTTCTTTCTTTCACCGTAATCATCTATGAAACTTCTCAGAAGGATTCTCATCTATTTTGTCCAAAATTACAGACACAGAGTAAAGACAAACTCAGAAGGACCCAAAGGATACCTTAAAGGATAAAACCATTACTGCCATACATTTTAATAAGAATCGAATACATGATGTAATCACAAAAAAAAAAGAAAAACACATGGGAGCATCGCCAGTCTAGAATTCTCAACAATCAGTTATATTCATTACAGCGCTCCAATTTGCCCTGAAGCAATTAGTTAGAATGCAGCGGCCACAGCGCTGACCTGGCATGGGAAGCAGGCCAAGGAGATTAACGTCCTGCAAACAAGGCTCCTGTGTGAGAGTGCCCGACGTTATCTAGCCCTGTGTGACTATGTGACAATCAATCACCTTTAGCTGGATGCTAATTACACTGCAGACACAAGGGGGAGGCTGTGGGGAAGTGGGCCAGAGTCAGGACCCAGGACGCGGGACAAACACCATTAGCATCATGTGGAGATGACGGACGGAGCTATTTATGGCTCCCCGCACTGACCACACCGCACAACAACCCGCAACAAACACCCCCATTGTGTGCGGCCCCGGAGAGGCATCTTATTAAGGGTCCTCTTGTCTGCCCATGCCAGCTCTCTGCTCGCCTGTGTGTGCTGTCTGTCTGTGTGTGTGTGCTGTCTGTCTGTGTGTGTGTGTGTGTGTGTGTGAGCTCTTGTCTCCTTGGCCTTTCCCTTTTTCTCTGAGCCCTCTGTCGTGCTGACTAAGGAGAATGCCTTTGGAGTTTCTGAAGGGCTGCTGAAAAGCTAGCGGTGCCTCAACCAGCTCCACTCGTGGCTACTTTGACCTCAGATTGGCACAGCTCCTTTGGTCGGGGTGAGTCACAGGAGGCGACTGGCCAATAGGGAGGCTCGGAGCCCCAGCGAGCAGTGGCAGCGGTAGCGGCAGCAGCAGCAGCACGGTTTAGAGCCACGCGTGTCAACAATAGGACAGCTGTCTGTCTGCCGGCCGAAGCCACCAGACGTTAACAATGGAGTGGCTGTGTGAAGGTGCAGAGCGGACAAACCGTGCGCCTGTCGAGGTGGAGGGGAAAGTCAGACTGCTGCCTGCACTGTGTTGTCCTGGTTGGAAAGTGGCTGAGACGGCTGTGTTTGCTCGGGGCTGTGGGAAAACAAAACAGTGGAATTTCCAGGGACTGCCATATTCTTGCCCTCTTACGTAGATAATAATGGAAAACAAGTGACAGGAAGTCTTTTTAAAATACATACCGACATTTTTATCCCTATCACAACAATAGCCACTCACATATGCTGTCAGACTGTGCTTGTGAGAGGTCTCCAAACATTGCCTGACAACCTGACTCAGTGGAAAACACCCTTTAAACACCTGAAAGAAGACCACCTGTTATGAATAGGTCAGTGGGGAAAAGCCTTTGCTCTTAAGTGTTTGAAAGTGAAAGATGTCAACGAAGAGCTAAAAATTGCTCACCAAACATGTAATTGCTTACTGAACTGTCACAGATCAAAAAACATGGGCATAGAGGAAAAATTCCCATCTATTTGCAAGCCATTTCACCTTGCTTATGCAAATAAAAGTAAAATAAACATCAGCAGGAACGGTCAAGTCCACACAAGAACCCCTGGATCTATCACCTATCAATAGACACACAAACACACACACACACACACAAACACACACACATTACCGTAAATGCGTTCAACCCCCAAAGGTATGTCCTTCGCAAGATCTGGAGCAGGTAACGTATTTCTCTTGGCTTTTATCCACATGATTCAAGCCTGAGGGAGAAACGTCTTTTTGGAAAACTACAATCAATCATGCTAAAAAAAAAATCTAATGAAAAATCACACACAAATCCACAAACATGCACACACACATTAAACCACAAAAAAAAAATCAGAAGACTACATCACTGTAATGCGAATCTACCAGGTAGGTACCATAGGCTGAATTGTATTGTCAATTTAAAACAATAGTACGAGTTCTACTTTTACAGACAGTTATGTTCAGGTCATCTGCTTTTTCAGCCCATTCTCCTCGCTCGGACCTGAGGAATGCATTAAGATGGTCATCCAGTCTTACCATGTCTGAGTCACAGACTGGTCATAATTAGGGTCAATTAATTCATATTTACACACTAAAATGAGAAGTCTGCATGCGGTGGGTAAACAGGAAAAACTAACCTTGAAAAATGTTACACATACACCTCTAAACAAGACACACAAAAACACACTCCTACACCCGCTCTCTCTCTCTCTCTCTCTCACACACACACACACACACTCTCTCTCTCTCTCTTTCTCACACACACACACACTCTCTCTCACACTCACTCTCTCTCTCTCTCTCTCTCACACACACAGACACAGACACAGACACAGTTTCTTCATCCATGTGCCATACACTGTTGTTTCACGAGTGTGCTTGCCCAGAGCCCCCGAGGCCCTGTGCCAACTCTGCTGAGTGTTACCGTAAACACTCCCTGCACTGGACACACGGGTGTCAAATGTCTTCAACACCGCAGCCAAACTTTTACGGCATTCATTTGCTAAAACCCCAAATCGGAGCTTCGGGGCAAAGGCTTTATGGCTGAGTGTGTTGCATACCGCCAATAACTGCTGTGCAGCCACAGACAATGAGTCGACATGCTTAATAATCAGATACCTTCATTTCACATATTAGAAACATGTGGTAGGCTAAATAAATGATGCATAAGCATGTTATAATTAAACAAATACAACAAAAATACAAACTGACATTTAGATTAATATACATCAGTATGAAATTATTTGCACAGCTCCAGTTGTCCCTGAAGTCATAAGTGTGAAATCTGGACAAGAATTATTGTATTTGGCAATGGCTGAATTTACACTGGTCAATTGAGCAGAAACCTTCACAATACAAAAGCAACCATTTCTGACCATCATTAGTTTTCCCTGAAAGTGCACTTGTAATGTCAAAACGGATGTAAGATGCACCTTTCAAAGTTGTCTGCAACATGATGAAGCAATATTAATTTCCTAGACCTTTTACTCTCAGTGTAGCCAAGTGTCATTTAGGCCTAAATAAAAAATAGTCAATTGTGAGTCTAAATTTTCTTTCAGAAAAAAACTAAGATGTACTGGCTGAGGTTATCTTTACACATAGGGTAGCGCATAGCAGGTTTGTCCGCACTGCACTGCGCAGTATTCCCTCTAGAAGAACCAACTGTGACAATCTGGCACCCATAATGCGTTTTTGGAAGTTGGTAAATGATCATATTTAAAGATCTGACACTGGAGTTAACGTTATCGTCATTAAAATTATGTAAAATACTGCAGCGCTGACACGTTATTAGCTATACAATGATTTCAGCTGATTGATTCTATGCCCTTCCACTTGTCCCGAGGAGCTGCTTCGTTATATTTACAGAGTGGGCGGGCCAATGTAGCGTGCCTTATCCTTTTTTTATGAAGAGGAAAACGAAGCGGATGCATGCCCATTTATGGACTGTAAACTTCCTGAAAAAAGATGTCGGGTAGAAGCTCTTGAGCGCACACCAATATGTAAGCTATGGTTTTCGTTATCTACTTACTCAACAGATATACAGAAAAGGGAAACTTGAATATACTGAAATGTATTGTTTTACATATGCCAGGTTAAATTGCCCATATTCTTAAATGGCCATTCTATTGAATGATAAATATTGTATTTCCTCAGGAAGGAATCTCACACACTTGCCTTGGTATTCGATGTTGAATTACAATATTTATTTTTCCTCTTTAAAAGCTGCTTATTCAGATGTTTTGTAACCCGATCCAGAAGTATTGACGATACTACGCATCGTCAAAAGACAAACCGGTTGCGCTTTACCTGATAGCGTATGCCACATTAATAAAATGACACCCGAGTAACTACAACATCAAAACAATACCATAATTTGCAGCATTACATTTCCTTTCTAATTGCATATCCGTTTTAATTGCGGACGTTAGTTCTTCGCAAGTGCCCATTGCTTGATGCTGCTTCTCTCGCTCGCCTCCTCCTGCCCAGGGGCTTGTTTACTATCCATGAGTTCCCGGCAATCACGTCACAGCTGTGACGTTCCGTTGTCAGGGGCGGATACACAATATCTCAACACTTCCAACCAATCAACGATCGCTGGCTGTGCGTATTGGTTGCAAATATAAACTGGACTGTGGCGGCCAAGTCCCAAATTCGACAGAGCGCACACTACAGTGAAAGTCTAACAGGCACCGAATACACTCTTAGCCTGTACAACGAAATTGTTTTGACGAGCACACGAAGTTACTGAAGTCTAACACATCTTCTGGGTTCGCCTGTCTTTTAATTCTATTTGGACCACTGCACCCTGTCAGGACTCGGACTGTCAGCCTGGACCACAGCTGAGAACACCGGCAGGCATCCTTCAAGGAGACTACACAGCAGTGAGAGGACAGATATTATAGACTTTTTGGTGGGAAGTCAATGCACCCTGTCAGCGACAGTGTCTTGTTCATTCATTAGCAAACTTAATTGACTTTTCATCTAAGTGGTAAGCGATTTCGCCTTCAACGACTCTATGTCTACAAAAATGGAGCAGCTGTTTTATCACGACGACTCTTTTCTGTTGCCCTACGGCCATTCAGACGCTGCTTTGCACGACTACAAACTCCAAAAGGAGAGTATGAATGTCAATTTCGCTGAATCTTATAGGAACCTGAAACTACGAGCAGACACGGACCTCTACCAAGCATCAAACCCTGATCTCGGCTCACTCAAGCTTGCTTCTCCAGAACTGGAGAGGTTGATCATCCAAAACGGTAACGGTGTCATCACAACCCCTACCCCAGGCCAGTACCTCTACGGTAGGGGTATCACCGACGAGCAAGAGGGCTTCGCAGAGGGTTTCGTTAAAGCACTTGACGAGCTTCACAAGATGAACCAGATGCCCCCGCCCAACGTGTCTATTGGAGCCGGTGGTGTGACGACGTGTTCCGCGGCAGCCCCCGTCTTCGGCTCCTCCCTGCAGCCCGAGCCTCCCATATACACAACGCTCAACAGCTATTGTCCCAGCGCTAGCCTCTCTTCCTCGTCCAGCTACCCCTCCACAACAATTAGCTACCTGCCACCGCACCCTCAGCAAAACCAGCACCAAGACGCCTCAACCCACGCCTCACACCCGTTCCAGCACTCTCTACCAGCAGCTGGACTGCATCCGCAGCGTCTTCTGGCTTTAAAAGAAGAGCCTCAGACCGTGCCAGACATGCACAGCAGCGACGGTTCGCCCCCAATGTCCCCGATCGACATGGAGAACCAGGAGCGGATAAAGGCAGAGCGCAAGAGGCTGAGAAACCGATTGGCAGCGACGAAGTGCCGGCGACGCAAGCTTGAACGCATTGCCAGATTGGAGGAGAAAGTGAAAGTCCTAAAGTCGGACAACGCAGGGCTGTCCAGTACGGCATCGGTGCTGCGGGAACAAGTCGCCCAACTCAAACAGAAAGTCCTGAGACATGTAAGCAGCGGCTGCCAGCTTATGCTAACAAGCAAAATGGAGGCGTTTTAAATGACTATTAAGATTCAACACTGGAGGTTAAAGACTGGTACAGGCCTATATATTTTAGTTGTTCTGACGTCGTTGTCGACAGACCTAAAATAGCCTAAAAGTGGGACTGTGAGAAACGGTACACCGGTGCTGCGCGCCGTCAAAAGGGACCAAGAGAGAAACAGCTGTCGCTGTTGTGGTATAGCTGTAGCACAAGAACGGGACAACGTATAGGCTACCTCGGATGAAACAGTTGCGAACCAGTCGGCACATAGCCTATGTTGGTAGTCTGGTTTGTCTTGATCAAATGGGACTATTTGTATGTTGCCAATAATACTGTCATGCAATAGGCTCTACTGCATTATGAAAGTGTAAATTATTTTTTTTGTTCGTCAGGTTGATCCCGGCGAACTTCTACAATGTCACATGTTTACGTTTTTTATTGTTGTTTGTGCACTGTTTATTTAAGTAAAATTTGACATAAAATTCATATTTGTTCTCTCTCTGGTTTTCTTATACACACACATTCTCCTCCCAGGATTTTTCAAGGCTACTTCCGTTTCTTATGTAATCAGTTCCTACAATTTTTAGGGCAAGGCTTCTATGAAGAGAAGGCTAGGCTTCCATACTGAGCACATTGAAGACAACAGTCAAGTTTTAAACATAAGACTGTCACTTTTGGTTGTGGCGTGTCCTGAAATGAAATCCTTTAGTGTCTTCGTTTAGAAGGGACATACTGTGAAGCGCTTAGACCCCAGGTGCCCACATCACTGTCAGGTCTTTCCCTTATGGGTTCTGCCTGTCCATATATGGTCATTTGCATGCCTTTTACGTCACAGCTCAGGATGCTTTCAATTGAGCCACCGCCAACGATAGTGTCCTCCTCAAGTAGCTTGGAGGTGGCGATAAGCACATTTTGCTATAATAATATTAATAGACAACATAAAAAAACATTAATAAGTCGAAGAGATCTACAATCAAATACACCGCACTATAAAAATAAAAATAAATGATAGGCCTAGTTGTTACCTAAATCCCTCACTTTGGTTGAAAAAAGCCTTGTAACAAAACTGGCACATTAAAGAATTGACAGCTCGCTCGTCCATGTCAGAGTATGGTTCTCAACTTATCCTCTGTCACTAGTGGATTTCACCTAGGCCCTATTATTGAACGATTGTCCATGGCATAGGACATTTTCTCATTTTTTGTGAAGTGCTGAAATCACTTTAGCATGCCGATTTTTTAAAGAATGTTTAAGTCTGAGCACAGCATAAACTTGTCTCATTGATCCAAGTGCCATCATTATATCTGAATGTCATTAAATAAGACATTGAGCACATGCGTGAAGGTCATGGTACCACTGCCTATGTGTGTCTTGAGGGTAGATTTCACGATTTACGATAAAATTGTGTGTGTGTGTGTGTGTGTGTGTGTGTGTGTGTGTGTGTGTGTGTGTGTGTGTGTGTGTGTGTTCGAGGTGTTTTCAAGTCTATCTGATGACATGAACATCAAAGACAGCCACATGAAAGTACTACTTCGAAAAACGTACTTTTGGCTTTTCACGTTGTTTTGGAGAGTTTAAAGGTATAGCTCTCTTTAATGTTATTTCCACGAAGGCTGATTTTGGACTACGTTAGGGAAAAGATCAAAACCACCCACATTTCTTCCATGTA
Source organism: Coilia nasus (assembly GCA_027475355.1). Lineage (NCBI taxonomy): Eukaryota > Metazoa > Chordata > Actinopteri > Clupeiformes > Engraulidae > Coilia > Coilia nasus. The sequence goes on from CM050216.1 coordinate 28,663,650, forward strand.
ACGACTCTTTAACTTTCCACCTCTAATTTTTGAAAATCTACCCTGATCTTTAAAAATCTACTCTCTGACTTGAAGAGCCAGTACTGACAGAGTGTTATCAGTTTGAGTAAAATATTTTTTAATCTTTACCATAGTCTGTCCTACTACCTCTACCCTCATGCCACCACACAATCAGATCCGTACACTGTCAGGTAGCTGTATTAAAGAGCGCTAAAGCCTGGAGCGCCCTCCCAAGGAACGAGGGGCTTTTCACAGGGGTCGATCACAGCCCACACTACTGTAGCCTACGTGGGACTGGGAAAATCTGTGATGTGAGCAGTGACGCTCGAACATGATGGTGGGCACCTTTCCTTGTCTAGCCCACACCACTCTGCAGTGCCCACACCACTCTCTCAGCAGGTGCTTCATTTGCTGTAAAAGGTATGGCTTATTATTTAACATAGGCTACCCACAGAAACGTCATGTGCGTCTGGAACATGCAACGTTTGTTTTTAGCTTATGACATAGGCTAAACAAGGCCCACTACAACCAACTTTTTTCGGTAAGTCAAACCAACACCGACCGAATCGAGAACTGAAACCACCAGTCCATTAATTTGTTGTGCTGTCTTTACTCTATTACCGTTGTTTAAGAGGCCTCCAGCGGAATGAAATTGTTAAAAAGCAATTTTGGAATTCCACGCCTTGCAAAATCGTCCTTATAACTTGTCCCATATAAACATTTAGTTCCCTCCTTTGGGTTTAAACGGCAAAATAAACCAAATGTCATTTCATTGTCATTTGAATTCCACAAGTCCACAGTGCCCTCTTTTGGTGTAATGACGTACACTTAAGATTTGATAGATATACAAAGCAGGTATTCTGCATTTCATAAAACAATAAAACAATCGGAAGCACCCTATACTTAATGAGAGGGAATAATAAGAATGTTTTTCTTATTATATTTATAAGAATTAATAACAAGAAAGGTTTTATTATTTTTACAAGAAGTTTTATGTTGAAGATGAGACGTGGTGTCAAAACTGCCTGAAAGTCACGATTTCGCTCATTACAATGTGAGAATGTGAAGTGTACAAAATTAAATAAAGTATACGAGGGTCGGCTTTACCAGGCTAACTCACCCCTACACACCTCAGTGCTCTTTTAGAAAAACCACACGCTTGTTTTTGCAGTGTTGTCGCCCCCCAGTAGAGGGCAGCATTGCACCAGAGAGGATTGAGGGAGTTAGTACTGAAGAATCTTCGATCTTAGAACGAGGAAGTTTACAACTGTGAGAACTGCTGATATTTTGCAGTATATGGAATCTATACAGTGCTGGTAAATCTACTTTATTCTTTTGAGCTACAGTGAACAATCCAAATACAACCTAACTATACAATAAAACTAAAATCTAAAATAGTGCACTGATATTTAAATATTGTTCTTTTTCCAATACTAGGTACATTATAGCATGGAGTCAGCAGTGGTGTGTGTGTGTGTGTGTGTGTGTGTGTGTGTGTGCGCGCGCGTGTCAGCATGGATCAGAGTGATGTTGACACACACTCAAACACAGCTAGCACCTTCAGTTCCTACTCCCCATCTCCTTGACACATGCAAACTCAGAGGGAGTGGAATGCAAGGCAACAAGGTGGGAGGACAGTAGGCCTCTAGTCCTGACTCACCAGACAGCCGGGGGAGACACATCAGCACCAGGAGAGGCTACCAAAAGTGCATGCAAAACAAAGTTCTTATCGAAAGTGCAAAGATGTGGGCCTGGTCAGATACGTGTTACTGTGGGTAGGTTTGGGTATGTGTTTGTCCCTTGAATGCTTTTAAGTGGTTTAGAGTACATCGATCGGAAGTAGAATGGCTTGACGTATAGTTTATGTAAATGTAACTTGGTCAGATTTTAATCATTCGTATAAAGTATATTTATCACAATGTACCCACACATCTCACCCCCCATTTTGCACACATACACACACAGACATGCGCGCGCGCACACACACACATATACACACACACACACACACACACACACACACACACACACACACACACACACACACACACACAGACTGGGAAAAACAAACAAGCAAGCAACCACACAAGCTAATCCAAGCAAAATTGTGTTTCCAGACAGACCCGAATAAATGAAAAAGCGACTTAACTGTAAATCCTGGCAAATGCCAAGGCATTCTCTCGCAATACCTCTATTTATCTGAGCTGTAATCAGCTCAAACATTTCTTAATATAAGATGTTGAACTTCCAAAACCCAACAGCGATTTCAAGATTTTTCTCCAAGTAGATTAACATTCTCTCACTGACTGTCACTCAGAGAGCCCCCATGCTTGTGCCAGTCTTGCTCTGTCTCAGGCAATGAAAGATCAGGCAAACATACGTGTGGGAAAGGATGTAGACATGTTTGCCTGCAGGAAATGGGTAGAGCGGGTTGGAGGAGAAAGAGGATTAAGAGCCCTTATCCACCACAACCCCCTCCACTGCCCAGATTCTGATTTCCTTTCATATGTCTGAAGGACAACAGAGCAGAACCAGTCAAGATATGTCACCTGGAATGGCATCCGTAGAGTTGATTGTGTTATGAATATGCCCTATTCACTCTTTCTGTGAGCTGAAGATAACCTTCATAGCAAGTATGGGTTTAATTTGTGTTATCTGTGAAAGGGATTAATTGCCATGTATGTCTGGACTGGATTAAAAACAACATTGTCCAGTAAAGGTCAAATGAGGAGTGCGGTTATGTTATTCATGTCAGACATTCTCTAGATTTTACTCTTCGCAATGTAACACTGTATCCCACTAAGGGAGAATGTGCCTGTGCACCCGAGCCTCTATCATGAGCAACTGTGTTTGTCTGCAAATTCTGTAAGAGTTCCAGAAGGTGAAATGAAATTCAAAGTATTGTTATTGCTATTTATGTTTTTTAGGTTGCTATTGTCATAATATCACAGAGATTGACTGGACTTTGCCATGTTCATGCAATTTCCTGTAAAGTTGGATATTAAATATTGTGACAGGATGACTGGAGAGACACTGTATTTTCAAAATCATGTTAATCAAAATGTCATAGATTTTTTTCAGGCTCTGCAACTTTTTTTGTTTATAGGTGATGAAGGGCTTTGCTTGACAGGGCTGAACCAGCTATGTCTTAAAAGTCCTTTATCAGACAACATGCAAAATCAATGAAAGCCTGCTGAGGAAAGCATAAAAAAGCAATTAAGCTCGGCATTTTGTCCTGACCCCGATTCTCATCTCTCTCCCTTGTGGACAATTGACCTTTATTCAGCAGACATATGAGGCCTAGCTGACCTTGTAAGTAGAAATAAACAACAGATGGATCTAGAAATAGAGCCTTTATTGAGGACATCAAGGAAACATCACAGTATTACCATTACATTTTCACTTCACTATATTCAGACAGACAGGCTCTATCTGACTCTACTCCATTTTGTTTCAGTTCAGGTAGATGTTAACAATGAGCTGTGGCACTGGCCTGTTGTTGGATCTAAACACAATCTGACACGCACACAAAAAAAATCACATTATTGTTTTGGACTCACACAGTGCTTGCTGTCACCTGCCTCTACCTGCTGTCATTTCTGTAGATTCAAAAGAAAACTCTTTCCTAACTTAAAAAAAAAAATCTGTGGCTGCTTACAAAACTGAACCCCAACACAGCACAGCACAGCATTGTGCTATTGATGGCTATGGAACCTGACATTCCTTTGAAAGAAGCTTCAGCTATCTCCATTGGAGCTGAACATCTCCAGAATTAACTATAACACTATTTACATCAGCAAAGTATCAAGATTTCATGCAACGTGCGAGCTAATACAATGTTTTGTTCCCACCTGGACTGTTTAGAGGATTGGACTAGCTAAAGGAAGGTACACAGGCGAGGGGATCTGGTAAGCAATGAGTCCCGGATTGTGCCCTGACCTCCACTACCCCCTCTTGAAGGGGTGGGGGCAACCCCCTATGCCAGGAAGTTACGTAACTTGCAAATGATCTTTAGGAATCTGACCCAAGTTATTTCATGTTCTGTGTATGTGATCCTAAGACACAAATCATAGCTGTGAGCTATCAGACCGCTTGTAAATACTTTGTGTGTCTAAAGTAAATGTTTCTCAGACATTCTGTTATACTGTTATTGCCGATCAAAGCAAATCTCCAAAACCTAACATTTGCCTTCTTGAGTGAGAGCAATAATGCCAAAATCACTGATTCCCTGACAGTGTGGTGCCTTCACATGGAAATGAGGAAGAACAGTGGCGGTGTGAGTGCAGGATGCGGAAACAGGTTATAATACTGGGACGTCTAGAGTCACCGAGGTTTGGTTAGTTAGGACAAGAAGACTGCTGACAGGCAAGGTCAAGGGTCAAAGCTCACACTCTCCCCTCGAAGCCGCTTCCGCTGCCCTCCCCATCGCTCTCCGCCAGTGGCACGGAGCGCTTGCGCAGAATGCTGTTGATGCCGCCGCCGTGGCTGCTGCCAGTCCTCCGGGCCTGTGGGGGCAGCACTGGGGCTGCGGCACAGGGGGCGCGGTACTGGGGCAGGCCCATCTTGGTGGTGTCCAGCTCCTCCGGGTCCTCCTCACGGGCGCGCAGGGCGGCGATGGCATCCCGGTCGGAGGGGCTGAGGTTTAGGCAGCCGCAGGCGTGGCCCCCCTCCTCCCCGCTGGCAGTGCCCACCACCTCGTCCTCCACCGCCACGAAGGCGTCGCCCCACAGGCTCTCGCACAGGTCACGGCCATGCTGGTACATCTGAAACAGGAGCGCGAGAGTCAGATCTCCCTTCTGCAATAGCCAGGCTCTTCAGCACACATGATGAGACAATTTCTCATGGCTGTTGGAACAACCCTACTGAGGCTTGATAATATATCAGAACATGCGCAGGGATCAGGCCATCACTGTCTTTCAAAGGAACACAGACTTAGAATTTTAGACTTAGAGTTTTCATTTGCATAATGGGAAAAGGGATCATAGTCGCAGTGTGCTAAGGTAGTGGAGAGAGCAGCAACAAGCAAGAGATGTGCCAGCACTCAGCATTCCCCCCAGTACTTCATTTAATCCTTGTGTTGCCTTAACCCAGGTGGGTGCTGCACACTGGTGCTGCTTATTGCGATGCCCCTTGTAAAGTGGGATCTGTAAATCTCTCAAGTGCTTTGGGTGTCTTAAAAAGCTCTATATAAATGCGACACGTTGTTGTTAGTGGTGGTAACAGTTTGTGTCTTCTCTTTGGCATGAAGCCCAGTTTACATGTAACCATTTGAATGTTTTTTTTTTTTTTAATCTCTGAGATGGACCTCTTTTGCTTCCTGATAGAATTCGATCAGTACTAAATGACACAATTCACACCAATTGCAAAGTAACTGTATTGCCCACTGAAATAATCTGCAATAGATAGGTAACAAAAGACAAAAAAAGCCATTGCTTAGTATAAGTACAACAGTATATAAGTGGACGTGCTGTACAGATATACTTTTTACATGTGTAACATGATATCTTTCTCTGTTCTGTTCTTGTGTTCCTGCTGTGTAACTGAATAAATCGAATCTATGACCTACTGAATACAGAGATGAGCTCTTGTGGCTTCACCAGAGAGAACTACTGGGGATTCACGGAGAGAGCTCAATGAACAGCACACATAATCTTACTTCCTCATTGTGTGTGTGTGTGTGTGTGTGTGTGTGTGTGTGTGTGTGTGTGTGTGCGTGTGATTGTATAACCACCTAGCTGTAAATAGCCACTGAGACAATCTTTGTTCTCTGGTGGTGTAAAGCCTTTACAGAAGTATGAACAAAGGTGATGTTCCACTTCCACTAATGTAGGTTTCACTCTTAGAAGCAGGGGTCATCTCTGCTTTGACCTTGGGAACAACACAGAAGCTATACTGTATCTCTGTCAGTCATCCTTGCCTGTTGTAAATACACACTTATTACACACATACATCATAGACGGCATATACAGTATATTTATAAATTGTTGAGGAGAGCTCTTTAAATGACGTGACATATTGCAAGGCCATTAAAAGGTAGAAGATCCCTTTCAATGCACTTGCCTTACGTTTTGATATTTGGCTGTGTAGCTGTTTAGAGTCTGACCTCAATATTATGCATTTCATGAAAGAAAGTACTATACTTTTTGTACAACTGCCAACAGTTCCACCTTTTGATGTCTGCCTGAAGTGTTGAGGCCCAACACTTCAGGTTTGATTCACAAATACATTTAAGTGACTTTTTTTTTTCTTTTTTGTAGGCCTTCATTTTGGTATACAGTGGTCCCTCGTTATTCGCGGGAGTTACGTTCTAAAAATAACCCGGATAGGCGAAATCCGCAAAGTAGTCATCTTTATTTTTTACAATTATTATAGATGTTTTAAGGCTGTAAAACCCCTCACTACACTTATACACTTTTCTCAGACAGGCAAAGTTCACACTTGCAAACATACAGCACTACAGTCACACAGCTAGCGGTGGAAGATTTATGTACATTTTACAAGCTGAGCGCATTCTGTACTGTACAGGAGATTGCATGCACTAAAAAAATCTAGAAACAGCGAGGCCGCGAAAGGTAAACCGCGATATAGCAAGGGACCACTGTACTGTATCTATCATTGCTCCTTTTCCTTTTCCCTCCCTTTACACCACCCGCCTGATTCCTCTTTCTCTCTCTCTCTGTCATACACGCTCTCTCTCTTTTTCTCTACCACCCCCCCCCCATCCCCTTCTGTCTGTTTAGGGGATTAAGAGTGAGTCACTGAGGACATTCTGGGAAAATTCAGCTGAAAAATATCGACTGGCTACTAGGAAGGACAAAGCTGTCACTCTGTCGCGACTCTGTGCCTGGCTGACACCATAAGCTGTGTCTTCGGGGCAGCTGAGTGGAGAAGGCTGCCTGATCTTACACGACGTCCACAGTGCGAGTGACACACGCGCCTCACCAGAGCCTGAGACGGGCACTGCACTAATGCATCTTTAGCGGTGCTAGAGTGCTAGAGTGACCCAAAGTCTGCAATGGCCACGCTTGCTTGTGTATTGATAACTATGTTTGTGTTCACATTTGTGCCTATTTGTGACTATGCATGTTTGTTTTTATGTACATTTCTCTCTCTCTGTCTCTCTCTCTTTCACACTCTCTCTATTTATATACTCTATCTGTCTATCTATTTATCTGTCTGTCTGTCTGTCTGTCTGTCTGTCTGTCTGTCTGTCTGTCTGTCTGTCTGTCTGTCTGTCTATCTATCTATCTATCTATCTATCTATCTATCTATCTATCTATCTATCTATCTGTGTTACTGTGTGTGAGACTGTGTGCATGTGAGTGAGAAAGAGAGTATCTGAGAAAGGGATAGAGAGACACAGAGAGAGGGAGAGAGAGAGACTCGTGGCACTCTCAAGTTCATGGATGTTGACAAGCTGTCGGTCCAAGTCTGCGGTGGCGTGGAGATGCCAGCAGTCTCAGTGGCAGTGCTTACGGAGGGGAGGGAGGGGGCATGCGTGAGACTGGGATGCCTACAAACCCTTGTGGTGCCACTGATGCGAAAGAGAGAAAGGCCAGAGGAGCCATGGACCACAGCCAGCAATGACACATGAAGATGACTGTGATGTGAGTTATTACTGGTCCTGACTAACTGAAACGCATGCACTCACTACTGTTTCTTCCTCTATCTGATATAGTTTACAACATAGGATATTAATAAAATAAATTGCACTTATCACTATTTAACTAGATAGTTAGACAGATGGACGGACGGACAGACAGACAGACAGACAGACAGACAGACAGACAGACAGACAGACAGACAGACAGACAGACAAACAGACAGAGAGACAGATTTATCCTGAGGTTACTTTGTGGAGATATGAGATGGACATTTTGAAGGGTTGCAGACAAGCACACATTAAGTGTCTCCATCAAGATACAGATAGAATATAGATATCAATATCAATCAGAAACAGCTGATCTGAATTTAGGCAAGTGCACATAGAATAGTGCCTGTGTGCTTCTCTGTTTGTCTTTGTATCTGTGGGGGTCTTCAATTCCCTCCCTATTAGTCTGTGTTGGTGTGCCTGCATGCCTGCAACGAGAACAGCCGCCCCCTTAGCACACTGGAACGTTGTCATCTTGATTAGGCTGGCTCACGAACAGGTGCACTCGGCTTCTCTGCATCTTCCCTTGGAGTGGAAATGGCACGGAAAGCTGTTACTCTCAGTTTTGGCTTGGTTTGCAGCCCCTAATCACGTCTTTTCACAAACTTGGCACAGACGAGGGAGACAAAGCATTTATGTGTTTTTGTTTGTTGTGTGTGAGTTTGTCATAGTGTGTTTGTCTCTCTCTCTCTCTCTCTTTCTCTTTCGCTCTTTCTCTCTTTTTTTCTGTGTATGTAAACGCCTTTAAATTATGCACATTAGATAAACATCAAATCAATTTGAAATTCAAATATATGCTTTAGCTTGATCATGATGCCTCAAATCTACTTAGTGGAGGGCATACCAAGCACCAAGCTCCAGACAGGATAAACGAATTCTACTGCAGTATCTGAAAGAAATGGCAGCCAGTTTTTATTGGATAATATTACGAGTTTGTGATTCGACTGACTTATCAAAGCATGCTATTTTTGTTTTCTTTTCAAATCTAGTGCACCATACACACACACAAATGCACACACACAAATGCACACACACACACACACACACACACACACACACACACACACACACACACACACACACACACACACACTCACTCACACACACACACACACACACACACACACACACACACACACACACACACACACACACACACACACACACACACACACACACACAGAGACATGTACACAGTCATGGGCACAGACACAACACCAATGGCACACACACACACACACACACACACACACACATACACACACACACACACACACACACACACACGCACCAAGCACTCAAGGTCAGGGATGGTGATCAGAGCTGACAAGGCCAGCGTGTGCCTGTGTGTGTCAGGCATCCTTTCACATGAAGTGCCAGCTGTGTACCAGCCCTCGGTCGCTCTGCTTCTTTGCATACGGCCAGCGATCCTCCTCTCTGCCTCTCTGCATAAGGGCATCAATCCTCCCCTCTGCCATTTCTGCTCCTCAGTCTTATACCGTCTCTGTCTCTGTCTCTGTCACTGTCCTCTGCCTCTTCCTCCCCTATCCCTCCCTTACTCCTCTCACTCCTCCTCACTGTGCTGTAGTCATTGCTTCCTCCACTCAGTTAATCGCACTACACCATACGTTCTGTACTTTCTCTTCATCTCTCTCTTTTTCTCTCTCTCTCTGTCTCTATCTTTTTCGCTGACTTTCACACAAATACCCTCTATTTCTCCTCTGCTCTTAGCCACTCCCTAGTCTATATTTATCTCTCCAGCAGATCTCTCTCTCTCTCTCTCTCTCTCTCTCTCTCGCTCTGTCTCTCCTCCTCTCATCTCTTCAATTTCCCATAATTTACAATTTACCCCTTCTTTACACCTTCTTTACCCCCTCATTCTACCCCTTATTACTCCTGTGTTCCTTCACAGAGGCACTACTAAACAAGGCCACCCACCCATAATAATAACAACAATAACAATATAAATGAAGTTTTGTTATTATATTACAATACCAGCAACAGTAATAATAGCAGTAATACCATGTCATTACAGTTGCCTTGGAATGACCCCAACTTCCGGTTTCATCTAATGGCACACTTATTCACTGTTATTGCCTCATTCAAATGCACCTCCACCTACCCTCACATCTTCCTTCTTTTATCAAATTTCAAACAACCCTTCTCATGCCTTCACCTCCTTTTCCTCCTCTGTCCTCTGCCACTCCATATTCTCTTCGGGCTTCTCCTCAGACACCCAAATCCCTCTTAATCTTTTGTCTCCTGCATCCACCTTTGTTCTGCACCAATCATGAAATCCATCCTCCGTGTGGGAGTACGGTTCAACAGTTCAGCGTTGCTCTTTCCCTCTACATGCAGTAATTCTCCCAGGGTGCCTTGCAGCTGGGCCCAGAAGCTCACCTGCTGGTAGGGAACGCAGCTCCCAGTACAGTTCAGCCCTCGAGGGTCGCTGGCCCAGTCACGTGCACATGTCAGGTCCAACCTGCAGGCGTCATACCTGGAACAAACATTACTTATGTGACCCGATGCTAATATGGACCATTGACTAATGCACGTTGTCTCACCATGATAGCAGTAATGTGTCTATGAATGGTAATTGTCCCCCGCCACACTTAACTGATTTGCCTTCTGTCTTGCTTGACAGATATGTACTAATGACTAACATGTACATACTATGTAGTAGTTACTAATGCCTTTAAAGCTTCAGAAATTGGTTCCATGATGGTTGATTTAAAGGGACATGCGTATTATGGACTTGAGCTCATTTATGCAGATTTATGTATGTAATATGTACACCACCCACACTCGTCACTGTCACCCCTTGGAGCTGTTAGGCTCAAGTGCATCATTGGCCTGAGAAGGTCATTTGTTTATGACCGGGGGGCGGTGGGTGAGATTTCTTGTCACATGGGGAGATGCTGATGCGGGCGTGGCCTCACCTGTAGGGCTTTTTTTTTTTTTACAGATAATGAAAACTAGACTACATAATGAATATGATAATGAAGACTACAACTAAAACTAGTACTAAAAATATAACTTTGTTAACCAAAATAAAAATAGAAATGACAGTTTTCTATTAATGGAACTAAGACCAAAGAAAAACTTAAAATAACAATTGCAAAACTAACTAAAAGGAAACAAAAATATTTGTTCAAAGTGATTGTTTCTTATGTCGTTACCTTGAATAAACAAGTTCAAGTTCATAGTGTTTGTCATATGCAACAAGATAATCAGGTGTCTCTGTAATGAAATTCCAGAATCTATAAATCACAGTCCTAACACCTAAAAAGCTAAAACCTAAGACTAAAACTCAATAAAAACTAAATTATAACTAGCCAATTCTCCAAATAAAAATGAAAACTAAAACTATGAATGCCCTTGTTAGACTAACTAATACTGATCTGAAACTAACAAATGATCTGAACATCTAACTAAAAACAAAAACTAATGACAAATGAAAAACTGTAATAACTCTGGGCCTCACCAGTCTTTGCAGAAGCTGTGGCACAGTGGCACTGCCTTCAGGGTGGAGGCATGCTGAGGGTGGGGCCAGCGCGCGGCATCAGGAGAGCAGCGGTAAAAGCACATGACACGCTTCAGGAAACTCTCACAGCTGAAAAAGAGTGAAATGGAAAAATAAGAAGGGAAAGCTGGGGCAGCTGTGGCCTAGTGGTCAGGGACTTGGTCTTGCAATCGGAAGGTTGCTGGTTCGAATCCCGCCCTACCCATGGTTGAGATGCCCTTGAGCAAAGCATCTAACCCCACACTGGGACTGTAACTGAAACCCTGTAAATATCTGTAAGTCGCTCTGGATAAGAGCGTCAGCTAAGTGTAATGTAATGTAATGTAAAAAACAGAGAGAGGTAAAGAGAGACAAGAAAAAAAACAGAGAGAAGACAAGAGAAAGGGTGTTGAGAGAGAGAGAGAGAGGAAATGAGAGGTGAGAAGAGGAGAGGAGAAAAGAAACAGTAGTAAGAAAGACATTAACTGAAACAGCAAGTGATCCAATTGCATTTTGGCCCCATTTTGTCAGATGACTCACACCCAAATAATTGCATTATACGCCTCCTATCCCTCCTATCCATGTACTGTAGTCACACTGAGACAGAAGAGCAGCCTTCTTACACAGGGCTCAGAGCTCCACATTTGTCCCAATGGGCTTTTTCCACGCTTGCAGGAGGGGCAAGCAGATCATGGATGTCCTCCTCAGAGCAGCAGGCATCTAATAAAACGGAGGAAGATTACAAGGGAAGGTTGTGATATGTGTCAGCTACAAAGCAAAAAAATAAAAAATCAATGTGCACATCCGAAGTGCAGGAAAGTATGATCAGTAATTCCAAAGAGAGGGCTACAAAGAGAGGGCTACATAAGCCCACAGAGTAAATTGTTTGTTATTGATTTTTTTTTGCCACAAAATTATGTTTCGACCAACAATGTTCGAGCAATGATTGTTGAAACGTAAACAGGATTATTAAATAAATCAGTAAAAATGATTTCAAGTGTGCCGATGCCATTCTTTAGAATGAACTTTGGTTCACTCACCCACAGTGGTGTGTATGAAAACTTTTAAGCTAGATATGTTTTTGAAACGTGTCTTCGCTTGCTTAAATGCAGTATTCTATAAGCCAAACTAAATCTTGGTGTGTGTAATATAAACTTTAAACTTACTGTCTGTGTAGAGCGAACACTCCTTCAGATGCGGCTCCGGGCTTGGTGCAGCTTTATGCCTTCCATCCTGCAGACACGTTCCTTCTTGACTCCAGGCCCGCGCGATCAAAGCCACAGAAAAGCACACGAGGATCAGAGTGTTTGTAGCCACGCCCATCTCCTCGGTCGTTGAAGCACCTACGAGGTAAGATTGACGTCAGCACCTTGGACAGCGGAGTTGAAGCCCACACAGTCGTCATCTCAACCTTTGTTGAACTACTCAAAAAGGTCAGTGCGGGTAAATAAAACCTGTTCCTGGAGAAATGCAGTGTGAACTACAAACTCTTTATCCCATTATCCTTAATTAGTAAAACCCATTAGCATACATTACAGTAGGCTACTGAGGGAGAGCTGGTAGGCTATGCTACAGTTTCCCGCGTTCAAGAAATAAGAGAGAGTCAGTCATGGCAACAACACCAAAACAGAGAGATGTATGCTACATTTAGGATTGCATTCAGATTAATGATTCTATACCTTACTTTTCAATAAACGCAACCGCAGGGAACACCAAACTGACGAATTCAGGCAAGTCTGCTTTCATGCCATTTTGTATAACAACAAGACTCACCCCAAAACAGTGTAAACGACAAAAACGTCTTTAAATCAGACAACAAAATCCGTGTATTAAGATGTTATGCATTCTTTTTCTTTCTTTCTTTACTTTTTAGGGGGGCATGAGAGTATTGCAGCTCATAAGCAGTAAACCCGTTTTGTACACAATACGAAAACGTATCCCATCAAATTCGTCACGTCACTAGCATGTTTATAAACGGTTAAAAGTTCCTCGGCAGGCAAAATAGAAAATAGAGCGTATCGATTAAGCATTTTGTCAAAATTTAAGTGCTGTGTGCATTAACTGACCTGCTAAAACCAAATACAAAATCTTAAAGTTAACCTATACATCAAAATCCAAGCGAAACGTGAACCTCAACAGAAAGCTATAAATAAAGCGAAAGGAAGTCGATCCAAACAACAGTCCACATGAAACAAAAAAATATGAGGATTAGTGAGACCCGCTAGCTCTCACCAGACACCTCGCCCGACGTACCGCTCGCTAAACACTTACTCAAGAAACGCAATATTCATGAAATCTTCAAAAGATTCCCACCTGTCTAAACAGAAGACGTTTGGGGCGTGACGACGTGTGGTGTCCACTTGATTTTCGGCGGTAGTTGCGGCGACTCAAACCCCGTCTCTGTCGCTGCCCTCCTCTGTTCAGTGGACCCCCGTCAGTTGTGTCGTATGTGGGGGCCGCGGATACTCTCGCTGGTGGCTTACTCTACTCAAGGGCATCACCCGCTCGAGCGCCCCCTCCCTTTCCCGCGCGCTCCGTTCCTCCCAACGCGACTTCACACTTGTTCTTGTAAACAATTTGAAAGTCTACATGTCAGAGATTTTGTGTTTAAAACCAGAGTGGAGAAGTATAAAAAGTTTTTGAAGTCTATTTTTTTAAAGCTACTGGTATTGTTACGACCAAGCAAACATCACATTTAACAGATTTCTTTTGTCCACAGGTTAGACTTGTTTTCCTCAGTCTTTTCACACAATAGGTTTTTACTTTCTTAGTAGCCCCGCAGTGTAAAATGTATTCAGGATGGTCTGTAGTACTAGCAGTGCATTTTTATTTGTATTTATTTGAGATTGCAGCATTTCAATTGATTGCCCTTGAAGAATGGTATTGCTGAAAGCAAATCCTATCAGGTGTCATGTTGTTCTTTTTGCCCAGTTACGCTGAGCATACAGAAAAATGTAGGTTCACCAACTGTGCAGAACAATGTCAGGGACACATATATTCACTTAAAGCTGAAGTAGAGCAGCATGCAGATTTACAGTACTGTGCAAAAGTTTTAGACAGGTGTGAAAAAATGCTGTCAACTAGGAATGTCTTAAAAAATGGAAGTGTTAATCATTTCTGTTCATCAATCAACAAAATGCAGTGAATGAACAAAAGAGAAACCTAAATCAAATAAATATTTGGTGTGACCACCCTTTGCCTTCAAAAGAGCATCAGTTCACACAAAAGGGTACACACAAAGTCAGGGATTTTGCAGGATTATATTCAGGTGTATGATCAACCAATTACACCAAATTGGTTGTATATGCCAGGAAGCCTACATCCACAGAAGATCTGTGGTTAGTTCTTCAAGATGTTTGGAGCAAGCTACCAGCTGAGTTCCTTCGAAAACTGTATGCAAGTATACCTAGAAGAATTAATGCTCTTGAAGTTACCAAACACTGTCTTTCCCTTTGCCCTAGCATATTAAGGAGATGTTGAATACCTTAACAAAAAAGAAGACCATTGTTTTTTTTTTCATACAGACTAAGGAGTGGCAAGGTGCAGGTGCACAGTGACAATAACTGGTAATGACAATTTTGCAATAAGGAAGAAATGCACGCTGGATCTACGTTAACCGAGAAGGCCTAGGCTAACTAGATTTATTTGTGTGGCGCGACAGAAACATTTTTATGTGTGTGTAAGCACCCTTCAGAACCATGATCTATAGCACTCTGACCAAGCGACCTATGGAAAAGACATGACCCAACCCGACTATTTCATAACCAGCCATGGCATCCGGTAATCGACGGACTTATTTTCTGCACCGAGGGAAACCTCAGTGGCAGACGCACTCAATTATCATTTGCTCATATGAATGAGAATAATGATATTCTTTGTGTGAGAGCTATTCGGGGACAGATGAAGGAAGTGGACAAAAGCCACGCATGGCTGTCCCTCAATGTGCTGTTGTACACATTTTACCGCCAGGCCAGTGAGATTGTTATTACACTTGGCAAGCGGTGCGAACAGTTTGGGCAGCCTCTCTAATTGCAAAGCATTCGTTTCCCCCATTTAGAGGTAAGGCCCGTTTGCTCCGTACACGAACCCGCTATTATCTAACACACTGACCTACCTGGAGAGGCCTTGGTCAAAATTCTGTTTTGTGGTTTGTCAGTTGTCACCACAACAACAAAAAAGATAACTATAAAACACAGTTTTTTCACATCTTATTTTTCACCCTAGAGTTTTTGGCTATGAAACACTGAACAATGAGGAATATAGGGGATGACCTCATTCATTAAACCGGTCCTGTATGAGTCAGTGAGTCTCCCATCGTTTCACGCCGGATGATCAGAACACACAGATTGATTCGTAGCATTGTCCTTTTAGAAACTTGCTCTGCTGGAGCAATATTGTACCTTAATAGTACTGGGACTCTTGTCATAAAACATCAACATACCACAGGGCAGTTAACTATGATTGTGTTTCCACTGTTCCCTGGGTATAGCCTGTATTATTGCAACCAGTATAACATTTTAACAGTTTTGTTTCTGTTGATGTATGATAGCCAAGTCCCATTCGACATTGGACACTTAATTTCAACCTTAAAAAGTGTTTCTCAGTTTATTGAGTTCACACTCAGGCACACTCAGAGAGAGAGACAGAGAGAAAGAGAGAGAGACAGAGAGAGAGACAGTGAGAGAGAGAGAGAGAGAGAGAGAGAGAGAGAGAGAGAACAGCTAGCATGCCTGGTAGGCATTTTCACTGGTGAACAGAGCTTGGTTTCAGTTTCAGAGTTATGTTTTGTTGTTTCAGTGTTCATACATCAGCCCACATTTCCAGTTTCATAAAACAAAACGTGTAAAATATGCTATTTGTGGACAAAACATTGCTTTCAGGATTCACATTTCCTTAAGAGAACATACAACTTACAAACAATAGGATTCACTGAGGCTATTCTGAGGTGGTGGTGCTAAATGTCAACATCATTTAGGTGAAAACAGCGCCACTCAGTGGTGAAATGTGCAGTGACAGTATTTGTGCAGTGACCTGTACTTGTCCAGTGCTTGAGCAAGAATCCTTAAAACAATTGTCAAAGGCTGCATCAAATGCTGCATCAACCGACCTAACAACATGCTGTTCAAGACTGGATTAGTCTCCGATACGAACATCTCTCTGATTGTTTGAAATCCAAAGTCCAACCTCACCCAATGTGCAAAAAAGACAAGATTGTAAAAAGCCCCATCATCAGTTGTCATTCTGTTTCTGTCTTTGTTCCTGAATCGTCTTGCCACAGTTCACGGCCATTGTTGCTACTGTGTAGGTTGACGGTATAATGATAGTGCTGCCCACAAAGTTTGAGGATGCTCCCCTTGGTGAAATCCGGCATATGGTCCTAGAGTTGAGTTTGTCGGACACAACAACCGTCTGAGGAACGGGCTCCATAGCAGCTTGTCAAGTTCTTTGAAGCTTGCAGTTTCTTTGTAGATGCCAGCAAGTTACATTGTTACATTACAGCTTAGCTGACGCTCTTATCCAGAGCGACTTACAGATATTTACAGGGTTTCAGTTACAGTCCCTGGAGCAGTGTGGGGTTAGATGCCTTGCTCAAGGGCATCTCAACCATGGGTAGGGCGGGATTCGAACCAGCAACCTTCTGATTGCAAGACCATCTCCCTAACCACTAGGCCACAGCTGCACAAGTTTTGCTAGAGGACCAGTTCCAGTGGGCCAGAGTACCTTGTCAACTAAACACTACAAATTTTGATTTGCCCCTATAAAAGCTGTAACATTCAGTAAGGACTTTACGTCAACTCTTTCAAGTTAAAAACCACACACTGTCGATAGGATTGCAGCGGGTGGTCTAGTAGTGCAGTGAGGTGCAACACACGGAGCAATTAATACCATTAGCCATTCATTTACACCATGTCAGATAGCTGAAGCTTTACGCGACGCTTTGCAGGGATCAAGGCAAGTTCACAAAGCAATTAACGGCATTCCACATTCATGTAGGTTTATGTAGGCCTCATCAGTGAGGCCACAAAGAATCTCTCTCTCTCTCTCTCTCTCTCTCTCTCTCTCTCTCTCTCTCACACACACACACACACACACACACACACACACATTCTCTGTGGTTGTCTTTGTTTGTGTGTATACCATTGCAAAAATGTATGCCTACATGGACCATGTTGGAGTACACATTCTTGTGCTTTTGTACAAATTCCGCTTCTACAAAGAGCATTGCTAGAATATTCAAAAAACTGAACCTTAATACTGGAAAACCACAATTTAAACCAGATCCTTCTTTTGAGGTTGTCGATAATTGTGATTGGAGTAAACCTTCCCATGACAACATTATTCTCCATGAAATCACGCAAATCATAATCGGTGGCAACATAATTGATGACTACTATATTTCTAAAAGCAAAGTCAATCCCTCAGAGTAAATCTGTAACTCTGGCTCTGGAGATATGGGCAGGCAACCCACCTGTGCTTTCCAAACACAAACATCTTACTAAAGAGTTGTGGATTTGTCAAAGAGTGTTATTTGGTTTCGATTAGGGGCCAGGTTTAAAAAAATAGCAAAGTGAGTTGATGTCAAACCTTTACTTTAGTCAACTTTATTACAGATATAAAGACGGTGTGTGTGTGTGTGTGTGTGTGTGTGTGTTCCTAGACATGACTGGACAAGGCGACAAGACCAAAATTTGTGGTCTAAAAATAGTCTGAAGTGTAAAAAAAGTCTCATATTAAAACTGAATATTATAGTTTTGGCTAAGGTCCCGTTCACATTACAAGATGTTCACCACAATTTCCACACTCTTTGTGTGGTTGTGTGGACAGCTTATCTTGCTGTGCTGCAGGATGGAAGAATTCAGGAAGTCCCTTGTCCCTGTGGCCACCATAGACATCCTATACA
Organism: Coilia nasus; assembly: GCA_027475355.1. NCBI lineage: Eukaryota > Metazoa > Chordata > Actinopteri > Clupeiformes > Engraulidae > Coilia > Coilia nasus. The sequence goes on from CM050216.1 coordinate 28,681,704, forward strand.
TAGACGGAGCATGGAACGTAACTGCCTTTAGGCGCTGGCGAGGCGCGGGGCCGCCATCTTGGAGCGGTGATACGCTCCATTCAGTGTAATCCGCTTGACAGGACAAATGAACTGTCAGTGCATTTTATTAACAGTACCTCGCTAAACACCACTGATTTTAAACAGGCTGTATCGCTAGTAGGCTATAGTAGGCTATAACAAAAACGTCTTGTAGGCTTTCATTATTCCTTATTAAAGAGCAACCGTCGCTGCTTCCACATCCCCTCAGTAACAACACACATAGATAAAATAAACATATGACATATGACAACTGCGAATAATTGTTTATTTGCAACCCCTTCTATTTTTTTATTTTCTGTCCTGTATTGCTTGGTGGGTCCATTTAATGACGTGCCATCTCACAACAGCATCAAACTTTTACAAACAGGTTGTTGTGGGATAAATCGCCTGCAGTGTAAGGTCGGTGTAATGCAACTGTTTGTACCTTCTGACATTGAACTACAATCTGTTTTTTGTATATATCGCTAGTTCAGCCCAAGACTTCTCGTATAAGATGTCTATGGTGGCCACCATGCCTTTCAACACGGTGTTCTCTGGCAGAGGTCTGGAGGTCTGCTCTGGCAGAGGTCTAGGGCCTGGTAAGCCAGCCCCTCGTACTTTATTTCATTTTGTACAGAGGGTCTGGACCAGACACCGTCGGAAACGATTTCTTCCTGGAGGTGTGGACTCTGCTGAAGTTTAAAACAAGCCTCTGCCTTTACCCAATCGCTAACGCCTGGTCGTCACGTATGCAATTAGCCTACCTACGCACTACAATTCAAATGTAGCACACAAGGTTAACATCATGGCTAACGAACACACTGGACTAAACTGAACTAAAGATATTTTTTCTTTCTTTCTTTCTTTCTTTCTTTCTTTCTTTCTTTCTTTCTTTCTTTCTTTCTTTCTTTCTTTCTTTCTTTCTTGGAGCTGGCTGCTGGAAAACTACAGTGAAAGTGTCTGTCTGTCTGTCTGTCTGTCTGTCTGTCTGTCTATCTATCTATCTATCTATCTATCTATCTATCTATCTATCTATCTATCTATCTATCTATCTATCTATCTATCTATCTGACATGACATCTGCAGAACTATAATTTAGTAGTTTTTGCAGTGAAGCAACCTGAAGCAGGACATCAATTGGATGTCACCATTCAGTGCAACAACAAACAGTAATATACTGCTGGCCTGACACGGGCTACATGTCATCATAACTGGCTCTCTTCGTCACTGCAGCAAAGTCACACAGCAGCCCTAGCGAGACGCCTCCATGGCTGATAGATAGGCATAGCAGGCTTGTAAACTGCCAGCCCCTCTGAACGCAAGAGGGATGCGCTACCATTAGCTAGTCTGAGTCTAACTGCCACATCCTCATCTAAATGACATCCATATCAGTTACTCCACAGGCATTACAGAAATACATTAGATGCAATGCATTCTCACATTACTCATTCTCACATTACTTACCAACGATCAGTTCTGGCTTGCTGGTTCCTGGTTTGCTATGTGGCACCACTAACATGTTGTAATTGGACATCATGCATCATTTAATAAAAGCAGGGGTGCCTGTGTAGGTGACCTCTCTGGCCTCCTGGTGTGGCCTTAATAGCCAAACAGCACTGCAGATGTACTGTACTGTTTTTCACACCTGCTCTTTTCACACACACACACACACACACACACACACACACACACACACACACACACACACACACACACACACACACACATACACACACACACACACACACACAACGAGAGAGAAAACTACAGCCTCCCGATCTTGCTCTGATGAAATTAGCTTGGAAAAGAGTGTACTGACCGTGTGGCAGCTTTGCAGTGGCAGCTTCGCAGTGGCAGCGACAAGGTGGCCAGACAGGCCTCCTGTTGCCCCAAACTGTCTTCTTGTGTGTGCCAGCAGGAGACATGTGACATCTGAAGTTGAAAACGTCAAAGTTTGTGCTATTCTGCCATCATAATACAAATAATTGCCTATCCACAAAAGGGAATGCATTAGTGAATGCTACTGACTTGTATCAAAGACTACAAGAGCCGAGCTGTTTTTATTAGTGTGTCTGAGAATTATTTTTTTGGCTCAGGATCAACCAAGTCTTTGAGAGCAATCCTCTGACAGAGGGGAGGACAATAGAGGAGGTAGTGGCAGTGGCCAGAGATTAAAAAGACACCCCGCTGGGATGATGTATGCTTCGCCCGCAGGGGGGGAAGACATAACCGCACAACTGGCACCAATGCGCTGACCCACCCGTCTAGGGACCGTCTGGGCATGACATCACAGTGTGTGTGACCTTACTGTGTTGACTTTGAGCTTTTATGTATATGCTTATAGTAAATCTCCTGGCATTGATTCATTCTCGAATGTTTGTGTGTGTGTGTGTGTGTGTGTGTGTGTGTGTGTGTGTGTGAGAGAGAGAGAGAGAGAGAGATTCTTTGTGGCCTCGCTGATGAGGCCTACATCAACCTACATGAATGTGGAATGCCGTTAATTGCCTTGTGAACTTGCCTTGATCCCTGCAAAGCATCGCGTAAAGCTTCAGCTATCTGACATGGTGAACATTAATGGCTAATGGCAGGCCCGCTGACAGTTTTGGCTGGGCCCAGGACAAGATTATCTGATGGGGCCCCCTAGCCCATATTCCATAATGTAAGGAGGGACCAGTTCTGGGCCCCCCTCTTTCCCAGGGCCCGGCACAAGAGACGGGTTTGCCCCCCCCCTGTCAGCGGGCCTGGGTAATCGTATTACAGTTTTTCTCAATTGGTTTGGTACATTTCTCATATCAGAATTGAAATTCTCAAAAGTTCTTGTTCAATTGTCACATCATCATGCCATTTGTGCAGATGAAAAAGGCAGTTTCTCATTGCATTAAACAAATTGCAAATGCTTTTGTCTATCCATGCAAATGATTGTGTACAATTCTCAGTTTTTTCGTACATTATCAATTGCTTTTGTCATGGTAATCAAAATGCTTTGTTATGGGAGTCTATCAAATAGTCTCACTCCCCAAAACATTTAGGCTATAGTTCATCATATAAGTCTTCACATGCAAAATGATTTACCAAGCTATCATAACATGTCAAGCACATTTCTATACATTTCCATAAGACATTTGTAATATGATCTAAATAAGTAAATTGCTTGAATCTAGACTGTCTCTAATGAAGAGAGTTGATCAACCAATGATCAACAGTTTTCTGAATGAGCTCAAGGGAGCATCTCATGAACAATCTAATGGAAAGTATATAACCAGAGCACAATACAAATTTACAATGTCTGACAATGGAAGGACAAGAAATTGGACAACAGCGTGACGTGGATGAAAATTTTTGGCCTGACAGACAGGAACGTGAAGAAGCTGAAGAAGCTGAAGATTAGGATTAGGATTTAGAATTTGGGGAGATGTTCATATTTTGTGTTTACTTACTGTATGACCTGTGTTTATATGTTGACCTATGTTTACTTACTGTATTTTACATTTGTTCTGTGCAGTGCTGTCTTTTTTTTTCTTTACGCACTGCAATGTCAATGTCTGCCAATAAAGAAGACATTCTATAAATGTGAATCTTGTCTTTTGCAATCAATCTCACACATATACATTATATGAGGTGAAATGTACAACACTTGTGAACTAATGAATTTGACTGTCTTATCTGTACACAGTAACACAATGACTAAACATTCTGATGGCACTGACACGTATATTGACACAAAAACTTGCTTTTGAGGGATGAACTAAGCATTTTGAGCAAGAGACTGGCTTTTGCAGGTGATCCACGGTGTTTTGCTATTTGTCCAAACTGTTTTGAGAAATGCACTCGATCTTCTGCAAATTGCAAGAAAGATTAAAAAAATGTACCAAAGCGATAGAGAAAAACTGTAAATGCTCCATGTGTGGCACCTCACTGCACTACTAGACCACCCTCTCCAATCCTATCGACAGCTTCTGCAGGGTGTTTACCCTGAAAGAGTTGACGTAAGTCCTTACTGAATGGTACAGCCTTTATAGGGGCAAATTTTGTAGTGTTCAGTTGGAACTGGAACTGGTCTTGTAGCAAAATGTGCTGGCACCTACAAAGAAACTCCAAGTGCATCTCCAAGACGAGCCTTCCCTGTTTGACAAGCTGCTATGTAGCCCATTCCTCAGACAGTTGTTGTCTTCGACAAAGTCAATTGTCAGTTGACATTGTCAGGTCGTACAGACCATATACCAGTGCTGAAGGATTTAAATCAACTCTCAATCACCTCTCAATGTGTTTTTGTAAATGTGTGCTGAAAGACTTAAATCAGTTTATCAAATATTTATTTGATTTATTTGATTGACATATGTACAATTTCATAATAATAAACAACAATACAAATACTATTACTTCTACCACAACAACTAATAATAATAATCATAATAGTAACAACAACAACAATATTTTTTATTATTGCTATTATTATTATTATTATTGTTATTAGTAGTAGTAGTAGTAGTAGTAGTGGTAGTAGTAGTAGTAGTAGTAGTAGCAGAAGTATGTTATTTTACTTATATCTGATTATAATAATTATGTTGTTATTCGAAACACCATACACCAAAGACATCATACCTCTGCTTGAAGTTGCACAAAGCTATCTTAGTTATTTTATTAATTACCTAATTGGTTAAGGTTACAAATACGTTTTCTGAAGGTGGCATCATTAAATCTTTAGCTAGTCCAACAGGAGCCCCTTGTTTGCCCTCAGTGTTAGTTAATGCTTAGTTACAGCTCAGTGGTCTTGCAATCTTTTTTTGCATATGGACAAAGATATACTTGAATTGCTGGATAGTAGGAGTGGGTAAATGTTATATCCTCACCACATATCCTCAAGTCAGGTGTATATAAAGAACAGTGACCATGTCTACTTTTTACCATAAGCAGTGAAGGACTTGGCTATTTATAACCTCTCACCTGTAGAGGGCGCATTTGCCTTATTTTCTACACAAACGTCCTTTACATATTTGTAAGGACAACTGTGAGTAACCAATCACATGGTTAAACAGAATGTATGTGCTGTCATTGAGGTCTTGGTAGCAAACAGTCTCTGTAGGTGCAGTCAGAAGGTTAGGGCTAGGGTTTGATATAAAAAATCTGTAAATCCAATATTTAAAAAGGCTCTTTTTGACCTTACTGTCTTACGCAACAACCAGCTGGCTCTTCCAGTCACTGATCAGAGAGGACACTTTGGTTCCCATAGTAACTGCAGCAAAGAGAAAATTAATATAAATATAAACCCCACAACACCAGAATGTCCGTGTGGTCTGCTAATTCTACTCTCTCAAAATCACAGTTTGTTTACTGCCCCTCACTCTTCGCTGAGTGTTTTGTTTTCCTCCCCCTCAGGTTATACATGAGACAAAACCAGACACCCTCCAAAATGATAATGCGCCCACCCCCACACGCTTTCCTCAGAGGACTGGGGCCTCGTCTGTTATGCGCTAATGATGGTGCTCCCAGGAGCCCCTTTGCTGTCCTCGAAGGCCCTGACCCAGTTCTACAGACAGAATTGTGTGCAACATCTGCCTTATCATATCTGTGTGCATGTAGTGACACATGGAAACATAGAGTCCATAATATTTAGTGTTGGCATATAGGCATTAAAATGTGGCTTAGAGGGCAGCTGTGGCCTAGTGGTTAGGGAGTTGGTCTTGCAATTGGAAGGTTGCTGGTTTGAATCCTGTCCTACCCATGGTTGAGATGCCCTTAAGCAAGGCAACTAACCCCACCCTGTTCCAGAGACTGTAACTGAAACCCTGTAAATATCTGTAAGTTGCTCTGGATAAGATTGTCAGCTAAGTTTAATGTATAGGTTTATAATAAGTAATATGCTTGTGTTTATGCTGTTTCACTTTGCATCGACATCCTCAATTACACACACACACAGTGTGTGCACACACATAAACATACACACACCCAGACACACATACACGCACAGAGAGAGAGAGAGAGAGAGAGAGAGAGAGAGAGAGAGAGAGAGAAAGAGAGAGAGAGAGAGAGAGAGAGAGAGAGAGAGAGAGGAACAGAAAAGGGAGAGCCTGAGTGACTTGAGCACGGCTGACAGACATGAGAGGACAACAGAGCGAGAAAATATTGGAAACAATCAATGTATTACAGTAATACGCATTTCTTCACGTAAGCAGAAGTAAAATTAGATAGACAATGGTGATGTGAATGAATCAAACCGAGGAATGAATCATGATGTCAAGATTAAGGCGTAAGTTGTGGGACAGATTGGCAAACAGTCAGTTTCTCGTCTCCCATCTGCGCTTGCCTGCGCTTTTGCGTCACAATGAGGGTCTGGGGTGCTTGCAGAAGATTTCTTGGCTCACAGCAATGCACACAGAATTTCAATACACACGCTTGGACACACAGACACACTCTCACTGTCTCTGTCTCTCCCTGTCGCTCTCTCTCTCCCTCTCTCTCTCTCTCTCTCATAAACACACACAGACACACACACAGACATACACACACACAGACATACACACACACACACACACACACACCACACACACACACACCACACACACACACACAGGCTCAGTGCATTTCTGTGTATTACATCACATGTCCCTCTGTCCCTCTCTCAGTCCCCCCCCATCCCCACCCCCTCCCCACCCTTGTGCGTTATAACCAGGCCTGCAAACATAAGCATGGGGCGTTAAAATCTCCGCTAATCCACCCAGGGGCTGGAACGTGTGCCCAGAAGCACTCTTACAGATGGACTCCTGTTGTCCACCCCCAACCACCAATCACTGTTTGAGCCAGCCAGGTCAGCAATGCTGTATCTGTTTATAGGGGATGAATTAGAGTACATGGGTCTGGGACATCAAAGCTCATAGATAGACAGCAAACACTACTCCTGTGTGGTAGTGTGCTGTATATGTGTATGCATGCACAGTGTATGAATATGTGAATGAGCCTCTGTGCCAAGAGAGATGAGTGCAGATGTTGCACTTGTTAAATGAATGTGAGATAAAGAGAGAGAGAGAGAGAGAGAGAGAGAGAGAGAGAGAGAGAGTGTAGTGGTTGAGGCTTTTTTCGTATGTGTGCGTGTGCGTGTGTGTGTGTGTGTCTGTGTGTGTGTGTGTAGGGGTTAAGGCTTTGTTCGTATGTGTGTGTGTGTGTATGTAGTGGTTGAGGCTTTGTTCAGATATACTGTATATGTTTGTCTGAGTGTGTGTGTGTGAGTGTGTGTGTGTTTTGGTGGGGGCAGTGGTGGTTAGCGGTCTGCAGTGAGCATTAACATTCTACAGCTCCCAGTGAGACAGAGCTCAGGTGTAGTCTGAGAACACAAATGGACACATAAACACACACACACACACACACACACACACACACACACACACACACACACACACACACACACACACACACACACACACACACACACAGATATATACTGTTTTAGCAAGATAGACTGTATGACACATTAGTGAGTACAAGTGCATATTAGCATGACATGTTTCTGGAAAAGTCTGTCAGAACCTTTTGTTTCATGGAAGTGTAACAGCTGAGCATTGGGCACTAAAGACCCCCATCCTTGGGGACAGGAAGTAAGAACATTTCTATCTATTAGAGCCACTTTCATTAACATTACAGTGCAGTCAGTACCATGGACAGCAGCACACACAAGCTGTTCTAATTGAGACCCTGTGGCAAGTACATCTATTTTAAGCTGTTTATCTTTATCTATCTATCTAACAATTTCTTCATGTCTGTTTCATTATCTATAATCTACCATATAATCTCCATTTTATCTCTTTCCATCCCTCCCCATCTCTCTTTCTTTTTTCCCCTCTGAAAATATCTCTTTATCCCCCTTTCCTCTGTGCCTGTCCCAATGGGAGAAGTGGGCATCTGTTTAGACAGTCATGCATCTCTGAGGCGGGAGCCTTTGGAGGCTAAACGCATGGAGGCTCAGCTGGGACTTAAACACTGCTTTATTTTTCAGCGGTTTGCTGGCTGTTTTGCCAAGCCTCAAACATTTTTTAATTTTTTGTAATCCAGAGGAGGATCAGAGATGGCTTTGGCATGAAACGCCAAATTTTCCACGCCCAAATCTTTCCACGCCCAAATCTTTCCCTCTTCTATTCTGTAATGCTACTCTTTGCAGTAGCGTTGCAGTGAATTGTAAATACCAATGTTTGACAGCTACAGTAGCATAGTATATCATGGGCTCATATGCACATGAAATTATCAACATTTCAGCTCTTGGCTGTTCATATATGGATCATAATTTAAATGCATATAATGTAAATGTCATAAAATCACCGAAATCAGTGTGTGAATTGTGGTTTATATTCAACACCAGTCTCAATACACACAATTGGCAGGTTCTGCCTTGTGCCTGACAAGTGTCTCTTCATTGCACGGAGACCATCTGATCTACATGCAGTACCTCTATTCACATCATGACTCTAATCCCAGACCCTAGTAAGTGATACTCTGCCTTTCCTGGATGTTTATTTGGGTTGAGAAAATCAGTGTTAAGGCCTGTGAGACCGCACACTCAAGAGTTAAAATGAGCTTTCCTGGTAGGCCTCAGAGAGAGAGCGAGAGACAGAGAGAGAGCGAGAGAGAGAGAAAGAGAGAGAGAGAGAGAGAGAGAGAGAGAGAGAGAGAGAGAGAGAGACACACACACGTTTACCTGCTATTAGTTAGTGGGGGAAGGAAAAGGACAGGGGATGGGAAAAGAAATCAATACAGGGTCTATGAGATTTCCAGGACCATCACAGGAATGCTGCAATTTGAGATAGGGCTGTCAGTGTGTGTGTGTGTGTGTGTGTGTGTGTTTGTGTGTGTGTGTGTGCGCGTGCTGTGTAGTGTGGTTGTGTATGAACTGTTGATATTTGTGTGTGTGTGTGTGTGTGTGTGTGTGTGTGTGTGTGTGTGTGTGTGTGAGAGAGAGAGAGAGAGAGAGAGAGAGAGAGAGAGAGAGAGAGAGAGAGAGAGAGAGAGAGAAAGAGAGAGAGAGAGAGTGTGTGTGCTGGAGAGGATGCAAACGAGAATGTGAATATTTTGTGACTGCATATATTTATTTGAACGTGTTAGTGTCAGTTTATATCATCAGTGTGCAAGTGGGTATTTATTTGGTGTTTGTGTGTGTGTGTGTGTGTGTCTATGTGTGTGTGTGTGTGTAAGTGTGCGTGTGTGTGAAAGTGTGTGTGAAACTGTATGTGTGTAAGTGCGAGCAGACCTGCTGTTAGCTGGTGTAGTGTGAGTGAGTGAGTGGCACGGACGTCAGGCTCGTGCTCTCTGTGATTGCCTGCCTGCCTGCCTGCCTGCCCGCCTGCCCACCTCTCTGGCCGCGGACAAGGATGAGGTCACCAAAGCGTGGGCTGGCCGGACCATATGTTACAGAGAAAAACTGTGGGAACGAACCAGTCCTAGAGTACACAACACAACAAAACAATATGCTACTGCTAAGAGTTCTCTCTGTTAATCAAGCCACTTTTTCCCCTTTCTGTCTTTCTTTCTTTTCTTTTCTTTTCTTTCCTGTCTGAATTATCTGGAAAACACAATAATGGCCAAAAATAAGGATGTTTTTTAGCATTCCCTTTGAAATATTTTCTTTTGTGTTTTTGCGCCATGTGTCTTCCTAAAATGTGCATTTGGAATTTTCCAGAATTTGACTCTAGCCCAGTCAATCAACAAATAAACGAACTAAAATAAATGAATGCATAAATAAAAACAATGTCAGACTAAGCCCCTATGTAATAATGGCGATAAGGATCCTCCTTCCTCCTTTTAAACCATCCAGAGTTTTAATCTTATCTGTTTTTTTTTTACAGTTCTTTCGGTTTGAGTGTGTGTATATCCTGTCACGTGTATTCCGGTTTATTAGCCCTAGAGACACGTATTAGGATTTGGCAGAGGAGGGTGCAATGGCACCCTGGATTAGGATTTGCACAGACCGACTCATATCTGTGAAGATACTGTCAACCTAGCCTGTTATTAAAAACGTTTATATGAAATTGATTGTGGGTTTCTAATCGTATAGTCAGTGCTAGATGTATATAGCGTACTATATGTGGGAAACAATTAGTCACCTTTATATGTATGACGTAGAATACGCCACGTTACACATTCTAACACCCCTACCACTTTTATCATCAATGCTCGTCATTCTGTATTTGTGACAGTAGGACAGAGCTCTTGGCAGCCAGTGGGTGGTTCCCTTAGTGACAAATTTGCCATGGAGGAGGGGCTTATATGGGGACGTAAGAGTTAAATGTCATCTTCGGCTTTTTGTTGGACTCGTAGCATCTACGGTTCAAGCAATCTGTGCCAAACCAACCGACACGATTCATTGACGACGTTTATAACATATTTATTTTGTTCCTTTTTTATTAGACTGTAGTAGCGGTAGACTGCAAACGTACTCTCGTGTGTGGTGAATAGCGAAGAGGACTGATTCAAAGGCATAGACTATCATCACCACTGCCACGGCTCCGTGACAAGCAAGAAGCATGAAAGGACCAGGACAAACAATTACATTTTTGCGTTTCTTTTTGTTTTGACTGTACATCTTCAGTTGCTTACACCTATTTGTACCGTTTACAACAAGGATTATCCTACATATCGGTAATTCTTGCGAGCTGTAACTACAAATGCAGAAGCAGCGGTAACAACAAGCGCGCTGCTCGGTTTCTATTGCGCCAGTGCACCATATCCTACTCTTTGTACAAACGGTTGGTTTGCAGCGATGAGCAACTTTTAAACAGAACTGTCAAATGCGATCTCTAACGACAGTGACTGGTCATGGATGACTGTGGACTCTGTGAATGAGGCAGTGATTTCTGCGAAGTCCCTCAATCAACTGAGCCACCGAATAATGTCCCTGGCCGCTCATTCAGCACTTCAGTCCACTGGGGAAAGCTCTGATGGGACGACCAAATAGGAACACATTCCTTGTTCAACGTTTTGACACACTGTCTGCGGAATCTTGGCCAATTTTGCGCCGGTGAACTGCTACGGTGAATGCTGCAGAGCGCTGCCTGACCATCTCCTTTTCCGGAGCCTGAATAAGCGAAGACCCGGAAGACCACCCAGCATCTGCGATGGATGACTCGGGGATTATTCGGCGACGGCGGCTTCAGGTGAGAGGACAAACATATCTTTTGACAACGTTTTTCAGACCTGTCATTTTAGCGGTCATGTTTATCTTTGCCATGACTAGTCCCTCTATGACCCTGCGGTTTAAATGGCACAGCTGCGCTAGTCTATTCAAATAAACCACAAGCAGCACGAAATACCTAGCTAGGCTATTTGATTGTGTCCAGTCTAACCTGCTTGTTTACAAATGTCTGAGGCCTGCTCGCTTATCTGTATTTGTCCTTATAAATGCCAACCCCTACTCATCTGACATACACAGCCTATCACTGGGGTGTGCCGGATGGAGTGGGGTCTCCCCACAGCACAAGAAGAGGCTTCTCAGCTTGTAAACTGTAAATAAAGACCAGTCCACCAGCTCTGCTGCAGAGACCTTAGACAGCCAGCTACGCAAGACCAGATGTTGTAGCAATTAATTCAGACTTTGCATGAACAGGATAGCTTTTAAAGCTCAGACTAAAGAGACATGAGTGACTTGTGTCCACAGTCATGTCTGCAGCAGAGAGGGCATGATATTGTAATGACGTACATCATGACTAGCCAGCAACCCCACTTTTATTAGGCACCACCTTTTATGGATCACATTTAGAGATCCAGACGCATCCTACAGAAGCACAGAGATATTTGTGTCTCCTGGCATAAAACTGTGGACATGGTGTGTTTTGGTGTTTTGGTGGTGAGATTGTCAATAGTAATGCAGTGAAACAGTATGTGTGAGTACTGGATTAGTCTTCAGGCACAGGGGATGTAATGTCTCGCCCGTTGACAGAATAATAGTCTTGCAACGGTTGCACGTATCCCAGGGGGTCTCCCCTGTCTCTTTCTCCTTTACACACACACAGACAGACACACACACACACACACACACACACACACACACACACACACACACACACACACACACGAACACGCATTACATGTGCCTTAACACTCCAGCCGAGCCTGTGTGTCTGTTAGTGCCATATGGTGGAACACCCAGTCCCCTGGGAGCAGAGGCCAAGGGTCATTCCCATGATGCACGGCTTTAATTCTCCACTGAAGGGAAGAAGCATGGGGTCTGTCTAGTTCTTCCTGTGTTCATTTCACCTTCACACACACGTGCTTCGCAGGGAAGGACAATTCTAACAGGACAATAAATGAAGAAATGAAATGACAGCTAGAAATGTTATGCCATCCCAGTTCGTTTCATACACACACTCTGTGTTTTTAATGAGAGGATTCAGACGATTCTAATATTGCAGGACCCTAAATTCACCTTCGCACACATGCTTCTCAGCAAAGGACACATCTGGTCGAACAATAACTGAAAAGGACAGTTTGCTAGGAATGTAAAACGGCCATCCTGGTCCAGTCAGCTTCGTGTACTCACCTTCTGTGTTTCTTTGAGGAGAGAGTCCGGAGGGACAAAGTGGCTATCAGTCAGTCCCTAGGCCTCCAGATGACTAGGCGTTTTTTATTTATTGCAGAAAGACTACTGCTTTAAGGCAGATGCTGTCTGGGGCCTCGGGACCTCATATATTTTCTCCTGCCATCTTCCCAAAGAAATGGGCTTGGCAGGGGGATTTGAGGAGATTGGTGGGGGTGTGCGGTGTGGGCAGAGAGCCCAGCTAATGCTCTTTCATCCCAGCACTGGTCATTTTTCCCCCCCCAGACAGGCCTGGCTGAGGACATGACGTCTGGTGGCCATTTATAGGAGCAGGGGCGGGTATGTCTTAGCAGGATGTGTGGATGCTCCTGGCATCAGCTCTCTCTCTCTCTCTCTCTCTCTCCCTTGCCTACATCTCTTTGTCTTTCTCTCACAGTCTCTCTTACTCTCCATCCCTCCCTCTCCCTTTCCCATTACCTCTCTCTCTCTCTCTCTCTCTCTCTCTCTCACTGTCTCTCTCTCAGTGCCTCTCCTTTTCTCAGTCTTTCACCTTCTTTTTTATCACATTGTTTTGTTGATATCTTTCACTCTGTTCTTTTTTTCTCTATCTGTTTTTTTTTCTTTTGCACTTTCCGTATTTTCTTTTTCTTTGTCTTCTACTCCCTTCCTTCCTCTCTCTCTCTCTCTCTCTCTCTCTCTCCCTCTCTCCCTCTCTCTCTCACACACACACTCTCTCTCAAACTAACAGCCTTTCCATCTAATTACCTCAGAAAGAAAGGGAGAGAGAGAGGAGAGAGAGAGAGAGTGAGAGAGAGAGGGAGAGATGCTGTGATGTTGATGCCAGGAACTTGCCAGAAGGGATGCCAGGCTGAGTGCTCCCATGCTGAGTGCACAGCTTTCAACACAGATCTCCTCTCTGCCTGGACACGCTACCCACCACCGCACACTGCTCTTTAGATGCTTAGGAGGCTTACGCCATACGCTCTCTCAATCAAGAGCGAAGATTTTATGTCATTATATTAATGCATTGTAGTGACCTGCTCAGTGTTTCTCTAACATTGCCTATTCCTTTCTCTTGCCTTCGTACTTCTCGCTATACTGTTTTGAAAGTTTTTACACGAATGGGTTTTGTTATTTTGAGTATTGAGATATTGCTGTTAGCAGGGCTTTTTGGGCTGTGTCAGGTTCGTCATGCTTTGAGTAGCTACAACCGCTATGTTGTTGGCACCAGCCTAACAGTTAGCACCGGCCTAACTGTTTTTAGCTGATACATAGCTTTCTCCAAGACTCTGCCACAGTCCTCAACCCAGTCACATTTCAGCACAAACGTGAGAGCCTGGGGATGAATTGTGTTTACCCACACTCTCCCTTACTCATATGTCAGGACAGTAAGTCTTAGTGAAAGCCGGCACTGCTTATAGGTCCATAGCATAGATAGACCATCACAGCACAACACCCTCAGGAGGCATTGACCCAGGCACCGCTAGGCTGACACTGAAGAAGAAGCGTCATGGCAGATCTGTGCCATCTACAGGAGGTGTGTGAGTCAGGGGGCAAATGACAAGATGGTCGTTGGTGCTAATCTCGCAAAGCAGAGGGGGAAGAACCCAACGGGGGAGCACCCATGTGATCATTAAACCTGTTAACGAGGGGAGAGTATTCAGGCTAAATGGGTTTGCCGGGTTAACTGGATAGCTTCAGACACAGCATGGAGTGTAGAGTTTCCAGCCAGTTTACACCTAATACAGTACGCATACAGTTACTCAAGTGTTGCTTTGTCGAATACTCTGCTCATAGTGGTCTGAAACTCCAAACTGCAGTTGAAACCTGAGCACCCATCAGCCTCGATTCTGACAAGGTGTAGAATGAACCCATCTGACCCTGAAACACAAGCGCAGAACACGAACACAGCTCCAGCCACTGCGGCCATCTTGGAAGCGTCTCTTTCCCAGCAAATGCAAAAGGAGGAGGCAGTCTCAAGTCATACTCGACTGATCTGTAGTCAGTGGACCAGGCGTGGCTCTGATTGAGCACCATCTGCTAGTCTTGTGCTTCAGACTTCAGGCTGATGAAAGAACGGATGAATGAAAGAGACATAACGGGACACAGAGAGGGAATAACAAAGACTGAATGACGGAAACAGACTGAATGAAGGAAATAGGGGGGAGAGATAAATGGATGGGAGAAACTTAATTAACAGTCTAAAATTAAACAGTGCGTTGGATTGTCTGAGTCAGGGAGTTCAGTGGAAAACTAGCAGACACATGCATCACCATAGAGGGCATCTGTAATGGGTGTGGGCTAAGTCTCTCATCAGAGCTGTTTACATGAGCTCCATTTAAACAGCTGTTAGATGAGACAGGAACAGAGATGGGGTTGATTTAAAATGAAAAACAAACACACAAATAGATAAGCAGAGAAACAAACAAAATGTAACTTAATATTCATGACATGTCCTGTGTGCTGGGCTGGGTTCTTACCAGTGTAAGGTGCTGAATCACTCCCGCTTACTCTTCATGGCACATCTGCTACTGCTGCTGCTGCAATGCACAGTATCTTACCATTATCATACACTCACACACATAAATGATTTAACACTGGAGAAGAGCTGTTTTTACTCTATAAAGGCACATCTCAGTGAATTAAAATATCATAGAAAAGTATATTTATTTCAATGCAGTGTGAAATGCAGAAGCAGGCCCAACCAAGTACTGATGGCATAAACATAACTATACTTTTCACAAGGCTGACATTTCTGTAGTAAAACCCATTTTTGTATTAGTTTATGTAATATTCAACATTTCTGACAAACTACATATTTTGGGTTTTCACTAGCTGTAAGCTATAATCATTAGCTGTAATAAAGGCTTGGGATATTTTACTATGTGTGTTAAGAGTCAATATAATATATGGCTGTATGATGTGAAGCAATAACAGGAAGCAATAATAAGAAGCAATATAATATACAAACTTGATATTGTAATTCACGGAGATGAGCCTGTATGTACTACAAAGGAGCACCTGGTAACGATGTCCTTGTATCCGCTCCGTTCCGTTCCACCTTACTGGTGTCATCTTCTTTACCAGAACGACCCCGAATCAATTAGAGTGCCACTGTGTGAGCAGCTGATTGAGGATCAATAGACTTATCATGACGAAGAAAGGCTTGCTGCTGTGACCTAATAGAAGTAAACTCTCGAATGACAGTGCAATGACATGTCCTATTCTAATGAGGGCTTTTTAGTACTGCAGTGTCACCCCAGTTTACCTATTTTTGGGAGAAGACTTAACAGTGACTATTAATAGGCAAGTAACATAGCAAACTGGGTCTGCTCCACTTTATAAGCATTGCGGCAGCACAGAGATGAGGCTAGGTGGACGTAGTCTTGTAGTCCTCGTCAGACTCTCTTTTACGATATATCGTTATGTTATCTTTTATGACCATCTCCATCACCAAGTACATTGGGGGGTCATTAGTTGATAAGTTAGTGTCCCCTTCACATTGGCAGCACTAGATGTTCTCCAAATTCCTTATCTCCCACACTTTTCCTCACTTTTTCTTTTTCTCTGTCTCTTTGTTCTCTTTCTCTCTCTCTCTTATACTTCCTTGTCTCATTCCTGCTATCTCACTCCCTCTATCAGCTCTCCTCACGCGCTCTTTCTCCCCCCTGTCCTCGCTCTATCCCTGTCTGTTCCTGTGCTAGTGGGCTGTTAATCCAGTTTTCTGCCCATGGGAGAGGGAAATAGGTTCTAGAACACTTATTGACGGCAGAAAGAGAGAGTGCGTGAGAGAGAGAGAGAGAAAGAGACAGAGAGAGGGAGGGAGGGAGCAGGAGACAAAGAAAAAGAAAATATGGAAAGTGAAAAAGCGCAAAAACAGAGGAAAGAGAAGAAGAACAGAATTAGAGATTTCAACAAAACAATGTCATAAAACAGGTGAAAGATTGTGAATACCAACCAGTACCAACCAATATATCATATACCAGCCAATTTCTCCCATATACCAACACACACACACACACCCACACACACACACACACGCACACACACAAACATTTCCAACAAGCACACTCACACACTATGAGAAATAGAAAGGCCTCACCCAATAAACAGACTGAGAACAATAATGTTTTATGACAGACACTATCGATTGTTGTTTCCTGAGGCAAGCATGTATAAAGCAAGTGTGGTTGTCGCTCTAAGAACCTACCTGATCTGTCTTTTTTTCTTCTTTTCCCTCCCCCTGTCTTTCTTTCCCTCGCCTCTTTTTCCAGAAGGATCTACCACTGCCACGCAAGAACAGTAGGTGAGTACCACTCTTGTCCTAGCACCCGGTTACCTACAGCCATGAAAGAACTACCTAAAACTGTGTGTGTGTGTGTGTGTGTGTGTGTGTGTGTGTGTGTGTGTGTGTGTGTGTGTGTGTGTGTGTGTGTGTGTGTGTGTGTGTGCATTCACATGTGTGTGTGTGTGTGTGTGTGTAAGA
>CM050216.1:28708742-28718742 GCA_027475355.1 Coilia nasus
TGATTACTTTAATGTAAGCCGTTTTGATTAAAAGCGTATGCTAAGTAATAATAATAATAATAATAATAATAATCTTTACTTGTATAGCACAATTCATACATACAAGATGCAGCTGAAAGTGCTTTACAGTTTGGCAAGGTCACCACAAGACAACATTTCTTGCAGTCCAGTGGCGCCGGAGCAGATGAATACAGTAGCAAAATGACTCTTGCGTGAACACGGGTAGACAGCTCTTGTGGGCCCTGGTCAACAGTCTTTGTGGTCCAGAGGCGCTAGAACTATGCAATGCCCTGTTGCTGCGGACTCTTGCGTGAACACGTAATGTAATGTAATGTAATGTAATTTAATGTAATGTAATGTAATCATAGCCTGGTAAACCAGCCCATAGTATTACACTTCTTTTTGTACAGAGGGTCTGGCTGTGCTTCTACTGACATGTTTTTGTACAGAGGGTCTGGCGTTGTTGTATTGAAAAACAATTTCCCTGGAGGTGTGGACTCTGCTGAAGTTTAAAACAAGTGGCTCTGCCTTCACCCAATCGCTAACATCTGTTCGTCACGTTCGCACTACAATTCAAACGTAGCACACAAAGCCAACGTCTTCGCTCACGAACACCCCCTCTGTTCACTCGGTCAGCATACATGAATTTCAACGGCAACAAGGCCAGACCCTCTGTACAAAATGAAATGAAGTACGAGACGCTGGATTACCAGGCTAAGTCTTTCTCCCCTAGTGTAGTTTTCTTCTGTCTTCCACTCTGAATTTATCCATACATCTGTTTGTTCTCTGTTTCTGTTGGTGTGTGTTTCTTATCTGCGATTCAATTTGAAGTAAGCTTTGTCCTTGCTATCTCTCTCTCCATCTTGCTCTCTAGCTCTCTTTCTATCTGCCTCTCTTTCTGAGTGTCTCTGATTGTAAGTCACACTTCATTTTGACCGGGGAGATGGTAATCATGCTTTGTTCTTTCATCTACATTTCTCTCATCTCTCATCTGCTAGTGTGTGTGTGTGTGTGTGTGTGTGTGTGTGTGTGTGTATGTGTACATGTGTGCATGTTTGTGTGTTTGTGTGTGTGTGGCCGACATGTTTGTGTGAGCCCTGAAAGAACTGGGGCATGTTTACTTTGCTCCCACAAGAGCAGCAAACATCTTTCTCTCCTCCTGTCTCGCTCCCTCTGTTTTTTTGCCTTTGTTTCATTTTTTTCTCCTCCGTCTCTGTCTCTATTTTTTGCCATCTCTTTGCTGGCCTCCTCTCTCCGTGCATTGTGTCTCAGTGAGTGAGCAGGCCCCTGGGCATGAGGGAGATGTCACAGCAAGGCCACTCATCGCTGGCCAGGGACACCTGGGTGGCCCAGAGTCGTTTCACCCTGAGGACCTGTGGAAGCACACACACACACACACACACACACAAACACACACACACACACACACACACACACACAGAGGAATATACACACTGAGGAGCTGGCTTGCATGCACACAAACACACATAGAAATACACATACACATAAATATACATATGCACACACACACACAGTTACACACCCACACACATTCACATATATACTTGCTTGCTTGCACATAAACAGTGACACACACACACACACAAATATTCACATAGGCCTACATAGTTGCTCATAGACACTGACGCACATAGAAGAAATATGCTATCACAAACAAATAACTGCAGACAAAAATGATGATTAAAGAAACAGTCATAAATGAGCAGCTATCATATTTCATCATAAGAGTGAGGTTCTCATAAGAGGTAGCCTCCCTGTATTGACACTCAGTGTCTGCCTAGACATCTGAGTGCTCCCTGAGTCCGGCGTATCGATTGGCCGTGTCACTGAGACTAAGTGCTGCTTTCTGTTAGGCTCTCATCTCTGTCAGCCGGGCTCAAAGCACTCAGGCTCACCCTTTTCTGTTCTCTCTCTCTCTCTCTCTCTCTCTCACTCTCACTCGCTCTCTGTCTCTCTTTCTCTCATCTGTCTAGCTATCTCTTAATTTCTCTCACCCCTCTCACTCTCTCCTCTCTTTTCTCCATCTCCTTGTTTATATCATTCCCCCTCTCTCTCTCTGTCTTGCTCTCTGCCTCACTCCTTCTTTCCCTCCTTCCCTGTCTCTCATCAAGGGCTTTTTATCATGTGCTTCGCCCCTGAGTGAACCGCGTCGGTCTGTAAAAGCAATTAAGGCAGCGATGAAAGCTAGCTAAAGGTGCGCTTGTTATCGAGTGGGAATCGCAGCCGCTGAGACCGTCCTCCCCCATCCTCCCCCGTCTCAGTGCAGGTTGACTGTCTGGCGTTCCACAGTGAAACGAAAACGGTCTCACAAACAACCCCCAAACCAACCCCCCCGTCACACAGCAGATTAATTAGTCGGCCAGCGGGGAAAATGTGACAGAGAAGCATGTAATAATCACCCCCTCCAGGGTTTGAGTAGCACCCACACAGCCCGGGTGTTATGACACCAGTCCCACAGAGAATCAGAGGCTCCTAAAAAACATGGTAGAGTTTTTAAACCCAAAAGAATCGTGTCCTATTTCTGCCAGGAAGTTATGTGTAAGACTTCGCCTGTGCACTCAGGGAAGGCTGGATAATCCACATTTGAGTCGGTTCAGTTTTTTAGGTCACAACTACTGAAGATGTGTCAAATTGATGTATTGTTTTTCTAATAATTCGTTTTTTTGATTGTTCTTTGCTTGTTAAATGCAAACAAATGAAATAAAACTAATAGCAGTGTTTAGGTTACAACTGCAACAATATTATTGTAACTAAAATAGATGTAGTACTTTGTTAAATGTGACTGTACTACTGAATACAGAAAAAAACAAGTAATATAAAATAAAAAGGGCCCTATAAAATATGTATTATTATTATTATTATTATTATTATTATTATTATTATTATTATTATTATTATTATTATTATTATTAATGTTGGAAAGACATGTCAGAAGCATGCTCTGCTTTTTTCTCTTTGGATGGTCTTTCGTGAGCGCTGTGTGCTATGCTGGCAATAGGCAATGAATCAGCCTGAGAGAGATCCTCTCTGTGTCTCTATGACAGATGAGGGGGCAGTAGTAAATCCCGTCCTTCCCTCAGACATCTCTGTCAAATCATATTGTTTGCCGCGTTCACTTCACTATCGCAATCTCATGAATTTTTCATGAAACTCAGATAAGATGTTCCTTTGAAATTTTCCCTTGAAAGTGTAAAATGGATTCACTTTGGACGGAATTGAGTTTTCGTCTTTCTTCTTCTTCTCTGTCTGTCCGTCTGTCGACTTGTGGACTCAGTTTCCTTGTAAAAGTTCCTCTTTCTTCTATGTACAGAATTTCTCCCTGTCTCTTTCTCCACTTCCTTCCTTCCTTCTCTGTGTTTCTCCACTCTGTGGAGCACAGCATGTCTGTGTGCACGTCTGTTCCTTTTCTCCTCTTCTTTCTTCTCGTTTATCACTCGTTCTATCTGAAATCTCTCCCTCCCGATTTCTCTATCATTCCATTTCAGTCTCTCCATAAGAATCCTTCTAATCTCACTCACTCTCCCCCTCCTTCTCCTTTTGTTTCCTTGACTCAGTCTCGGGTGAGGCCTGTTCAGTTAGTGCTTTGGTCTGCCATGCTGTTCTTGTTCATGTGGTGTTCAGGAGTGTGTGTGTGTGTGTGTGTTTTTATGTGTGCGCGTGTGTGTGTGTGTGTGTGTGCATGCATGCACCTGTCTGAAAGTGCTCTTCAGTAGAGTGTTCCTGATGGGATCACAGGGCGTTTGAAAGCTCTTATCCAAGCCAAGCCAGGGGGGTCAAGAGCTCCCCATTGGCTAATGGATGAAGCACATGGCAGAATGGGAACAAAAACATGCGCTCCCATTGGTGGAGCTCTAGTCCCCTCCCCCTCTGGCTCTCTGCTTAGCGACAGAGATGGAGGTGGTGTGAGGGTGACTCGGTAGCTGCTCCACCAGTAGGAGAAACAGCATGGCCTCTGTGGAGCCCTCCCCCTTCTTTTTCAGTCTCTCTATCCCTCTTTCTTTTCTCTTTCTCTCTCCCTCCTCTTTTCCATGTACCAGGTTATTGTGCCATATGTAATGCGTCCTTTGGGACCACATCCCCTGAGATGCACCACACACCTTATCTCGTTCTTTGTCTCTGTGTCTGTCTTTCTCTGTCTCTTTGTCTTTTATTCTATTTCTTTCTATTGTATTTCTTGTCTTCACATCCTGTGTTTTTGTTTTGTTTGCGAAAAAAAACAAAAAAACAAAACATTTGTTGTTCCTTGTTGAAGTGGCAGTTGTGGTCCTGCTGGGGTTTGGTAACCATGCCACCATGGAGACATAAATGTGACACAAACTTGATGCTGATCACTCTGGCAACAAAGGGTTTGTTCACAGCGGTTTCAGAACACAGAATAAACTCCCACACATGGTCTAAAATTTGTGTTAAGAAAGAAAGAAGTTGCTTGCAAAATAGAAAATAGTATGCAGGAGTTCATTGCGAGATCTGTACTGCAGATTTGGTCTGTATCTCCAATGCACGTGTTCTTAAAAGGTGTGCAAAAGTTGCGTTTTATAAAATTGTTGCTTGTGAGTGTTGAGTGTGGGAGTTTATTCTGCATTTGGAGCTATAGCTCTTTAATCATCTCCAACGCACCTGTTCACAAGTTGTGTGCTATTTTTTCCCAAATAAGCCGAGAAGAAACGCTAAATGGCAAAAAATGACAGTCAGGAGTGCTACTGGGGCCAGCTGTCACCTAGTGGTTAGGGAGTTGGTCTTGCAGTCGGAAGGTTGCTGGTTCTAATCCCATCCTGCCAATGGTTGAGATGCCCTTGAGCAAGGCATCTAACCCCATACTGCTCCAGGGACTGCAACTGAAACCCTGTAAATATCTGTAAGTCGCTCTGGATAAGAGCGTCAGCTAAGTGTAATGTGAATGTGATAATGTGATACCACACTGCTATGTATCAAATACAGGTGCTCTTTGGAAGCAAAGGTTTGTTTCATGAATTGGGGAAAATGGGTTTGACTTGTTGAACCTTCAATGTAAAGTGTGGATGTTCAGGTCTTCCCAAATGACGAGCTAAGTAGAACCCTAACTTCCCAGTGTTAGTGTACAGTAACACGCTATGAGTCAGCCGTCAGTGGACATGTATTACCGCTGGTGACTGTGGTAGTGAAGTGATGGTGCAGAGAGGCGTGTGAAGAGGGGGTGATGGAGGCAGAGATGGAGAGAGGGAGGGAGCAAGAGAAAGGGAAGGGGGTGAGAGGGAGAGGGAGGGAAGAGGATGAAAGTGATAAAGACTGATGGTGTGACTATGCGTCACTGACTCGTGTCACCATCTCGTACTCTTCCCATTAGTTTAAATTACGCTACAGTCTCACACACATCCCCATACATAAATGACTTTATGTAACCACTCTGTGTTGCACTCGGTAAGTGTGAGTGTGTGCATGTGAGTGCGTGTCTGTGTGAGTGTGTGTGTGTGTGTGTGTGTGTGCATGTGAGTGTGTGTATGTGTGTGCATGTGAGTATGTGTATGTGTGTGCATGTGTGTGTGTGTGCGTGTGCATGTGAGTGTGTGTGTGTGTATGTGTGTGCGTATGTATGTGTGAGTGTGTTTGTGTGAGAGGGATGGGAAAGGTGTCAGTGCTAGCGTATATCTGCACAGAGGTGTGTACGTATATCTGTGTATGAATGTATGTATACATACAAATGAGTGGGCCCATAATATTTAGTCTGCCCATGTTTCTAAGTCCCCGAGTAAGTGTTCTCTGTACGTGCCTATTTGTTTACATGTAAGTGTTCTTTGGTGTGCACATACATCTTTATGTTTGTGTGTGTATACATTCATGTGTGAAATTCCATAGGATTGTTTGTATTTACATGTATGTAGATACATACCTGTGGGCGCATCAGAGATTGAAGGCAAGTTCTGAGGCTTTTACTCCTCATATGCAGTCCCAGCCATGATGCTGTGCTCACTGCAGCCCAGCACTGGTACACACCCACAGCCAAGCAGCATGGCTTCCTGTAGCGAGGGCAGCAGGGAGGATGTGGAATGAGATAGGGGTGCCCATGTTACAGCACTCTTTGCTGTAGGTTCATAGAGTAGTAATTAGTGGTGTGTTCAAAATATCGATATGGCAATACATAGTTGCGGGCCTCTTCACAATACACGTATCGTTACGGAGGGGTCAGTATCGATATTTCACATTTATTCATCATTCATTCATCATTCAGCATTCATATTTATTTATTGTTACTCCTTTTTACATTTCTTTGTCCTACATTTACAGCTGAGAGAAGTGTTTTAAAACCAGATCATGTAGATCAACTGTTTATGAGTTCAAAGGCAGCATTACATTGTAACTGCACTGCAGTCTGGCATTTTTGCTATCCAGCATAATAAAAATATCATTTGGGTATACATATGACTGGTTTCTTAAAAAATGCATGTAAAGTAATGTAAAATATTGGGATATGTATTGCCTTGAAGGTCATGTATTGGGATACACATGTATCGCAATACGTATCGTATCGTGACCCCTGTATCATGATACGTATTGTATCGTGAGGTTGTTGGCAATACCCAGCCCTAGTAGGAATAACAATAATGTCTTTTTCTCTCCCCCTTGCTCTCTCTCTCCCTCACTCTCCCTCTCTGTCTCTCTCTGTTTCTCTCTCTGTCTGTCTCTCTTTCTCTGTTTCTCTCTATCCCCCATCCTTGTTGCCTTCCTCTGTCTCGGCCTTTCTCTCTCGACCTTTCTCTGTGCTTCTGTCTCTGTCTCTGTCTTTCTGTCTCTCTTGCTCCCTCTGTCTCTCTCTGTCTCTGTCTCTCTCTCTCTCTCTCTCTCTCTCTCTCTCTCTCTCTCTCTCTCTCTCTCTCTCTCTCCCTCTCCTATGCCTCTCTTATCTGGTGAGATGGCTGTGAGGAGGCTGGTGGGGATTGATGGTTGAGGAAATTGAATTTTCTTTATCACCGCAATCCTGAGGCATGCAGCTGGGCCAGCCCTGGGCACTCACGTGTATCACTAACGCACACACACTCTGAAAACACACACACACACTTAAAACACACACACACACACACACACACACACACACACACACACACACACACATACACAAACACATACACAAACACATTTAAAACTATCTCTCTCACACACGCATACACACACATGCATACTGAAAACACACACACACACTTAAAAGATACACACGCACATACACACACAGGGACCTTTATCATTGCTTATGTAACAGTGAGTGACAAACAGTCATTACTCTCCCCTCTCTGAGTTTGCAACTGAGGTTGATGGAAACCTCCTAAGCTGACTTGCTTGCTGTAAGCTTGAGGGGAGGGGAAGAACTGCTGGACTTGCAGAAGAGAAGAGCTTGCAGGCATGGGCTCAAAGCCAGACCATATGAATTACAAAATTGTGTGTGTGTGTGTGCGCGTGTAGTTGTGTGTGTGGTTGTGTGTGTGTTGTGTGTGTGTGTGTGTGTGTGTGTGTGTGTGTGTGCGTGTGTGCATGTGTGTGAGTTGGTGTGAGTTTAGACAATATGGTCTTTTGAGAATCCTATTCATCATTTTATATTGCAAAGCGCTGGTGTAGTGTAAAACAGTGTATATTTCCCTAGTT
Organism: Coilia nasus; assembly: GCA_027475355.1. NCBI lineage: Eukaryota > Metazoa > Chordata > Actinopteri > Clupeiformes > Engraulidae > Coilia > Coilia nasus. The sequence goes on from CM050216.1 coordinate 28,716,375, forward strand.
TGTAATGATGATGCCTGTTTTATTGGTGACTAGAGCCTCTGGGATGTTTTTGTTTTTAGTGCTGTGCACTGATAATGATTTGCTTTCCCTCTCTCTCTCTCTCTCTCTCTCTCTCTCTCTCTCTCTCTCTTTCTGTCTCTCTCTCTCTTTCTAAATCTCTCTCTCCCCTCTTCTCTTTCTATCTCTCTTTCTTTCTATCTCTCTCTCTATCTCTCCTGCCCTCCCTCCCTCTCTTTCTCTCTCCTTCTCTCTTTCTCCCTCTGTCTCCCCCACCCCCCCACTCTCTCTATCCATCTGCCTTTTCTGCAGCTGCCGCAACAGGAAGAGTTTGATCCTGACCACCACCTCCCCCACACTGCCTCGCCCCCACTCTCCGCTGCCCGGCCACCTAGGTGAGTGCAGGAGCTCTCACACCCAACGGGCAGCTGTGGTCTAGTGGTTAGGGGGTTTGGTCTTGGGATTGGAGGGTCGCAGGTTCGAATCCCACCCTGTCCATGGCTGAAATGCCCTTGAGCAAGGCATCTACCCCCACATTGCTCCAGGCACTGTAACTGAAACCCTGTACTTAAATAACTGGAAGTCACTCTGGATAAGAGCATCAGCTAAGTGTAATGTAATAACATACAGTATTGGCCTCATCCCCTCACTAGGACATATAGTAGAACATAAAGAAGCACTTTGCTTATAGGGGTTTATAAATGATCTTAATTAGGATAATCATTAATATTGTTAATTATCTAATAATAGTAATTATCATGAGGAAGCCTTTGCAGTCCTCAGGAAGGCTCGCTAGGATTTCCTGGTGTTGAAAAACATAACAAATAACAAATGGATAGCAAATATTGTGTTAACTTCATACCAGACAAAGAACATTTTGTCCTGGAATGATGAGAAAAGGTCTGACCTGCTGGCTTTTTCTGTAAATATTCAAGTGTCTCCGAGTCATCCGGCATTCCATGGCACTACCAGCAGCAAAAACATTCTAACACAAAGTTTATGTACCTTACAGTGCCTGCACTTTCCTGTCCTGTACACTGTCAAAATTGCACGAGTGTGCAAATAATTCATGTGATTTGCAGACACTCTGTGTTATGGGTACATTACTAGTCATATGGAAAATATAAAGGGCCCTGGAAGTGCTGGCCACGATGTTTCTGTAGCATAAATGTGCTTTTGCCAATAGGGACCCAGGATTGAGACTAACCTGCAGTCTTTTCCTGATCGTAACTCTCCCAGTTCTCTCAGTTATATCCTGTTTCTCCTCACTCTGTTACCTCAATAAGGGTAAAAAAGCCAAAAATATACATAGAGAAAAATTAATAAATAAATGGGCTTGTGTGTGTTGGATTTAAGGAAAATCTCCTCTCTGACTTTGCTTCAGGCCTGTCTCTGAGTTATCTTTTTGTGTGTGTGTGTGTGTGTGTGTGTGTGTGTGTGTGTATCTGTGTATGTACTGTGAGTGTGTGTGTGTGTGTGAGTGTAGCACTCTCTGCTGACTCATCCATAAGAGAGTGGTTTGGATAATGTGTCTACTGTCTGCGATTAAAGCAGCATATGACTGCTACTTTTAATCAGTGTTGCAGTCATTTAACTGAATCGTGCCTGAGCAGCCTTTGCAGCTGCCAAATGTGTGTCCTTTAGTTTGAATTGTGGGCACAAATAAAGAAGTAAATGTGTGTGTGTGAGCGAGCACCAGTGTCTGCTGACTCACCCATAACAGGCATAGCGGCAGCAGTAGCAGTCTGCCACTCTGCCTCTGTGAGCTGCCCCTAGACCGTGTCGTTCGTTAGCTCATTACTGTTGTTGTTGTTGTTGTCCTGCCGCACAAACAGGAAGCAGTCCCCTGGACAGCCCTCGTAACTTCTCCCCGGGAACACCGGCCCACTTCTCCTTCGCCTCGTCCAGACGGTAAGCACCTCAGAGTCGCACAGCACTAATTACTTGGTTTGTATTATGTCAGAAGAGGACCTTGCTGAAAGCAGGTGGCATGGGTGCCTCAGAGATAGTCTAGGTGATGTTATTGGCCACTGATACAATAGGGTTTTTTTTTACTTAAAGGGGCATGTTTGTGTGCTACTACCGAACATGTTTGCACAAAATCTGTGTCATTGCACAAGGGATGTATTTACATTTCTGGATAGTGCATCATTTTCATAGTGCACACATGAATAGTCTGTGTGGGTGTGTTGAGAGTGAGAGCGCACGTCGCCTCACTTTAACCTCAGCTCCACTTCCTGTCTGCTGTTAGCTCGAGGGCTGGTTAGCATTAGCGTTAGCGCTCGTCATTAGCTCTCATTGGCCTACTTTTGCCAGCTCCATCTGGAGATCTGAGCTCATCCATGCCAGCTCTCATCCAGCCCCACTGCAG
>CM050216.1:28728742-28731242 GCA_027475355.1 Coilia nasus
TAGGTTAGGGTAGCCCATATTTGGAGAGCTTGGAACTGGTTTCTGGTATTTTAAAATTCAGAGTGGAAGATCTGATTGTTAAATACATTGCTAAACATGGTTCACCTGCCATGTTAGATGGGATAGAGGAGGCAAAGTAAAAGCCTGATGCATGGGCAGTATCCAAGTTTGACAATTTTCCTAAAATTCCAAAAAGCAAAGAGGGAAGAGTTGCAAATATACTGCAAATACTACTTGCTACCTGCACAGCTTAAACATGAGACAGAGAGAGATTCGCTTACTATACAGGAAAAATTACTTAAATTGCGACTTCATGCAGAATAAGAGAATGTGAAAGACTACACGGCCAGTTATGACATGCTGATGCTGGAAATGAAGACTCTTAAAGTTGGCAATGAGTTGCTTAAGACAACGGTGGAGGTGTTTTCAAAAGGGTTATAAGAAGCCAATTCGGCATACAGCGGTAACTGTAGTGAAAACGATGATGGTTGATTGTCTCAACATAGCTGTGAACAGTACTCAGATACTACAGTGTACCCTATATCACTGATTCACTCCACTACTGTGTGTAATGACACACCCATAACACACATGATGAACTACCTTAGCCCTACAGAGTTAGAAATAGTGATAAAGAATGTTGGGAAGTTTGAACCAAATAAACACGATCCTCTTGAATTTCTGTCCCATTTCGAGGAATTGGTAGATAGATGCGGGTTAACAGATTTCTATGCATGTGTTGTGCTTAGTCCGTACCTGCCATGTACTTTGTCAGATAAAGTAAAGAACCGACATGGAGATCGGCAGGACAGAAAACAGGCACTGCTGGAGGTCTTACAACCCTTTTTCTTACAGCACACATGCATACACATGGGTACATACATGCACATCCACAAATATCATGCTTGACCTTCACTGTTTTTTTACAGTTACTCACTAGCACATGTTTTATTCAAGTCGATGTAGAGTGCAGTAACTAGACGCATTAATGGGAGCACGTAAGCACATGTACCCAAGTGTCTGCCCTTCTGACCCTGGCCTTTGCAGTGCAGCTGGGGAGAGGCCTCTGAGCCAACCAGTGCATCTCCTGCATGCTAAACACACCGCCAGGGTCAATACAAGTAGCCTACAGCTGCTCTCAGGATCCTGGGGGCAGTGTTTTCTTCCGTACAACTGCTGTGTTGCCACACAACACCCCACCATCTTTTCCCCACCTATTCTCCTCCCCGGTGGCCGAGTCTGACTGACCCACACACATTAAACCACTACGCTACAGCTGGGCTTACTAAGTCCATGATGGATGCCTCAGGCATTCCTTCAGGGTGCAGACAGATACCACTTACAGGTGGCATGGCAACAAGGCTGTATTGATCCGGGAGTCTGTTGTAGCCTTGTTGTCAAGGTTGATGATACTACCAGGATTGGTTAGGGTAGGCAGCAAAGTTTCAGTGAGTGTGGCGGTGGGTTTTAGGATAGATAGAAAGATAGAGAGAGAGAGAGAGAGAGAGAGAGAGAGTGCACTTACTTTATTAATCCCAGTGGGAAGTTAAGGATTGTGTGCTTCATGGGGATTTTCAGCGCAGCAGAATGAAGTCATATTGTGAATGCCCAGTAGATAACAGTATATCTCCAAGACCTGGTGTCAGACCATTGGGGTGCCATTTTAAAGATATTAACATTTAATAAATGCCAAAACACTTGTAGAACTATGGTGAATTCCTCTGAATATCAAACTTTGTTCTTTCTTCCCTCCATTATTTCTCTTTTCCTCTACATCACATCCATCCATCCATCTACTCATCCATCCATCTGTTCATCCATCCACTCATCCCACCCTCTCCCATCCATTCTTCTTGCCCTCTACATAACTCGTCCATCCATCCATCCATCCATCCATCCATCCATCCATCCATCCATCCCTCTCTCCCCTCCATTCTTCTTGCCCTCTACATAACTCATCCACCCATCCATCCATCCATCCATCCATCCATCCATCCATCCATCCATCCATCCCTCTTTCTCCTTCATTCTTCTTGCCCTCTACATAACTCATCCACCCATCCATCTATTCATCCATCCATCCATCCCTCCATCCCTCTCTCCCCTCCATTCTTCTCTCCTGCAGGCCACAGCACAGATGGAGGACAGGCTGGCCATCTTCATCCACTCCTACTCCCCCGAGAGCGTGCTGCCCCTGGCCGATGGCGTGCTCAGCTTCATCCACCACCAGATCGTGGAGCTGGCCCGCGACTGCCTGGCCAAGTCCCGCGAGGGCCTCATCACCACTGTCTACTTCTTCGAGCTCCAGGAGAACCTGGAGAAGCTGCTCAATGATGTGAGTCACGTGGATGCACCGATGGATCCCACATTGATCCAAGGACACGCGCGCGCACACACACACACACACACACACACACACACACACACAGGGATGAGATCATGGGGATGTGATGAGGAATTGCCTCACATGTGCCTCACATTGCACACACGTTTACTTCCC
>CM050216.1:28733742-28813742 GCA_027475355.1 Coilia nasus
CAGAATGTGACTTGACTCTTTCTGAAATGTACCTGGCACAATTAAGGAGGTTTTGCTGTATTGTTCCAACCAGTCTCGCCTCACTAAAGTTGACTGGACTAAGGCACAAAATAAGCAGAACCATCAGTCTGGCAGGCAGGGGCGCTGCTAGAAACTGTGGGGCCCCTGAAAGAAAATAATTTTGGTCCTCACCCCAACCATGTAATAGTCTTCTTTGGGCCCCTGTGACGATCTGGGCCCCATAAATTGTCCTGCTCTACGCCCCCTTAGCAGCACCCCTGCTGGCAGGCGGAAGTACGGTTTTCCTGGCTGTTGTTGTGTATTGTTGGTGTGATTCATCTGCTATTTGATCATCCTGATGTAAAGCTGCTTCTGTTTCCCAGAAATGGTCAACTTGGACAGCTACGACAGCGAGGGACCCCTCACCCCAGAGACAGATGACTCAGCTGAGGTGAGACCTCCAGACACACCCACACACACACAAACAGAAACACACACACACACACACACACACACACACACACACACAGAAACACACACACAAAAAAACATACACACACATACACACACAGAAACACAAACACACACAGACACACACCCACAGTAACACAAACACAGACAGACACACCTCCCCCCTGTGTGTGTGTGTGTGTGTGTGTGTGGTGCATCTCACTGCAGTTCTGCTCTGCTGCAGCTCTGCCAGCCAGACACCCCCCTCCCTCCCTCCCTCCGTCCCTCCCACTCCTCTCTGCAGTCTGCATCTAAATCCAGCTGAATCCGCTAATGACTTTGCACCACCCCCGCCCCCCCCAAACACACACACATACACAAACACTCCTTCTAGTCCATCACAGGCCCTCTATTCATTTACTTTGATTACCGTCTCAAGTATAAAACACCAGACGGCCTCCTCTGACTGCTCCAACAGTCAGCACACGCACCTACCAAAGACGGGTAGGCTGTTGGGGGTGGGGTGGGTGGAGGGGTAGGCTGGTGGGGGTGGGTGGAGGGGTAGGCTGTTGGAGGTGGGGTGGGTGGAGGGGTAGGCTGTTGGGGTGGGTGGTGGTGTAGGCTGTTGCGGGGTAGGCTGTTGGAGTGGGGTGGGTGGAGGGGTAGGCTGTTGGGGGTGGGGTGGGAGGTTCTCTGGGCCAAATGAAAGTAAAGTGAAGAAGAGTGACACTAAAGCAAAGCAAGGAAATGGGCTGGGGTGTTTTTTTTGTAGGTGGGTAATAATCCTAAAATGTTTTTCCATCTGTGGAGGAAGCGCATCGGTGTTTGATTAAGCGGCCTACTGCTGAGCGTCTGAGTCTGAGGCAGATGCCTAATGAGGCCCATTTAGCCGGGATGAGGCTCACTTCTGAGAGTTTGGGCTGGAGGTGTGGGTGGGAGGCTGAGTGTATTGGGGGACACACTGGCAGAGAACAGAATAACAAGGTACCTGGTACAGCATTACTGGTGCCATCATTTACTGTTGTCTACAGAACTACATATAAACTAGAAAATGAACCAGCACCACAAAATGGTCACTTTAAACAACTTAACTTAAACAACTGAACTTAAAATCCACATGCCTACATAACATATTTTTACTGTACTTTTTAGCTTGAAATGGTGCTGGAATGTATAGCATTACTTGTGCAGTCGCCTACAGTTGTTTGCCAAAACTATACAAAAAACCAGAACATTAACCTGCACCACAAAATGGTTGCATCTGACTTTTTTAGATACCTCTGCTACAGAGACTGTCGTGACATTTATTTCCATTCCATTTATGTCGTGACATTTATTTTATATCAAGTGATAATGATGGTGTGTGGCGGCCATGACAAAGCTGAAAGTTCATTACGATAATTGTACAATCATCCCAGCAGTCATTGCGTATGGTGAATAGCGTATCATGCTCAGTTAGTCCCTAAGGTCTCGCAAGCGTAGTGGAAAGCTTTGGCTCATGACTCTCCTCCATCGGGCCCTTTGTTCTCTGTAAGGGGGGATGTCCTATGAGTGAGCACTTCGTCTTTTACATTGTGACAACCACCAACCCCAAACCCCGCCCCTGCCCCAAACACACACTCATAGACAGACACACGCACACACATGTACACAGTACATCATTTGTCATACACACACACACATAAACACACACATTTGATTATTTTGTTTGGAATGACCAATAACACACTCACACACACGGACACACACACACACACACACACACACACACACACACACACACTCTCTCTCTCGCACACACGCACACAGACACATGCAGACATGCACACACACACACTCACACACATACACAAACACACACACACACACAGACTTTCTGACTCAGTGGTGCGCACTGCCTGTGTTGTTTCCCCCAGGGCAAGATGAGAGCCATGAAGCCCCCGGGAGAGGCTGACTTCCAGACCATCAAGCTGATCAGCAACGGGGCGTACGGGTGAGTGGGCGCCTGAACACACACACACACACACACACACACACACACACACACACACACGAACACAGACTCTCTCTGTCTGTCTCTCTCTCACACACACACACACACACATACAGACTCTGTCTGTCTTTCTGTCTCTCTCTCTCACACACACACAGACACACACACAGACACACAGACACAGACACACACACACACACACACACACACACACACACACGCTATCGAGCTGATCAGCAGCGGTGCGTACGGGTGAGTGAGTGCCTGAACAGCATCCCCTCTCCTCGGCCTCCCGCCCTCAGTGCCAAACCAAGCCCATCGCTCCCTCCATATTTGCTCCATAAATCATCATAACGCCAGGCCTCCGCGGGCCTCCACACGGGCCCTGCACCGCCTTGAGCTCCAGAATGAAATGTTTTCGAGTGTGTGTATGCAGCCATCCACGTGTCATATTCTGCCTTATTAATCGGCGTCATAATCACCCTTTTATTCATCCGACCGTGCTCAATAAACGCCCTCTGCCCCCGTGATCGAGCGACTTTAACCGCCCGCTGCAAACGATGCGTCAGTAATGTCATCAGCTTTGGACAGCACCAGAGAGAGGCTCTTGAGGAAATGAATTGGCCGGCAGGGAAGGGGCCTCTCTGCTGGCCGCTCTGCTGCATCTCTGGCCATATGGAGTTTGCCCTGATAGAGCTTCACCATCCTTTACATGTGTCAGAGGGGTGGATGTGCTCAACTCCAAATTATACATTTTTTTTGTAGGCAGCTGTGGCCTAGTGGTCAGAGAGTTGGTCTTGCAACCCGAAGGTTGCCGATTCGAATCCCACCCTACCCATGGTTGAGATGCCCTTGAGCAAGGCATCTAACCTCGCACTGCTCCAGGGACTGTAACTGAAACCCTGTGAATATCCCGATATCTCGATAAGAGCGTCAGCTAAGTGTGATGTTATAATAATAATGTAATAATAATTTTGGGTGTGCAAAAAGAGCAGTAACTGAATCAAGGAAAAATAAACGCACTCTCAGCTTATATTTCTTACATTTTTGTACGCTGAGGACGGCTTTTTGCCGAAACGTGTCCGTTTTGGACATGCTATCAGGCTAATAAAATATAACAAATATTAGTATTAGTGCGTTTATTTTTACTTAATCCTTTATATGTGGCCAGATCTGGCAAAATGCATCACATTGACCCAAAATTCAAAATTGAGACTTGGGTACCAAGGAGAAGACAAGATTATACACTTTAAAATGATTTCTTGGTCAGACACACACCTTTAACAGTTGTCAAGATGTAGTATAGTCAAATATGACATCCCACCATCTTTTTAAAATTCAAATCCTGAGAAAATTACATTTATTTAGTGCAGTGCAATAAAGTGTTCAACAACATGTAACAATATGATGTACTCACAGTGTATCTTAAGATGTATATTCTGATAATCCTTATCCTAACCTTAAGTGTATAATGTTACATGTTGTCACATGTTGATACACTGTAAAATGGACATTAAAATAAATTGTTACCTAAATTGTTATCATGTTGTAAACTAAAAGCTGACCATTATGTATGTGTCAGGTATGCACGTTTTTCAAATGCTTTATGCTTTTAAACATAAAACAAACAAAACATGTCTAAACATACCAATATAATTCACACATAATTTTTGATATGTATATGAGTAAAATATGTGTACATGCCCTCAATAACAATGTAAAGGTTCTATTCTAAAAAAATAATAAATGGTCTGCTTCTGCAGGGCTGTTTACCTGGTACGGCACCTGGAGACTCGTCAGCGCTTCGCAATGAAGAAGATCAACAAGCAGAACCTGATCCTGCGGAACCAGATCCAGCAGGCCTTCGTGGAGAGGGACATCCTCACCTTCGCCGAGAACCCCTTTGTGGTCAGCATGTTCTGCTCCTTCGAGACACGCCGCCACCTTTGCATGGTCATGGAGTACGTAGAAGGTAAGTCAGACTACACACACACACACACACACACACACACACACACACACGCACACACAGAAACCCACGCAAAAGCACACAGACACACACAGATGCACACACACCAGATGCAGCAACTAATACTGATAACTAAAAACATTCTTGTTGTCATGCCAACCCCGAATGCAGTTACTATTTACATTTGTTTATTTGAGTTATTCAGATGAAATACATGTGCAGTTCCACAGGGCCCTGAGACACTGAGGCTGTGTGCTTGTGTTGACAGGGGGTGACTGTGCCACGCTGCTGAAGAACATTGGGGCACTGCCCGTGGAGATGGCACGCATGTACTTTGCCGAGACTGTGCTCGCACTGGAGTACATCCACAACTACGGCATCGTTCACCGAGACCTGAAGCCTGACAAGTAAGCATGCACCACCTAGTGGTGGGGAGGAAAAATAACCGCAACTTCCATGTTCTACTACTTTTACCGTTAGTGTCGTTTAGAGAAGTGTTGGCATTTTTTTTACAAGTTCAGCAAAATGTAATGTGATATTTTGTAATATTCAAAACAAATATTGCATTGAAGAGAGCTGAAGAGTATTGTGTGCTGTTTTTTTTTCTTTTTTAGTCTGCTTATCACATCCATGGGTCACATTAAGCTGACAGATTTCGGCTTGTCGAAGATTGGGCTGATGAGTCTAACCACCAACCTGTACGAAGGACACATCGAGAAGGACACACGAGAGTTCCTGGACAAGCAGGTACGAGGAACGGACCGTAATCTCAAACACTTGACACCATGACCTTCTCTGATTCACAAATATCATTCCATCATGCTGTCAGTTAGAATCTCATCTCAAAGGCAAACAAGGTGTCGTTTTGGGGACATGATATATTCCTGGCAGAAGAGTTAGTCTACTGAACCATCTGCCCACTCTCTCTCTCCTTGCTTCAAGACTCAGATCTGTAGAAATGGGAGCAGAAAAAAGTATCTTTAGTCTGACGTACTCCTCTCATGATCTAATGCAGCATCAAATATACAACTACTGACAGCAAATGCATCGGTCATACCTTTGATGTTTACCACACTCACAATGGCTCTCTCAAGGTCATGCCTGTGCACTCATCATGGTTCACACTGCAACCTTTTGAATCACTCCTTTGATAAGTCAATAGCACTGACTCACTATCATGAATCACTGCTGCATATATACACCGCTGGTTCGTGGCCTCTGTGCTTTGGCTGTAGACTACTCTGCCCTACAAAGGCAAAGTGGAGTAACGACATGGACATTAAAACTAAGAAAAAGGCTGTTAAAATGGTCATAATGCCCAGTCCAACATGTTGTTGGTTTAGTAGTGGCGATACTTTTATGTACTTTCGTAGTAGAAAGAAGCAAGTGGTTTAGTCACAAGTGAAAAGAGGTGTTATGAAGTCATTTTCTAGTCTAAACTTACTTTTGACAAAATATGTAGTTACTGCCCTTTGGCTTTGTAGGGCAGCATTCTGTACAGGTCAACACGGAGAGAGAGAGAGAGAGAGAGAGTGAGAGAGATAGAGAGAGAGAGACGGTGGGTAGAGGGTTTATTAGACAAACTCTTCTGGCAGGTCATGCCAAGAGTAGGTCACGTTCAAGGTTGCCAAGCAATTAAAATGTGGAGGATGACTAGTGGATCAATGGGCAGGCTGGATGGAGGGAGGGATCATGATGGTGGTGGTAGGGGTGGTGGTGGTGGTAGGGGTGGTGGTGGTGGCAGGGGTGAATAGCATTCGGAAGAGGAAATGAACTGCATTCCAGAATGAATTGCATTCCAAAATGACCTGCTTCAGAACTGGGCCTCACAATTGCTTGCCATCTTAAGCCGGCCCTGGCATATGGGAGCAAATCATTCACTAACCACACTGAAGCAGTCTTGTACATATTATTTATTTCCTGTGGAGAAGTGAGTGGGTGCAATCGCCCACAGTAATCGATCAGTGTCGGGCCTCTGGTCGGGGGGTAAACTCTCAGTCAGCACAAACCCTCTTATAGATATAGACCCTCACTGCTCTGCTGTGCTGCCCGGGCCAAGAGCGCCGACTGACTAAGGAGTGGCCTCCATCCGCCCCCCCACCTCTCGGTGGTGTAATGGAACATAAACGCACATAAACGCTGTTTATGCACCTCTTTAAATTGCAAAACAGCGTTTATTTGCCTTTTTATGACGTGCCAATGTGAAGATATGCATAGTTTACCTTTTTTACCACTGCACATATCAGTGTCAGCTTCATTTTATTTAGATGGGACAGTGTCCAATTAAAACTAAAATGTATTGCACCGTAGGCTATTTTTTATCTGTAGTTCCATCAGGGAGGTAAGAGAAAACAGATATGTATAAAAAACAGCAGACAATCCACAATAACATTGGTAACACTTTATGCAAAGGTGTATACATAGCAGTGACATAAGCATATTATAAACATGACATGACACTTCATGAGCAGTTCATTCATGTTTATAACAGTTACCGTTAAGTGCCATTTATTTTTTTGGATGTACACATTGCAAAAACACTTACTGACATCAGTCATAAACATGAATGAAGTCATTAATGTTCATGATACATGTCATGTCATGTTTATAACATGCTTATGTCACCCTTATGTAGGCAGCCTCAAATAAAGTGTTATCAATAACATATATCTGACTCTCTTTTTCCCACTGCCCCCTATCCCCCTATCCAGGTGTGTGGTACGCCTGAGTACATCGCCCCGGAGGTGATCCTGCGGCAGGGCTACGGCAAGCCGGTGGACTGGTGGGCCATGGGCATCATCCTGTACGAGTTCCTGGTGGGTTGCGTGCCCTTCTTCGGAGACACGCCCGAGGAGCTCTTCGGACAGGTCATCACAGGTGGGCCATGACTGAGTCTCTCAAGCCTCAAGCCTCTCACTCTCTTCTCACCAAACACCTCTATCTCTCAAAAGGAAAATAAAAAAAGAAACATAACTAAATATGTAATAAACTCTGTCTCTCTCTCGCTCTCTCTCCCTCTCTCTCTCTCTCGCTCTCTCTCTCTCTCTCTCACTCTCTCTCTCTCTTCTATCCAGATGACATAGTGTGGCCGGAGGGCGATGAAGCTCTTCCTGCTGATGCCCAGAACCTCATCTCCGCCCTGCTGCAGACCAATCCCATCGTTCGGCTTGGAACAGGTTAGCCACACCTCCAAAACGTACAGTCAGTCACTCAGCGACACCTGTACATCTCCACTGCAGACTGTCACTGTGCAGTTGTATAGGGAATATAATGTATGTTACAGTAAAGGCAGTTTTTATATGAGTTTGTTTATCTGTGTTTAAATGCATCTGTTTCTTGTGTGTGTGTGTGTGTGTGTATGCGCACATGTGTTTGTGTGTGTACAGGAGGAGCCTTTGAAGTGAAGCAGCACCCATTTTTCACTGAGCTGGACTGGAACAGTCTGCTGAGGCAGAAGGCAGAGTTTGTGCCACACCTGGAGTCTGAAGAGGATACCAGCTACTTCGATAGTGAGTCTTTTATTATTAGCTTTGTTTGTGTGTGTGCGTGTCTGTGTGTGTATGTGTGCCTGTGTTTGTGCGTGCGTGCGTGTGTGTGCTTGTGCCTGTTGAGGTCAGATATGGGCACTCACATGTTGAGACAGACAGGATATCAACATGCTGTTTATATAAAGCTGTGTGTGTGTGTGTGTGTGTGTGTGTGTGTGTGTGTGTGTGTGTGTGTGTGTGTGTGTGTTTCTGTGTCTGCACTTATGTGCCTGTGTCTGTGTGTTTTTAATCTACTGCATCTTTTCCATCCCTCTCCCCAGCTCGGTCTGATCGTTACCATCATGTGCACTCATACGATGAGGACGACACCAACGATGATGAGCCAGTGGAGATACGTCGCTTCTCTTCCTGTTCGCCACGCTTCAGCAAGGTGACTTTCTTTATCTCTCTCTCTCCATCTACCTCTATCACTCCCTCTCACGCTATGCTGTCTTTATCTCATGTAGTTTCTCTTTGTCTCAGTCTTCATCTTTTTTCATTCTGTGTCTATTTCCATCTGCTTCTGCTTACATTTATCATTTGCTTCCTGCTTTATTTCATGATCTACTCACATCCAAACAGCAGTCTTATTTCATTGCTGACTCTTGTACCTAACAAACTCAGTGAACCATGTCCACACTGAGGAACTCTGGTATTTGTAGTCTGCTGCCCTGCCAGTGCTTATTGAAACTCAATGCCTGGTGTCTATTTATGGAACTACAGGTGTACAGCAGCATGGAGCACCTGTGCCAGCTGGAACACAAGCCATCGCCTGTCACCAGGAGGGAACACAAGGGCCATCGTGAGGACCGAGTGACCAAAAGAGAAAGCCTGGGCAGCCTCACGCTCAGGGACAAGACCTGGAGGACAGGCTCTCCTGAGATGTGAGTGCAGAATCCAAAACAAAACACATTGGAGCAGGATAGTCAAAAACATGAATGTATAAAGGCTTCTGCACAGCAGCTTCAGCATCAGCATTCAGTCTTCAAGACTTCAAGACCTTTGCTGTCACTGAACAGGTGCCTGTACAACACAATTAGACAGCAAGGCCACAAAGGTTCAAGCTGCAAAGTGTCAAGTGAGGAAGCTTTGTAGAAACACAGGAAAGAAGGGAGCACATACAAGGGCATAATAAATAGCATGACACACTTTACTTGTGGCATTCTGTTGGTTTAAATTCCAATGTTTTTTATGCATCCCCCCAGTCAAGCAGCAAATTCTGCTGCCAACATCACACTGATTACTTCTTTTGTCGCCGCTGCTCCACAAAATCCTTGGAAATTAGTATAATGCCACGCGTGGCCGGTGTGTGGCACTGAATTTGAAAGTGTGTAACTGCTAGAATATCAATGCCAGTGTGTGGAGTCCTTAAAGGTGATAGTGTGTATTGTGTTAGCCCTCTGCCCACCTAAGGTTGTGTCTGTGTTTGCAGGCCATCCTGTAAAATGAGAGTGGATATTTCATCTTAGACACTATAATGTGACATTGTTTGTAATGAAACCCCAGCCTCTGTGTCATGTTTAAATAACCTGTCTAGGTCTCATTTTGTAAATAGTGAGAAAAGAAACACTATGGTTTCCCCGTAGCACTAGAAAGACAGTTGCTCCTCGCCTACAATTCCCTTCAAAGCCAAAGTGCAGTAACTACGTCACATAGAAACTCAGAAAATGCCTTTAACATTGTCATACTGCCCAGTCAAACAGTACTGCCCAGTACAATGTATGTATAATAGTGGTGATGCTTTTATCTACTTACTTACATTACACTTAGCTGACACTCTTATCCAGAGCGACAGTTATTTTACAGGGTTCAGTTACAGTCCCTGGAGCAGGTTGGGGTTAGATGCCTTGCTCAAGGGCATCTAAACAATGGGTAGGCAGGATTCGAACCGGCAACCTTCTGATTGCAAGAAGAACTTCCTAACCCCTAGGCGACAGTTGCCCCTAGAATATACTAGAATCTACTTTTTGAATAGCAAGAGATTTAATCACAAGACAAAGGAGGTGTTATAAAGTCAATTTCCAGTCTAAACTGAATTTGACAAAATGTGTATTTAGTTGTAGATTTGGGTTTGTAGGACAGTACAGTCTATGTGTCGCTAATTCCCCTGTTCCATCCATTCTCTTCCCTCCCTCCACAGGAAGCGCCTGTCCTGCTCTGAGTCCTCCTTCACGGAGAGCGACTCCAGCCCTCCGTCCGGTGTGCGTCGCCGCTTCTCGGCCCTCATGGACACGCACCGCTTCGCCTCGCCGCTGGAGGCCGACGCCGAGGGCCCCTCTGCTGCCACACACACTCCCGCCGTCAAGATCAGGGGCACGTCTCTGGAGGGGGCCACCCTGCCCGCACTGTCCAGCCTGGCAGAGCTCACGGCCAGCCCGAAGGACAGCAGTGGAGCCCCCACTGGAGGTCAGTGGGCCTATAAGAGTAGTAGTGGTGGCGGATCATTGAAAGCATGTTGTCCTATTTTATTTTATTGTATATTTTATTTTAGGTTTTTTTATTACATTATTTTATTACATATACACTAAAAACACAATGATACTTACATTAAGCAACCTGTTTAAACTGTGTGTTTATGTACTTAGTATCTGACTCTATCAAACAGACCTAAATAAATAATTTAGATTGAGCAGGTCAACCAGAGCCACTGGTGTAGACTGTGGTACTTCATAATCTCAGACAGATTTACAGCATATGAAAGGATTCCAAAATTGATTTTACATAAATACATATGCTCATAATCAATGGACCTTCATAAAGCTTACATGGTTAATAATCTGGCTTTCCCCCCCACAATACCCCCTATTACCCCCACCCACCACACCCATCCACAGACAAGCATCTCAGACCGGCAGATTCAGCAGGGGGAGCTGCTGTCGCTGCTGCCGGCCCCCACCCTCCTCCTGTGGCCTCCTCCAGGGAGCTACCGGCGCCAGGGGACCCCCTTGGGCCGCGGGCCACCAATGACCTGGTTCTGCGGCGCGTGCGTCAGCAGCAGCTCTCGGCCGACGACGAGAAGAGAAGCCCACGCACGGGCACCAAGGTCATCAAGTCGGCCTCGGCCACTGCCCTCTCCGTCATCATCCCAACAGGTACCAGCGCTGGCCACTAGGGGGAGATTATTAGCAACACGTACTCTGTCCAGCCTTTCAATTATGAAATAAAAACGCTTCAGTCTTTAGATGTATATACTATTTTTTATTTTATACCACAGTATAGCACTCTTTTACTTCACAAGCATCTTTGAGTATTCAGGAAAATGCTGTATAAACAAAATGTAGCATTATTTTTTATTTTCAGTATACCACTTATGTTATTTAATACCTTTTCAAACCATTATTTTTGAATGATCATGACCATTGATGTTATTTATTCTCTTTCTCCTTTCTCTACATTCTCTTTCCTCTGCCCTTCTCTCAACTGTGACTTGTGCAACCCTCCTCTCTCCGCTCATCCACCCCTTCATCAACCCTACAGTGGAGCAGCACGGCACATCTCCCCTGGCCAGCCCCATGTCTCCACGCTCCATCTCCTCCAACCCGTCCTCACGGGACTCCTCGCCCAGCCGAGACTACTCTCCCGCGGTCAGCGTTCTCCGCTCGCCCATCACCATCCAGAGGGCCGGCAAGAAGTACGGCTTCACGCTGCGCGCCATCCGGGTCTACATGGGAGACAGCGACGTGTACAGTGTGCACCATATGGTCTGGGTAAGTGGGCTAACATTAAAACATATATGGACAGGACACAGAGTAGAATAGAATAGAATAGAATAGAATAGAGTACAATAGAATAGAATAGAATAGAATAGAATAGAACAGAACCGAATAGAATAGAATGGTTTTATTGTCACTATATACATGTACAATGTACACTATACACGTGTACAATGAGATTAAAAAGCAACTCCTCGAGTGTAGACATGTAAGAAGAATATTTAAACATAGAATAAATAAATAATAGTACAAGACAAGATAAAGAAAAAAAGGGGATAAGTTTATATAGAGTGACATGGACTTAATGTTGCACAGTAATGATTGTCCTGTGCTATGTATAGTGGATATATGTATGGCTTTACTTGTACTTCAATTTAATTGATTTTATGAGAGATTAAATGTGCTCTCTTTGCCTAAATATTTTAAAACCAAAAAAGCCAAAAACCCTTTGCCAAATGAAATCCAGTGGTCACTAAATGTGAATCATTATATTTCTTACCTCACAGCATGTTGAAGTAGGGGGTCCTGCCCAAGAGGCGGGTCTTTGTGCTGGTGATCTCATCACTCATGTCAACGGAGAATCTGTCCATGGGCTTGTGCACACTGAAGTGGTTGAACTCATTCTAAAGGTGAGTGAAACTGCCACTGAATCAGGAGACAGGATAACTGTAGCCACGTAGTTACTTCATCTTACAACATTTAAAATTCTACAGCACTCAAAACTGACTAGCATTGTTATGAATCTAAGAATCTTGTCCTTACACATAATAAGATCTCCATGTGACTGTTTTTGTGAAATCCACAGAGTGGAAACAAAGTCACGGTGACCACCACTCCTTTTGAGAACACGTCGATCAAGATTGGCCCGGCACGAAAGACCAGCTACAAGGGCAAAATGGCTCGACGAAACAAGAGGTCTGGAGCTAAGGAGGGACAGGAGAGGTAAACACTCACTTTTTTATGTTATTTATACATCTGTTCCATCTGTCTGTCAGAAAAACCATCAAACTGCTGAGGTACCACAAATGCAATGGTACAGTGTGCTAAACATAACCTCAGGGACTCTTTACACCAACCGTGAAAAGCAATGAAAATCTGTTAAATTGCATAACTCCACAACGCAGTAGAACTGGCTTCAGGGGGTTTCCACATCTTTTCAGACAGTTTTTAACGTACATTTGGTGTACATTTGTTGTCTTACATTTGCTTTTCTCCCTCCTCTCTTCTTCCTCCCTCTCCCTTTCTGTCCCTTGCAGCAAGAAGCGCAGCTCCCTGTTTCGCAAGATCACCAAGCAGTCCAACCTGCTGCACACGAGCCGCAGCCTGTCGTCCCTGAACCGCTCTCTGTCCTCGGGAGACAGCCTGCCCGGCTCCCCCACCCACGGCCTGTCTGCCCGCTCCCCCACGCAGACGTACCGCTCCCCGCCGGAGTCCGCCTACCTGGGTCAGTGTCTGCTCCAGTATCCAGTCTAGGCCTGGGTACCGCATCCATATAGCACAAACACAGTGGGGCCTGCGCCTCCCAGCGCTGGTGTGAGTGGGTGTACGTGGGTGTTCAAAGGTTTTATAAGTCTGGAATTTTTATTTTGAAACATGCAAATTAGGGTTTGAAGGCTGTCAAATTGCCCGAGGGATCCAGATACAATAACAGACTGCAAATAGAGAATTGGCACTAATGCATTTCAACCCAAGCTGAGTCAGGGTAATGTTTGTCTATTATGTCAGATAGTCCAGTCCAGTCTCTCTCAGCTAATCCAAAATAGTGTTGGCAGGGTAATTAGTTGCCTGGAGGTGTCACAGATCTACTTGCCAGACTGCAGAGAAACGTTAAAGTTGAGAAAAGGCTGACATTGAAAATTAGAACTTAAAAAAAAAAAAAAAAAAAGTTAGAACTTGCAAATTAGTATTCAAATGGAAAAAAACAAGTTGCCTATGCATTGCAGACAAAGTTGAAGTATGCATTCAAGGATTCAAGGATTTCAAGGATAGCTTTCCTATATGTGCAGAACATACGGAATAATTGAAATGCAGTTTCTCTTCTCTCAGTAGTAATCACAGGTATACATAAACCTAAGGGACTACACAAAAACATAGACAGGAAATATAGACAATACAGTAGAGATAGACAAACAGAATAAATAGCTAATAGCAATAGCACATAGACATCAGGTAATAAAGTAAAAATAAAAAATATATAAAGAAATATGATGATGACGTCTAACCCCCTTGTCTTTCGTCCCTCCAGGCACCTCATCCCAGAGCAGCTCTCCAGCCTCTAGCACCCCCAACTCTCCAGCCGCCTCCCAGCACATGCGGCCCAGCTCCCTGCACGGCCTCTCGCCCAAGCTGCACCGCCAGTACCGCTCGGCGCGCTGCAAGTCGGCCGGCAACATCCCCCTGTCCCCCCTGGCTCACACCCCCTCCCCCACCACCTCCTCGCCACCCCCCATCGCCGGCCACTCCGTGGGCAGCTCCAACACCACGCAGGCCTTCCCCGCCAAGCTGCACGCCTCCCCGCCGGTGACCCGGCCGAGGCCCAAGAGCGCCGAGCCGCCCCGCTCGCCGCTGCTCCAGCGCGTGCAGTCGGCGGAGAAGCTGGGCCAGCCTCCGCCGCAGTCCTTCCCTTCCTCATCCTCCTCCTCGTCCTCCTCGCTCTCGTCCTTCACCTCGCCGTCCGTGGTGGGCCAGGAGAGGAAGGTGGGCGTGCGCAAGCACGGCCTGGACGGGGCGCTGCACGGGGACTACAGGCGCGAGCCCTTCCACTGCGAGCCGGCGCTGCAGAGCCTGCAGGAGATCGAGGGGGAGAACGCGGTGGGCGAGCGCGGCACCCCGGGGTCCCCCGAGGACAGCCCCACGCCCACACCCACCCCGACCCTGCCGAGCTGTAGCGGCCCCGGGGATGACCTGACGCTGAGGCCGTCCAGGAGGCTGGGCAGGCAGGAGTCGCCCTTGAGCCGGGACAGCTTCCTCACGGGAAGAGAGAGGGAGAGGGAGAGGGAGAAGGAGAAGGTCTCTATTACAGAGACCACGAAACCTGAGCCTCAGCCCGCCAGCAAGACGGATGCCAAGTGCACTGTCAGCAAGGAGGCCAGAACCTCCACGCAGACTGAGCCAGTGAAGGCCAAAGAGGCTGTTGTTGAGAAGCCCCAGCCGAGCAACCAAGTTGCTGGGACCTCAGCAGCTGTAGCACCCAAGGTCACTGCCATCGGTCAGTCCCCACTTGCAAGTGCACCCAGCACTGTAGCCATGTCCCGCAGCTGTGCAGCCAAAGCTCTGGAAAAGGGCCCAGCGGGTCTCGTTACTCCCTCTCCAAGTCCGTTGGTCCAAGAGCAGGGTCAGCGGACCAGTCAGCCAGCAGCAGGCACAAGCTCTCCAGCCCAGGGCCTAGACAAAGCCCTGGCTAAAATGAGCCAAATTCAAGACAAAGCCTCAGGAAAAGGGAGTCAGACTCAAGACAAAGGCACTGCACTCAAAGCACCCATAACAGAGGTGACCAAGCCAGGGAAAGGACCAGAGACGGTGGGGAAGGATGGACCTGGTCCGAAGGAAGGTGCAGGGGCCAGCAGCAAACACCCAGACACTAAAGCCAAAGCTCCAGGTCCTCCAGTACCGGTCCCAGCCCAAGTCCCAGCTCCTGCCCCAGCCCCAGCCCCAGCCCCAGCCCCAGCCCCCGCCCCTGCCCCTGCCTCAGCAAAGCCCAAGGAGGCGAAGACCTCAGGCATGATGTTTGGTCAGCGAGGCACCCGAGAGGAGAAGCGCTTCCTGGAGGCAGTGGAGGAGCACCCGGCCTCGCCCTCCCCGACCGCCATCTCTCCGTCGTCCAGTAAGTCCCGAGCCGCCTCCCCCGGAGACAAGGCGAGCTTCGTCACCCAGCTGACCAGTGTAGCCAAGACAGTGCTGGGACCCATGAAGCTGGGCTCCCAGGACGGGGGCAAGGCCAAAGACGGGAGCCCGAAATCGGCTGATGAGAAAGGCGGGAAGTCATCGGGCAAGTCTGAGGGATCTTTTGGAGGTCGACGAGGGGCAACGGGAACATGGCCTGGCCCTTCCGGATCGTCAAAGTCAGACAAGGCCAAGAGCTCCTCCAAGAATCACTGATCACGTCAGCCAATTCCAATTGCCTTTTAGGAAATGTCACCATATTTCGCCTAGTCAGTTAGGTCTCCTTGACTTCAGAAGAAGGCCCATATCATGGCAGTTTCTACCATGAATACAACAAGGAAAAGTAGATCTAAGAAAGGTGCTTCAATAACTGTTGTCAAATGTGCGTGCATATGGTGTTATAATGTATGTTCAACATCATAGGTGTATATAGGATAAATATGTATGTTTTCTTAATGCATGTTTCAGACTAAAATAAGAATGAAAAACAGACCTAATGCTAGTGAACATTGTGAACTCCCACCCATCACTTCTCCCCCCACTGCTCGTGGGAGCTGCATATCTACAGTCAGGTGTTTGGAGCGCGTAGCTCAGAAAATAAAGTAGCATTGCCTGAGCTGTGGCGATGATGGCAGGTGGATCTTGGATGTCCACACTTGACTCTAGACTTCATCTACGATAGGACACAGCAACACATGAGTGTTAGTTTAAGGCAGGATGCATAACACAGCGCGATATGACGGAACACACAACGTCGTATTTAATCGGTGCAATTAAGATTAAGATGGCTGAGAGATACAATGATACGTTTTGTAACTGTGACTGTCGCTGCAAAGTGGGTGACTCGAAAATTGCTGTATGGCTAACTGTATGATCGCTTGAAAAAAAGAGCTTATGCTTTGGGTAAGATTAGGAGTGTCAGACTTGCACAATGGTCGCTGAAGTTGCACATCGATGAATTTTGGAAGATGAATTTTCATGCTGAATCTCAAGTTGGGTTTATGTGGTACACAAGGATTGGATGTCAGCAAAAAACATGTAATGACCAAGATCGAAACCATAAAGGAGGGCTGACAATGTTCATAGCCTCTCAGGCTTTCAAATAATTGGGTATAAAAGTGGTGTAGAAAGTATATTCTGTGCATGCTTTCTAATGTGAAGTCAAAGTTTGTCCGTGTATCTCAATGTGCTCAAATGATCAGGAGTGGGGCATGGTATCCATCCTTTCAATGCACTGGCTGCACCTGGATTCTTGACAAATAGACTATTATTGATCTCTTCCTTGCTGTATGCAAAGACATCTTTGTTCTGTGGTGTTGTCTCATAGAAAGAGATGCTGTGATGTTGTGAACAGTGCATTGGCTGTCCTTAAGGGGACTCTCACTCAAATCATTTGTCAAACATGTCACCTCTAAGTTTGTCCTGGGTTCTTTTTTTAAAACCATGTCTATTCTCTATTCTGCAACTAATTTCCAAGTTGTTAGTGACAAAGAATACCATCCACGTAAAGTAACACAGGGCCAAATCAGAGTTTTCTCACATAGGTGTATTGTGCCATTGTAGCAGTCTCATTCAAAAAAAAAAAGAGAAAAAAAAAAACAGAGACATTTGTGCAGGTACATAATACAAACAAAAAGTCAGATTGGTTTGCTGTCTGTGTGTGTGCGCGCGAGCGCGTGAGTGAGTGTGTGCGCGCGTGTGTGTGCGTGCGTGCGTGTGTGAGTGAGTGTGTGTGTGTTAGCAGTTTGTGATGTAGTAATAGAATCTTTAGTCTGTGATGTGTCATACGAAGGACATTTCCGTCTGGGTGTTGCCTGTCTCTGTGTCTAGTTTTGTAGGCATAGATTCCTTTGCCTGAGGTACAGTAAACTTATTGTATTTGTTAGAGGCAGAAGCTGTTAAAGAATGCACTTTATTTATGTATTTATTTAATTTTCTACACATTTTTGTTAAAGTATTTATTTATTTTTAATTTATTAACATGCTTTGGACAGAGTTAAGATAATACCTGTTAGTCACATAAACATAGTCATGTGATATCATTTTCATTGTAACTATTTCATATTTTTACCTTATTTATTTGTGTGCTTGTGTCTATGTGTGTATGTGTGTGCGTGTGCATGGGTGAAGCAAAGAGTTGCTGCATATGCTTCATAAACCTTTATTACAATTTCCATTTTCTGTATTGTTTATTTACTCAGGCAATGTTGTGAACCAATGCAAAAAATTTAAGTGCAGTACAAAATAAAGTTGAGAAAAGGAACAGAATATGTATACCTGTTTTTGTTTTACCGACTGTCTGAATGTTTTTAAAAAATGATGTGGGCTTTGAAAGAGAGAGAGAAAAAACAGAGGGGGAATTATAGCTAAATCTGTTAATAATTTCTGGATAGTCATGCACAGGAGAAAAGCATGATCCTATAGCCTTATCAATTCATTCCTTTAAGACATCCTCATTTGAGTTAATATTTTTTGAGGTCAAGTTGTAGATTAGCATACATCTAATGAAAAAGAGTGGCGGCCATCTTTACATTTTTAGAATAGCCAATTTAGTGTTGATAAGGACTTATATCACCCAAAGGTAGAATCTAGGCTATTCTGAAATATGAAAATAGCATTTATTACTATTTTGGAATACGGACAATGAGCGATGAGAAGTAATTTGACATTTTGATTTGACTGACAATCTGGTAGCCAATAACAGCCAGTGCTGTCACATCAGCGTTGCTAAGTAGCTCTTGGATAAACAGGAAATATGTTCTGTTGATTAACTAACTCGGGATTGTGGGAGAGACCGCGAATGTTTATAAAGATTAAGAAAAACATAGCTGTGTAATGCAAAGGTATGTGCATTTTGTCAGCTTACTTGATGGGGCTCTTTAACGTCGTTAAACGTGAAGCGTCGTTAACGTAATTCTGTAATTATTTGATAGGTCGCTATCGACTTTCGACTTCATTCCAGTGCGTCCTTCCGTCCAGCCAGCCAGCTAACATCATCCAGTTTAATATTCGTGGCATACTGCGGTTTGCTGCTTTCTGTCCGACGAAAAAACTAATGTAGGGACGTTGCTGGTATGTTTTGAGAGTGAGTTACTGTGCTGACGAGATATGTTTTTGACAGACGTCGTTCACTTCAGGGTGTTAGCTAGTTAGCTAAGAATAGGTTGTGTCAAATGAACAACAAACAAAGCTGTCTTTATTGAGCTGGCTAGCTCGCTAAATGCTAACCCAGATGAAATTACCAACCACAACATGTTAAGATAATCACATTAAAACATAAACTGTGTGTTGGTGAGTTAAGCTCGTTCAACGTGCAAATTATCCAAGGTGAAGTAAACAGTGGTCTGAAAAATACGTATACAGAGCGTAGGGAAAACTTCCTGTTAACATGCATGGCATTTGTGGCATTCTTGTTTCATCACATGTTTATCACATGTACCAGTGAGATTAGAACGGAGGGCCTGCCTGCACTTTGAACTACAGATGTATATTGGCTGTCTGACAAAGTGCGTTCCTTATAATGATGTCTTCTTGTTTGTGTGTACGTGCGTGAGTGAATGAAAGAGAGAGAGAGAGAGAGAGTGTGTGTGTGTGTGTATTTATGTCTGAGAGAGCGAGAGAGAAAGACACTACCCCATCTATCTGATGCTTGACTTGCTTGTGTGCAGTTTGGAAGCAGTGAGGCTGTTGTGGCAATGAGGTGAAGAAGGCTATAGCCATGAAGCCTGTGAGTCGTGGAGACTTCCCCGCTCAGAGCAATGCCTCCCTGCTGTCCTCCCTGGGGTCCATGGGCTCCACTGGGGCCAGGGAAGACACAGAAGAACCAGAGGACCGGGTCAGAATCAAAACCAAGCTTGTGTCTGCATGGAACAGTGTAAAATATGGTACATTGATGCACAATTAATGTAGCGTTTTTAAAATATTTTTATCTAATATTTTATCTCACTAAAACCTTCCTAAATCTTTACTGAACTTACTTGATCTCATTTTGCACAAATGTTTGTTTTATTTTGTATGAATACTCCCCTGGTCTGAAAAAAAAATCATTGCCATGTTTTCCTGCAGGTTGGTCTTTTACCTCAAAATCCCGCTTTAATAAGAGGTCACCTGTTGTCCTTCTTGGCCATTCATACTTGCTGACCAATGCTGGTAAGAAAGACAAGCAATACTGCAAAGCAGTACCATTTTTCGTTTTGTTTATTTTGTTGAGTGGAACATTATTTGCACACAGGGGGTAAAGGTAGCTTGTAGTGTTTGTAGTAGCAAATGGTTTTGTAGTGTTTGGATCTGCAAGTATTGTTGTTCTCAGTTGATTTGCTGCTCCACTGCACCAAAGCGCCCATTAATTCAGCCTTGTTTCCACTATGACATGGTATTACCTGGTCATCTTTTTTTACCCCATGACTGTTCAGATGAGAGGGAAGCATTCCACCAGGCCTTTACCTCCGTGTTGTGGCTGACCTATCGCAAAGGCTTCTCTCCGCTGGCAGGCTCCACCCTTACCAGTGACTGTGGCTGGGGCTGCATGCTGCGCAGTGGACAGATGCTTCTGGCCCAGGGACTGGTCCATCACCTGCTCCCACCAGGTGTGCCAGAACTGGGTACACCTTAACAGTGCCACTTTATATGGCAATTTAAAGTCGAGGTGACAAAGTGTCGCTCAACAAAAAAGAGTTGTTGGCAGATGTCGTGGCACTTGAGGCTTCCACAGTCCTGTGCTGGTGACAAAAACATTTCAGAATCAGTAAATCACAAGATGTGGTTTCTATGCCAACTTGTATAAACTTTGAGTTGCTATTCATCCATTGAGTATGCAACAACATCTTCTGTTTGTTGAGCAACACTTGCTACTTAGTCTATAAACTGCCCTCATGGTATTGATACGGCTAGTATGAATGACTTTACACATTTTATATAGTCTTTCATCTTCTTGACGACAGTATTAAATATGTTAGCATTTTGTTTACCTCCTCATCCTTGTGTAAATATATTCTATCGCTCTGTCATAACACTAAGAAGTGTATACATAATCAGCTGTTTGCAACATTAAACCTGTGATGTGATTTCACGCTTCAGGATGGACTTGGTCTGCCTCATATCACGCTACCAAAGATGACCTGGGCATCCCGCCGTCCCGGCTCCTCTTCAGATCGTACATGAGCCCAGCAGAGTGCCCCCGGGCCCGGCGCAGGAGTCTGGCCTGCAGCCTGCTGTTCGGGGCAGGCAGCGGGACCGAGATTACCCACAGGCTGATTGTGTCGTGGTTCGTTGACCATCCGTGTCACCCCTTTGGCCTGCACCAGCTGGTGGAGATGGGCAAAGGTCTGGGCAAGCAGGCCGGGGACTGGTACGGTCCCGCCATCGCCTCCCACATCATTCGGTAAGCCGTGGCCCAACATCCTGTCCAATGTGTACGCATTCTGTCGAAACTATGCCTGGTAAAAACAGTAACTAGGTTTACATGGACAGTTTTTTTCAGATCGGAATAGATCTAATCCGATCGTCTGATCTGAATGTAGCGCTTACATGACAGTTACAGAAAAGATACCATACATTCAAATAGCCACTGTTGCGCACAGGTAGCAGGTTAAGGATGGATGTCTTATTGCCAGTTGGATCTGAACATGTTATAGAATCCCACCAGAAACAATCAGAATAAGTGTATACATGATGCCGGCTGTAATGGACTGCACCATTCCTTTCAATCAGATTCAAATTTTAATCGGATGAGACAGTTTTATTCTGATCAAGGTGTTTATATGTGCTTGTCTATTAACACTGAATAGTTATTCAGTTTCTAATTGCATTAAAAGTGTCCATGTAAACGTAGATACTGTCACTGTCCAAATCAGGAGCACTGGTGGCCTGGCAGGTAAGATAACGGATCTATGACCATTGTTGCTGCCCCCTGCTCACCTGTGTGATGACTTAAATGCAGGTTACAATTTTGCTGCATGCGATTTGTGCTGTGGTGTGCTGTGTGTAATCACAATGACAAATACGAATCACTTTCACTTTAAAGATGGAGGCCACTGTAGGAAGAACTAATTTCCTTTGCCTGTGGCATATGTAGCTCCCTTGGCAGGCACTGGTTATTCAATAGTTGTTCAGCCTGCCGTAAAACAAGTGTTAATGAGGTGTGTGCTAAATCACTGATATCTCTGGTTTGGTGCACTCCTTCTAAGAGAGCATCTTGTTTTGCCTGTCCTGTTCTACTGACCTGGTGGTTTACATACTAAGAATGACATACAGTGCACTACAGGGAGGTGTAAATGTCAGACTCTGCTTTTGTGTTCACTCTTTCTTTCGTTTTGTTCTGCCTGCTTTTTTATCTACTGATCTGTCAATCTGTCTCTCTCAGGAAGGCAGTAGCAGCATCTAAGTTGACTGATCTTGTGGTGCATGTGGCCCAGGACTGTACTGGTGAGTGTCTCTGAATCTTTGAATCCAAGCAAGTTCTCACTGCATCTGCCATAAACATGCTGCAGTAATGTATGTCTTAATTCTTGAGTTAGGATGGATGTGAAATGAATCCCTTGTTATTACCTATATTAAGGTAATAAATATAATAATAATGAAATATGTATTTTACTTTTCTACTGTTTTAAAGAAACATCACCAACTGTGAAAGACATTATTATTAAAGACATTTTTGGGAAAGACTTACGGTAATTTAGTTATATTTTGTCTGTGGTCAGTAGGTTAAATGTGCTTTTAGTAAGTGCAAAACACATGGCCACAACCATGGTCTGTTGTGGCTGACAGACATGGTGGTCAGTCGATGTGTGGTCGGTGATCATTGGAGTCGCCGTGATTGCTGTTTTTAGTACGGCCACAGCCAACGGGGGAATGCTGCAGCTGATGTGGATGCCTGGATTGTGGTTATCTGTACGGGCTTTGTCTGCCTAATTTTGCGTGACTGTGTGTGACTAAACCCTGTGTGCCGTGGCTGTGGCTCCTCTGTGCTGTAGTGTACAAAGGGGACATTGTGAGGCTTTGTGAGCGGCCCCGGCATGAAGGCCCCAGGGGCCGCGCGGCTCCTTGGAGGGCCCTCATCCTTCTGGTTCCTGTTCGACTCGGGGGCGATGCGCTCAACCCAGCTTACATAGACTGCGTCAAAGTAAGTGTGCAGACAACCACACATGAGCACACACACATGCATGGTGCATCATTTGTAGCATGCAATGCAGCACAGCAGGCATAGAATACATTTAAAGGTGCTATATTATTAGGACTGTGTCCAAAACTGGTACTGCGGTCAAATTCTAAATATTGTAAAGTGTTGTTTCCCCCCTCTAGAGGCAAGACTTTTAAACGTTTTAAAACGGCAATATTCAGGCTGTACTACTGCTGTCGTTGAAATCAGAATTTCTTAATTTTTGGTGACATGTCAAGACCATTTTATGATTGCTTGCTGTACGTTTCTTACAGAATAGCATCTTTATAATAAGAATGCAGTAATCCAGTAGCATGCAGATGTGCAGTACACGAGCCCACAGTTAACCTGTTGGTGTGTCTCTTTGTTTGTAACGTCAGAAGCTCCTCAGGTTAGAATGCTGCATTGGAATCATTGGTGGCAGGCCCAAACACTCACTCTATTTCGTTGGATTCCAAGGTGAGAAACACCTCTCAGCTCACGTTATTTTCATCAGCAGTTTTTCATTAATAAAGATTAGAGATAGACACGTATTAACATTAAAACAGAGAGTAGCTCTCCTGAAGGCAGATCTTTAAAAACACAAGGGAGGAAATCCTTGGTGTTAAGCATGTCAGTTCATGTTCTTTGTCTTGTTGCTGCTCCTCCCCATGAGCTGTCTGTCTATTATACTTCATTGATATTCCCCACTTACCCAGATGACCAGCTGCTCTACTTGGACCCACACTACAGCCAGTCCACGGTGGACATCAGTCAAGAGGACTTCCCTCTAGAGGTAGGGAGGTGCTCTGCAAGACGCAATAAGAAGGTCCCAAATACTTTCTAAGTGATCTAAGTGAAGTAATGCCCTGCGGATGTCTATTATTAATCACGTCTTGTGTTTCTTGCAGTCGTTTCACTGCAAGTCGGCTCGGAAGATGCCCTTCAGCCGCATGGACCCCAGCTGTGCTCTGGGCTTCTACGCCAGAGGCCAGCGCGACTTCGAGAGGATGTGTGTGCTGGTTAGTGTGGTAAGTTGGCTAATCAAAATGTAGTCCAACCATGTTCTCCAACTATCCCTGGAGGCACAGATCACTAAAACACTAGACACCTGACATGACAGTCTCCATGTAGCTTTTGATCTATCTAAATGCTCAGATAAATTTAAAGGAATGATTTGTGGCAGGTCATAACAACAGCATCAGTTTTGCATGTGAGCACAAGACTAGGGCTGCACAATTTAACCAAAATATATTTTGATAAGAAAAGAAAAGAAAGGACATTTTGATGGAGATTTCATTTACAGTAAAATCTTTAATTGCAAAGCTTCCGTTAAATATTGCATGGCAAACACAGCAGTCCTGATAGGTAAGCTTCACTGTCTGTCACACAGAGAGGATGATGGCACAGAGTTGCTAGCCCCTCATAATCATTTGCAGCCTTTGCAATTAGATCATTGCGCTTCACATCACAGTTTCAATAAAGAATCGATTAATAGTTCAGCTCTACTCGTGACAAAAGGGTATGGATTCATCGTTGTCCTTGTTAAATGAATAATGAATGGAACTGCTCGATGATGTGAAAACCATTGAACACTGTGGCCTTGACTCCTTCCCAGGCTATGAACTCGGACAAAAACAAGTACCCCATGTTCACCTTTGTGGAGGGTCAGCAGGCGGACGAGAAGGATGGAGAGTGTGACACGTCTTCCTTTTTCTCTGAGTCGTGCACCTACAGCAGAGCCAGGGCCAGCAAGGCTGGCCAGTCAAGCGGCACAGATGAGTTTGTGTTATTATAAGCTTGCACACACACAAACACACACACACACACACACACTACAGTAAGCTTTGAACAGGACAGATAAGCTCTCACCCTGTTACAGTATGAAAATGGTATTCTGTGACAGCTGTCTACACTGAATGTGCTCATACTACTTCCTGTGGGCAAAGAATGTTTACACTGTCTTCCTGTCATATTTTTATGTGCTCAGCATATGACACACCGCTATGAATGTAGGACAAAAACAATGTTTTGCACTGAAACTACTACTGTACCAAGTCTATACACTGACATGATGATAGGTTGTTTGGAACCTGTTCCCAGCTTATTTGCTTCAGTATCCAGGCATCTGTCATCGACGCGAAGCATCAATGTATTGACAAAACTGAACTTTGCTAATAGCCTTACTCATATGTTTTACTGTTTTGTTTCTCTGTCAGCACTGTTTCTGTCTGTGCTCACACAGTAGTTGGAGGCCTGAGCCCGTTAAGCTGTGGTGGTCCTTAAGGCTCTAATCAGCTCGGCCCATATGGCCCGCTGTCTGCGTGTCCTCAGCAGCTACCAGGGGTCTTTAGACAATCAGTTTCTTATTACCTTCCATAGCAAATATGAGCCTCGGTTATTTAAAGACATGGTGGTATGCATACACATTCTGTGCACTTTTATGGTCTTTGCCACTGACTGTCCCAAAGATAAAGTAATTTTGAACACGAACATGAGTGAAGGACTACTTTTGCACTATGGCTACGGCTATAGTATGGTTATGGATACACTATAAATATTTATATTGTGGGGTGTATCTTTATTTCTTTAAATAGATGATATAAATTCACCTCAGGGTGATGTGATTTAGGGTTTTGTGGGATATTGATGAAAAGAAAATGGATATATTTATGCAAAATTCATACCATGTTGTCATTAGTGATATTGCATTTTTTTTCTTACATTGAATCAGATGTGTTGTACTGCGTTTGTATTGTTGTATGAAGAGAGCTGAATGCCAAATAATAAAAAATGTCTGACACACTAGACTTCAATATAGACACGTCCTCCTGTCCCCTGCTTGATGTATGACTCATCCTGATGATGTGGATAATGACCCTTCAGCCTTTCATAACCTGAGGCTTGTAATTGAAGCTTGCGTGTGTGTGTGTGTAATTCCCTGATTGAAATAGTAGTGCTTTATAGGGCTAAGCATGCCGTGCGTGAGTCTCCTGGGTCATGTGACAGGATGTGCTTTTGGTAAATGGGTTAAATCTGGTCTCCATTCCACAGACCATGTGAGAGGCACATGGGGCTAGTTGAGTGCTATCCGGCCTCAGCCAACCTGTGAAAGTAGAGAGGTAACTGGCATCAGCAGTATGTATATCTGTCTCTGCATGATTGCTTTTTTTCCATCAGAATTTAGTACCACTGCTTCCTTGTTACCTTTTCAGCTTTTTTACATACTGTCTTTAGCTTTACAAAATTCTCAGTCAATGTCAACATGGAAAAAGAGTATTTATTAAAATAATGTACTACATGTACATGATTATACATACATATAATGCATGTAACACATTTTACTTTCTAACAGTATTTACATCAGTTTGAAGTAAATTCAGTTATTGTTACCAAGCAAGAACTTGACAGGTCCCATATCCAAAGCATCCAGCCCATTTGCTCAGGCTCAGTCAGTAGGCACAGACCTCATATCACGGCCATACTGCTGGAAGTACAGATGGGAGTGGTACTGCAGCTCGGGCAGCACCAGCCGCACACAGAAACCCTGCTCCCGCTGGTTCAGGTTAGTCCTCAGCTGGTAGCCCATGATGGTGGCCGTGTTTGTCTGCCAGGGCCGCACCAGGTCCTCCAGTTCCCCAGGGGGCACCCCTTCCCTGGCCACGCACATCTTCCGCACGCGCTCCGTGGCCCTCCGGAGCTGGGCCACCTCGCGGCTCAGCCTCTGGCGCCCGTACATCTCGGCCTTCTCCCAGAAGAGCTGCAGGAAGAAGTCGTAGAGCAGCGTGTCCAGCGCGTTCCAGGCGCTCAGCTTCTCCTTGCCGGCCTGGTCCAGCGTGGCCACGCTGAGCTCGGAGCGCACGTTGAGCCGCACGTACACCAGCTCCTCCAGCGGCACGCCCAGCAGCGCTCCCAGGAGCACCAGCGACTCGTCGAAGTGCTCGGCGATCATCACCAGGTGGAAGGCCTCCTCCAGGCGAGCCAGGTCCCCCGGCCAGGACCTGTTCCACTGCTGGCTGTTAAGCCCCATGTCGAAGCACATGGGGTTCTTGGCCAGGCCGTCCGTGATGTCCTTCGGGTCCCAGTAGGCCTCCGGGTCCTCCAGGAAGATGGTGAGCGCGGACTTCCGCTTCAGGGAGCCAGCGGCCGCAGCAGCCTGTGCGGCAGCATCTGCTGCTTTCTGGGCCTTGATGAAGGCAGGCACTGTGGAGGTGTAGTAGTTAAAGACGGCCTCGAAGGTCCGCAGGGGCTCGCGCAGCAGGGTGATGTAGACGGTGTTCTGGGGCATCACCTGCCTCACCTGGGCCAGGTCCAGACGCATGTGGCTGCACAGGATGTGGAACTGGGAGGAGCCTTCTGGCAGTTCGTCAACAAACTCGGCTCTAAACCTAGATACCGGAGGAGGAACACACCATGTTACACACATAACAATCAGCAATTTTACTGCGTGTCCTACTCTAACCATTATATCTATGCATGTGACAATAAAATATCCTTGTATCTTTGTATGTCAGTGTGGAATTACCAGCTATACAACTTTACCAACTTCACCTAATATCTGTTAAAAACTTTTCTTGACAAATACTGGATATCAAGAAGGCACTTTGCTTTAATTAGAGAACTACAAGACTTTCTTATTTCGTTGAGATTATATCCCAGGCACAAACAAGCCAAAGACTATTGTTTTATTATTTTAGAATACTTTAAGTAAAAATATTTAGCTTTTTTTTTCCACTGTAAAAGACAAGCAGTGTTTCATACCTGTCTGGGTAACTGAACTGGTAGGTGTAGTAAGGGAAGGCGAATGTGGCTTGCTCTCGCTCCCCAAGCCGAAACAAAAGGTTCTGCACTGTGCTGCTCCCGGTCTTGTGTGTCTTGAGAAAGACGATTGGCGGCGGAGGCCTTCTCATCCTCTCTGTGGTAGAGACAGGGGAGTCTTCTGGAGAGTCTGTGGTGGTGGAGGACTCTCCTGCTTTCCTCCTGCTGCTCTCCTCCTTGTGGGATGTGGGTTTTGGTCTGATAAGGGCCTTGTCATGTTCCGTCCTTTTCTCCACAACTGGTTTTTGACTACAAACCAATGTAAGACATAACAACTATAATTTTCTCTTTAACATACAATGTTAACATACAATGTATATAGATAGATACATACAAGTATATACACATATTTACATGCAAAAATAACTTCACCTATCTTCTACTACCACTGCTTTGATGGAATACTTTTCAATAGGTTGTAATGACGGGGACGTAAACATCGTAACCTTGTCAAAACAAGCTAGGAAGAGATAGTAAACAGTGATGCCTACCTCAGAGGCTGAAGAGACTGTGTGGCCAGCAGCATAAGCAGTAAGGTCACAGCTAGAGTGACCAGGAGACCTGTCACACGGTGCCGCCAGAGCCGATGTGAAACCCACCAGAGGGTCATCTCCCCAGCCACACGGTCCACCTGCTCGGCCTGTCTGTCCGCGGAGGTGCCTACTTCCCCACATGCTGCCAGGGATCAGTGTTTCCAGAGGTAGTAGCGGAAGGCTCATGAGGACCCGGGATCACCTCGCTAAGCTGGCTCAATGATAAACAGTAACCACCCACACAGCTGAAGGGCATTATGGGAAGGTCTGTTTTCTCCTTAGGTGCCCCTGGTTGTATCAACACAAATTATTTCTCATTTCTTGCTTAAGTGATACAAGAACTTTATTTTATAAATAGAAACATGGTCAAAGTTACCAAACTGTACAATGCTGACAACAGAATAAGGTTCAGCTATTCTCAGAGTAATAGAAATGACTTTAGGCCTAACTGTTTTGCTTATGGCGATTGCTTAGTCTTCTATCCACTTGCCAGCTACCATTAAAGAAATAAATGCAAAACCCAAAACAACACAAGCTCTTTGTTTCGGTATAAACTGGATTGCTTGTACTCTTTCCCCCATCATTTCTTTATCAGTTGGCTTCCCACTTACATGCTCAGTTTTGAGATTAAAGGTTCAGCCTGTAAGAGCAGTATATTTTTGTTCAGTGCTTTATACATAATAATGTAGTTTCATTTTGTGTTTTATTGTTAAACCCAATTAAAACATCTTAAGATTACAGCTGTTAAAACCTGGTGAACCATATTATTCCAAGCTTGTTGAGAAAGTAGCACACCCATCCCCCAATGAGCGCAAGCAGCCCGCATTCCACCCTGCAGTGCAGCTGACACCAGGCATGCGCGGTGACTTCGGTGTCGTTTCTGTGGGGGCTAGAGGGCGCTAATGCTCCACTGTTTGTAACATTGCGTTCAAGCAGTTCCTCAGTGATAGAATCAGACGAAATGGAGGGGGGTGAGAGGGAAAAAAACCGAACTGGCACCGTCGCCCTTTGTTTCTAGCCAGCTAAAGAAATCGAGGGGAGATACCGGCGAAACCTGTATTCACTGTGTGTAAGTCAGATGAACTGTGTTTGTTGTCCTAGTGTGCATAATGTTAGGATGTACAACATCACTATTTGAGTAATTTTGTGGAAATGTATTTTCTTATTTGGCTTTGACGATTTTTTCATGAGC
The DNA here is from genome assembly GCA_027475355.1 of Coilia nasus. NCBI lineage: Eukaryota > Metazoa > Chordata > Actinopteri > Clupeiformes > Engraulidae > Coilia > Coilia nasus. The sequence goes on from CM050216.1 coordinate 28,762,955, forward strand.
TCGTTTCCCACAGCAAGACCGACATTATAGCTTCGGTTGCAGCGGCAGAGGGAGAATGAATGAATTATTCTTTTTGGAAATCTAGCTAGAGCGGGGACTGAGCCAGGGGTACGGGAGGCGAGTAGGATCAATTGGGCTAAAAAGTGAAAGATTTTTGTATTTTTAGCTGTTCCCTGTGTGAACCGAAGGCCAGTAACGAAACGACTAGAACCTCACAGTCAGGAACATGATGGAGGACAGCATGGCCGGCTAACAGCCTGAATCCAAAGTATAGAGTAGCAAGCAAGCTATGCTAAGTGTTGGCTAGCTAAACGACTGTTTTGACTGTCTTTGTCTTTTCGCTTAATTAGTTATCCACAGTATTCTTGGGTTGTCCAAATTATTTTCGTCTTACTGATTTGTTTAAGCTTGTATGCTATATTTGTATATTATTCACAACAAGAATCAGTTTAAATTTGTTTCCAAAGACAATTTAAAGCTGTTTCCTTTGTTTATCAGCTAGCTGTAGGTTGGTGGCGAAAGTATCTAAGCTAGCAGAAATCGAGGTAGTGGAGCGAAAGCGGGTTGATGGAAAAGTATTTGTCAACTGACATGTTGCATTTTATTATTCCCGTGTTTAATCGATGGTGAATATAACATCGAATTTGCTGATGTAACTGAGTCAAAGTCGGTGGACGTGTTCGTAATGGAGCTACCATTAGCTTCCATTAGTCAGAACATGGAGAGGAGTAGAAGCAGACTGACTGGCTAGCTGCTTTGCTGACTTTTCCTAAAACTGGACTGAAATGAAACCGGTACTACTGTCCAAGTCCGAATTACTGAGATCAACACAGAGTTTCGTCACATTGTAGATTTCGCAAATATTTACCAAGACAAATGTATTTTGAAGGTATTCAACAAGGTAGTTGACGCTCAATCCGCCCTTGTTAATTTGCTTTCGTGGCTCTGTTCGTTAGCCATTTGCTATCTGCATTAAATGCAAAATAGGATTTGTTGCTTTTTTGTAGAAAACTTTTTTCTTAATCCCGAATCGCAATTCCACTGTTGTTGACGTTGCATGAATGTAAATGTATGTCATAAACAGCCTCGATATTTTGTTAAAAAGAAATTGACGTTACAGGGTGCTGTCATTTTTTCTATTGTGTAACACTGACTTGCTGATTAAGATAAATGAATTAAAAAATCAGTGCGACCCCAAACGTTTGAATTTTCTCAAAGTGTCACGGCAGTACACGGAATTTGTTGTAAGGTTATTGCATCTTGAAAAGGTTGTTAAAAATAACAGGCGTTCGTTTTGTTCTTGGTTGCTTTGGATAGTTTTGTACTTTCTCGAAGAAGCAGCGTGCGGCAGACGAACATTGCTCTCAGGTTTTACCGGTTTCTGTTTACTTTCACGAACTCTCCGGCGCGCATAATATGATGTCATGGTCACGGTCATTAAGCATCGGTCTCGCTAGTTTGGTGTCAGCCTCCTCTCATATCAGTGGTACCATCGGGCTTTGTCCAGGAGGGGTTCACTCCAATGGAATATTTAAATCTGAACAAACGACATAGCCCTAGTTAGTTAGTCCCTTTCTACCTTTGCTAATTTCTAATCAGTTAAAACACAATTGTCAGGTAATTGGACATTTTTGGAAGGGGGATTTAAACTTTTAGTAGGTATGTGCAGAGGAGTAATTCAGGGGCTGATACTAGGCCTACATGCTGACAGAATGTGTATATTCTCATTCATCCAGCTCATGGTAGTGAAAGGAGCTAAGTTGTAAGCAACTGGACTTCTTCTTAGAGCAGAAGAAGAGAAGAAGAAGCTCTTCAAGCTTCAAGAAGTCCAGTTGCTTACAACTTAGCTCCTTTGACTACATATGTGACAGGTTAAAGAGAACATCGCAGTACGTGGTCAAGGCATCTTAATGCATATTCAGAAGGGCATGAGTGTGTAGTAAAGTTAATACAAGTATGTTTTAAAGCAATTAACTATTAGTTAAGGTATCACACCTGATAGCGTAAAATAAGTGAATACAGTTTTGTTTTTCATTAAATAGCATTGTGGATGTAGTTTTACCGTCTCCCTTACTTAATAGTTACCTCTACAGAATTTAGCAAACTATGAAGCATTTCAGGAATGCCTTTCATGACCCCTACAATGGATCAATGCATCCAAAAGAGCTTAACAAAGGCTACAGTAATACTGTTATTTGACCTTCGAATATGAAAGGCAGAGGTGTTTTGATACACTGCTAATATTTTTAAAAGTATCTGTGCAGCTTTTAAAGTGATTTTTTTGTGATGTAGATGGTTTAAAATAGCATCATAATTGAGGGGTGGGGCACTTTGAATCTTCTGTCTGTATTGATGAATGTTTTTTTTTTTTTAAGTAAGGGATGCAAGGATGCATCTGTAGAGGGAACGAGGCCAACTTTTATTAATAACCTTGATGTTTTTTGCGATCTGTGTAAGCAGCAAGAAGGACACTGTCGAGGTTATCTTGCAGTGTTAATTAAATTAAAAAATAATTCATAGATGTGCTGTAATGTGAAATAGTATTTTTTTTGCTGCATCTCTTTGCCAAGTTTCATGACATTTAGACTAACAGGTTTTGTGTAAATCTTCTTTCAAACCAACCTAATAAAAATATATCCTTGGTAAAAGTACTGCACAGACATGTTCAGTGTTTTATTATAAGTTGAAATTAATTGGAGCGGTTTTCTCTCTCTCTCTCTCTCTCTCCTCTCTCTCTCTCCTCTCTCTCTCTCTCTCTCTCTGTCCTCTCTCCTCTCTCTCTCTCTCTCTCCTCTCTCTCTCCTTCCCCCTCTGTCCACAGGACAGTGCTTTGCTGCTTTCATTCCTCCAGCATCTGCTGACAGATGTCCACTCCGGACCCCCCCATGGGAGGGACCCCTCGCCCGGGTCCCTCCCCAGGCCCTGGGCCCTCTCCCGGGGCCATGCTGGGGCCGAGCCCTGGACCCTCTCCCGGGTCGGCCCACAGCATGATGGGCCCCAGCCCAGGGCCTCCTTCCTCAGGTCACCCAATGCCCCCTCAGGGACCCTCCGGGTACCCACAAGAGAACATGCATCAGATGCACAAGGTGAGGAACAGCAGGGCGTTTAACCCCTTAGGAGCTGTAAACAAAAATAGGTAGTCTGCTAATTGTTGCCTTTGGGGAAATTCACTCCCGTAGTGTTGTAGACATTTTTTTATTTCAGGCTTTGCAATTATCACAGGCTGTGTTGCACATTAAAATTTAAAAACGTCAGACATTTAGAGCACCCAGAATAAGGAAAGAGGGTTTGGGACACACAACAGGTGCATACTAAAACCAACGCCAAGAAAGTTTTGACAGTGTCAAACTCACAGAGCTGTTTTATTCCCATATCTTAACAAAATGGCAGATTAGCATTAGCAAAAAACATTTCCAATCATGGATACTGTGTTCCACTTAGTAATGCGACTGACAATAAAAGTATCAGGGTCTCAGCAAGTCCTTTAGATATAACCAAGATGCTTCTTGGTAAGGAGATTTTTGACTGACTGTCATCCTCTGACTCCACAGCCCATGGAAGGCATGCATGAGAAGGGCATTCCCGACGACCCGCGCTACGGTCAGATGAAGGGCATGGGCATGAGACCCGGCGCCCACAGTGGCATGGGCCCTCCGCCCAGCCCCATGGACCAGCATTCCCAAGGTACCCGCCTGCTCATGTGCCCTGTGCCTGCTCATGTGTGGTGTTAGCTGCGTTGTTCACTGAACGCCCACTGAAAAAATTCTTTTCACATCTTTCTTTCACTTTGCAGAGTAGACTAGGGCAGAGTGGAGGGGCAAATGCCAGGAGGTTGAAATGGTAGTGGTGTCTGTCCTTGTGGTATATTCAGACAAATTAAACTTTTCAGTGATGCCCAAAAAAGTAATTATTTTCTATTTTCCCTTTTATTACATTTTTGACATAATTGTAAAAAATGTAGAAGAAAATGTAGTTAAATGAGTAAATAACTGGATCATGAGGAAGATTTTAGCTTTTAACAGCACTTAACAGCACAAAGTGTGTGTGTCTGATCATCCACTGCTGTAAGTGTGTACAAATAATATGACCTACTGCTCTGTGATCTCAAAGCAGCAGCTTCCCAGTCGCTGGCTAAAGGGCACAGATCTGTGGTGTAAGAGTGCCAGACAGCTGCACAGTCAACCGACCCAGCCAGTTTCTCCTCTTTCATCTGGCCTGCTTTGTTCTTGTGTGTGTGTGTGTGTGTGTGTGTGTGTGTGTGTGTGTGTGTGTGAGAGCGCGCGCGCGTGTCTGTGTGTAGCAGCAGACGCTCAGCGTGAGAAAGGGAAACAGGGAGAGAGAGACTGAGAGAGAGCAAGAGAGCACAAGGGACAGAGAGAGAGAGAAAGAGAGGGAGGAAGGAAGGGGAGTTCCCCCTCAGAGACCAAAACACAAGCAGCTGTCAGAAAAGCACAGAGACACGAGAGAAGCAGGGCAGCGGAGCCGAGCAGAGCGGAGGTAACACGCAGCTGGCCAGTGGAGCGTGGATGAGTGGAAACTCAAGGACAGTTCATTCATGCTGTCTTTTCCTGGCGCAGTTAAATGTTTATAGTGCTGATTAATAAACATGCTTGTCTGGCTCCAATGTCCCTCCTGATACCCCATTACGCACTAGGTGTCCTTGCCCTTAAGCAGGCCATTTGTGAAATGTGTTTGCATGCTATTTTCAAGTTGGTAACATTATGCTATCCCATTACACTGCAAATGTAGATTGCTTTTTAAACTACTTCTGTTGTACTCCGTTGTTGTTCCGCAGGTTACCCCTCTCCTCTAGGGGGCTCTGAGCACGCTCCCAGCCCCGTGCCGGCCAACGGCCCCCCCTCCGGCCCCATGATGCCCTCGGGCCCCGGCGGGGTGCCCATGGAGGGCAGCGACCCCCAGAGCATGTCCCAGCAGCAGCAGCAGCAACAGCAGCAGCAGGGCCGGAGCGGGGTGCCCGGTGCTGGTCCGGGCTCGGGTGGCCCAGGAGGGCAGGGCCAGCCTGGCGGCGGCGGGGGCAGCGGAGGCGGTGCCGGCGGAGCCGGAGGACCCACGCCCTTCAACCAGAACCAGCTGCACCAGCTGCGGGCCCAGATCATGGCCTACAAGATGCTGGCACGCGGGCAGGTGCTGCCGGAGCACCTGCAGATGGCAGTGCAGGGCAAGAGGCCCATGCCTGGCATGCAGCCGCAGGGCATGCCCAACATGCCGCCCTCCTCTGGACCAGGAGCAGGACCTGGGGCAGGCCCCGGACCTGCGTCCGCCAACTTCAACAGACCTCATGGTAAGGGGAGGGGAGGCCCCCTGAAACTACAACTGGGGGTCCTTAAGCTTACGTACACTATTGCCTGAAACTAATTCCACACTTGCCACACAGTGACATCTGCTGGTTGAATCTGAATAATTAATGCAACAGCGTAGTTCAAGGAAGAGAACTTAACTAGCTGTTTTCTGTTGGCCATGTTAATGTGTAAAAAGCATAATGTCGAACGATAAACAGTCACCACATTCATATTATTTTTATTGTTATGTATGAAAAACATGTACCCAACAGCATGGTTAAAATGTCCTTTGCTGCTTTCCGTAGGTATGGTTGGACCCAACATGCCTCCCCCTGGACCCTCTGGAGTGCCCCCAGGCATGCAGGGGCAGCCCACTAACGGACCACCCAAAACGTGGCCTGAAGGTGAGCTCCTGTCCACACGCATTTAAACACACAAGTCAGTCAGCTATCTCATACACATGTAACCTGGTGAGATGGGGCTTGGTAGTATGCTATGCAAGTGTAGTGTGTAGGGAGGTAATATGGTGTAATGGATGAGAAATGTATCTCTAATATATCTATAATGAGAGTTATTTTTATCGTATTTTTTTAAGCTTTCCAGTTGGTGTGAATGGAAGGCATTTGATGAGGTGGCCATCGTCACACACATTCCTACAATTTCATCACCTCATTTTAAGCCCCATAATTCTAGTGTTCAGTTGGGACAACTTAAGTTAGGGTGGGAGGGATGTGTTGCTAAGGTGGCCGCTTTAGCTATCAAGCACGGGGGGGGGGGGGGGGGGGGGGGGGGGCACTGGTATGGAGTGCTCTTTCAAGGTTCTTGTGAAAAGGTTGTTTGTGGTACCTCTGACATTTTAGACATGCATATAGCATATTACATACAGGAATACTCTGGCCTGAACAATGTTTGACATGTTAGGCCAAAGTAGGCCAAAGACATGCTTTTGTTGTGAGAGAAGCCTATCATGTTGCTCTTGCTGCTGTATAACACTGTTGACTGTAATGAGTGAGCTATAGCTTCCCCCCCAGGCCTCATGGGCTGTGGTTGAGGTAACACTGACTTTCAAAGGGAATTTTAAAAACTTTACGGAGTCAACACTTTATTGGCTGGCATATTGACATTGCAACACTAGGCCTTCATTGTGACTTTTTTTTCCTTTAAAAAGTTTAATTCTTAAAAAGCTGCCTCTGCAAATGTACCCTCTCTGATCTCTGATTTCCTAGACATATTGTTTGTATTATATAGGAATATTTTTTTGTGTATAACTTTTATGTGGTTCTTTGTAGACCTGAGATGTGCTTTTGTCACAAGACAAACCTAGTATACTATAACATCACTGTTCCTGTGCTAAGCAAACTGTGCCTTCCTCCCCAGGCCCCATGGGTAATGCTGCACCCCCCACCAGTACCCCGCAGAAGCTCATCCCCCCCCAGCCCACCGGCAGGCCCTCCCCCGCACCCCCCTCCGTGCCGCCGGCCGCCTCGCCCGTCATGCCCCCTCAGACCCAGTCGCCCGGCCAGCCCGCCCAGCCGCCGCCCATGATGCTGCACCAGAAGCAGAACCGCATCACGCCCATCCAGAAGCCACGCGGCCTGGACCCCGTGGAGATCCTGCAGGAGCGGGAGTACAGGTGCGACACACGTTTCGCGTCACCTCTGCGTACCGAATTTTTATGGAGAGCTGTGTCTTGGATCGGCTTCTTTTGTCCTTTTTTTCATAAACTTCAACTTTTTGTTGGAATGTATGTCTTTAACAGTGTTTGTTTAATAATGATAATAATAATAATACATTTTATTTATACTGCACTTTACATCAAACAATCTTAAAGCACTACAGAGCAAACAATTATAAGAGGTCATTAGAAGTTGAAAGTTAAAAAGTTAAAAGGAGGGCTATAAAAGCTTTTTTAAAAAGGTAGGTTTTTAAGGTGGGTGAATTATTAATTGACTGAAAATGTGCGACAGGCTGCAGGCTCGTATTGCTCATCGCATCCAGGAGCTGGAAAACCTTCCGGGGTCCCTGGCTGGAGACCTGAGGACCAAAGCCACCATTGAACTCAAGGCCCTGAGGCTGCTCAACTTCCAGAGACAGGTAGTTACAGTAGGACGGCTCTGAGCTGTAGACTTGTGTGTGAATCAATTGAAGGTTCATTCAAATCAGTATTTTTTTTTTAATGAATTGGTCAAATGTCATAATTAGAGTAGCATAATTGTAAGAGCAGTTATGAAAATAACTGGAAATGTGTCAGTAGGGCTGCTCAATTAATCGAATTCTTATCGTGATAACGATTTCAGGGCCAAACGATCTGAAAACAAATAAAATCGAGGGCAACAATGTTTTTGTCCTAATTATTTTCTACTGTTTGTACTGTACATTAGATGTATACATTAGACATTTCTACTGTTTGTACATTAGACATCAAAGGAGACTTACTAATGTTTACGAAGAAAGGTATTAGGGAAAATCCGAAGGTACAAGAGTGCCTTTTTAAAATGTTTTTGAATACATTTTCAATAAATGAAGCATGTTACTGAGAAAAACAAAATAATCGTTTGAATAATCGTGACTTCAGTTTTGGCCCAAATAATCGTGATTCAGATTTTTTCCATAATTGAGCAGCCTTATGTGTCATGCAAGATTGTAAGCTGTGTCTGGGCTTTAGCACTGAAACTATGGACTGTCCTGAGAGAGTGCACTGAGTCTCTGTCTCTCTCTCTTTTATTCTATCTTTTTCTCACACCCTGTCCCTTTCTCTGTCCCTTATCTCTCTCTCCCCCCTCCCTCTCCCTCCCGGTGCAGCTGCGGCAGGAGGTGGTGATGTGCATGCGGCGTGACACGGCGCTGGAGACGGCGCTGAACGCCAAGGCGTACAAGCGCAGCAAGCGGCAGTCCCTGCGCGAGGCACGCATCACCGAGAAGCTGGAGAAGCAGCAGAAGATCGAACAGGAGCGCAAGCGCCGGCAGAAGCACCAGGTGCGCTTGGGCCTCCTTCATATAGTATCTCTGCCCTACAAAGGCATAGTGCTCTAACTGCCCGAGCCTCCTTCATATAGTATCTCTGCCCCACAAAGGCATTGTGCACTAATTGCCCGAGCCTTCTTCATATAGTATCTCTGCCCCACAAAGGCATAGAGCACTAACTGCCCGAGCCTCCTTCATATAGTATCTCTGCACTACAAAGGCAAAGTGCACTAACTGCCCGAGCATTAGAAAGAGACAAATGCCTTCAAAATGGTCCAACATGTTGTAGGTATGATGGTAGCGATGCTTTTATGTACTTTCTTAATAGGAAGAAGCAAGATACTTAGTCACAGGACAAAAGAGATGTAATAAAGTCAATTTACAGTCTAAACTCAATTTGGACAAAATGTGTAGTTACTGCCTTTTGGCTTTGTAGGGCAGTTTAGACTTTATACTTTACTTGTCGTGGTTCATCATGGAGCTACTTTTCATTTCCTACTTTACTCGTGTTGTAATGTTCCTTAAGATTAACACTGTACATCTCATCCTAAGAGGTGAGTAATGTGGCTTTAAAGAGTAAAAGGCCAAACTACATGCTTGTTTCAACCACTCACAAAACCATCTGATTGTAATTAGCACAACTCTTCAGCTGTCCAGATGAAATCATTAGTGCAGTCACCTGGCAGAACCATGACATGGCAGGATTTTTACTGTAGAAAGCTGGAATTGTCCAACTCTGCCCATCAGTTAACACTTACCATATGAAGGTCGGTTAAATAAGTTTGGCTTGGTATGGCAAAATAAAGTCTAAATGTAGTGTTTAAAGGTAAAAGGATTTATATACGCAATGTTTATCCACATTTTTTTTAGAGGTCAAAACATGACATGTAGTAGCATTTTGGAACAACAACACCAAATTGTTAACTGTTGTTAATGTGCTCTGTGTATCGTGGTTCTGTTCATCAGGAATACCTCAACAGCATCCTGCAGCATGCCAAGGACTTCAAGGAGTACCACCGCTCCATCACAGGCAAGATCCAGAAGCTGACCAAAGCCGTGGCCACCTACCACGCCAACACTGAGCGCGAGCAGAAGAAGGAGAACGAGCGTATCGAGAAGGAGAGAATGAGGAGGCTGATGGTGAGGACACATGGGAGGCATACGGATGCACACACGTTTTGGTGACGCTCATTTTACACACACACACATTTTACTGGCATACAGAGTTTAAATTGGGCCGGAGCTCAGCTCCGCCTCCTTAACTGAGCTAGGGGTGCAACGGATCAGTGTGTCCACGGTTCAGTTCGGTCCACGATTTGTGGGCCACGGTTTCGGATACGGTTTGGATGCAGCAGGGTTTTCCAAACTGTGGTGTGTGCACCACTGGGGGTGTGCAAAGTGAAAAGAGCAAGGGCAGATACATGTGTTTTTACTACAGTGTTAATAAACATTAAATAATTCGATTAGTGCTGTGCTCAAACACGTTCACTATAGTAAATAAAATACTATACTGGAAGGGTCATTAGTTGTCTGTATTTTGGTTGAAGAGGAAGTATCTTTAGGTTTTGCTCCGCTTATATTTATAGTCGGGTGGTTGCGGCGTAAGTGTGCTGCCATGTTTGAAGTGGAGCCTGATGAATACAAGAACAATGCGGAGCAGTGTTGGCAGACCGTGCGTTGCTTGTTTACCGTCTTGTTTCCTTGGTCATCATATTCTACGCTGAAACCAAAATGTTCCCACACCGCGGATTTCAGAGACGATGGTGCCTCTTCAAACTTGGGTCTCGCATACACGTCTCTTCCCCAGCGTCTGTGTCGGAGCGCTGATAGGTTGAAGGCAAGCTCGGGAAAATTCTCATTGGCTCTTGCGTCTTTGAAGGCTGTACTGAAGAGAAACCATTCCCCCGGGTCCTAAACACCCTTGCGCGTCGTACGCTACACAGAATGCATACGCAATGACTTTCTATTAAACAAGCAAGTTTAATATCTCGCGTATCTGAAATCCGATCCAATCTACAGAATGAACCGAACCGTGCTAAACGAACCGAATGGATTCGAATACAATCCGAAACCGTAGCACCCCTAAACTGAGCAATGCAGCCAGTCCGAGCTGAGCTCCCTCTGCTACAGTATTTTTAGTAATACAATAGAGTGAGATATTGACCACTGTGAGAAAAGAAGGGCTACCCCTCCTTACAAAAGACAATTTAACCGCTGCCTACATACACGTACTGGCTACACACGTTTTACCTGTACACACATTTTGCCTACACGCGTGTACTGCCTACACACACATTTTGCCTACACGCGTGTACTGCCTAAACGTATGCACTGGGTACACACACATTTTGACTACGCACACAGTTTTTCTACACAGCCACATTGGCCACACACCCATAATGGTCACACACACAGTCGGAGCCTTGGTCACGTATCTACACATATTTATGGCTGTGTGTTTGGTGACGTAATTTGCTTGCTCGCCCCAGGCGGAGGATGAGGAGGGCTACCGTAAGCTGATCGACCAGAAGAAGGACAAGCGTCTGGCCTACCTGCTGCAGCAGACGGACGAGTACGTGGCCAACCTCACAGAGCTGGTGCGCGCCCACAAGGCCGCACAGGTCGCCAAGGAGAAGAAAAAGAAGAAGAAGAAAAAGAAGGTGAGAGAGAGAGACACACACAGAGAGAGAGACACACACAGACAGACAGAGAGAGAGACACACAGACAGAGAGAGAGACACACAGACAGAGAGAGAGACACACAGACAGACAGACAGAGAGAGAGACACACAGACAGACAGACAGAGAGAGAGACACACAGACAGAGAGACACACAGACAGACAGAGAGAGAGACACACAGACAGACAGAGAGAGAGACACACACAGACAGACAGAGAGAGAGACACACACAGACAGACAGAGAGAGAGACACACACAGACAGACAGAGAGAGAGACACACAGACAGACAGACAGAGAGAGAGACACACAGACAGACAGAGAGAGAGACACACAGACAGACAGACAGAGAGAGACAGACAGAGAGAGAGAGACACACAGACAGACAGAGAGAGAGAGAGACACACAGACAGACAGAGAGAGAGAGAGACACACAGACAGACAGACAGACAGACAGACAGAGAGAGACACACACAGACAGACAAACAGAGAGAAAAACACAGACAGACAGACAGAGAGAGACAGACACAGACAGACAGACACAGCGAGAGAAACACACAGACAGACAGACACAGCGAGAGAGACAGAGAGATATGTCATTGTTCCACTGGACTGGTTACAGAGCTTGGCTTGCAACTTAAGTATCACTGAGTGGAGTTGCCTTTGTGGTTGAACCTTGTTTTGTGTTGTTTCTTTTTCTTCAAAAGGCAGAGAATGCAGATGGCCAGACCCCAGCTCTGGGCCCGGATGGAGAGGTCAGTATGTGTGTGTGTGTGTGTGTGTGTGTGTTACAAAAAAATGTTTATGCAAAACTCAATTCACAACAACCTTGTGCACACATAGCTCATCATGACCAATGAATGATCCAATACTCTGAACGTGTGTTCAACATAAGGCTTAGATTGATTTGTAATTTACATTGAGTTATAACGTTGCCTCACGTTATACATATTCCCCAATTATCGGCGTGTGCTTGGAGCACTTGAGTCAGACCGGATGTATTTGCATCTTTACAGCAGTCATGTTTCTTTGTACTAAACTAAGTTGGCTAGTCATGCATGTAAGCACACCGCATCACACTGAGGTGCAAGGCTAGCCCAGTAAGAATGCTAACATTGTCCTGCTGTCTGTGCTGTGGCCCCCCGGCAGCCTCTGGATGAGACCAGTCAGATGAGCGACCTGCCGGTGAAGGTGATCCACATGGAGAGCGGCAAGATACTGACCGGGGAGGACGCGCCCAAGGCTGGCCAGCTGGAGACCTGGCTGGAGATGAACCCAGGGTGAGTGCCTACCCCCCCCCCCCCCCCCCCCCCCTCCTGCTGAGTAATGGATGTCTCAAGTTGAAGTGTGTCATCATCTGAATGACATAGTTCATACATAGTGTGTGTTTGTGTAGTTGAGGGAACCTGTAAGTGTGTGGGCTATGTTGGGGTTGAAAGACAGAGCCTAAGTGTGTGTATGTAGGTGAAAGGCTGAGAGAACCTACGAAGACATTAATGCCATTGAGTAAATGTGTGTGTGTGTACAGCTCTGGGGTGTGTGTATAGACAGAGAGCCTGTGTGTGTGTGTGTGTGTGTGTGTGTGTGTGTGTGTGTGTGCGCGTGTATGATGGCACTAAACTGAGTTTTGTGCCATGTGTGTCCTCACAGCTATGAGGTGGCACCGCGTTCAGACAGTGAAGACAGCGGATCAGATGAAGAGGAGGTACAGTCACACATTATTTCTCTTCTTTCTTTTCTTTTGCCTCCTTCCTCTTAGTCCACTTTTCCCCATGGCTCTGTTTTCACATGCATCAGCAGACATGTTAGAGGGGGCTGTAATAACTGGGTTTGTAAAGGATGCCAGGGCAGCAGTTTAACCCCAAATGTGCTCATCTCTCCCCCGCCCCCCGCCAGGAGGAAGAGGAGGAGCAGCAGCCTCAGCCATCTCAGGCCCCCACCGAGGAGAAGAAGAAGATCCCCAACCCCGACAGCGAGGACGTGTCCGAGGTGGACGCCCGTCACATCATCGAGTGAGTGTCGAGTGACGTTGGGGACGTGTGATCCTTGTCACCGTTGCGATATGTTTGTCCCTTTCTCTCCCTTTATATTAGGGCTATTGAAGAGGTTGGGGAATGTGTAATTTCGTTGTTGAATTATTTTATTTATTTATTTATTTATTGTTGTTGTTGCCATTATATGCATTTAGTCTGAAGTCTCGTCTGTATCTCATCAGTTGACCCAGACTCTCTCACAGCTAAAAAGATTATTTGTCAAGTATCTGGCCATGAAAGAGAGATGTTTGTTTTCCTTATTTTAAGAGAAGTTTGCACTCAAACAAATCAGCCTGATAAAAACAAAATGTAAACACGAAAATTCTTGTCCACACTGACAGTTTCATACATTAGATTTAGCCTGCAAAACTTGCTTTGTATTTGAAAATAAAAGCCAGCCTCTTTTGATGTGTAAGGCATCTGATCAGGGACTTTGCCACCAGCCCAAGTGCTTGTAAAATATCAAAAGTGACTGGGGGAATTTGGACAGAAAATAATAATTTACTGTTAAGTGGCTGGTGAATGTTGCTAGTTATTTGTCAGTGGCTGGTAAATGTTCACACTTTGCAAAGTTGATTTCCAGCCCTGGTGTGATCACTGTCCTTGAAACGTTTCCCCCTTGCTTCTGCGTCCATCTCGCAGACACGCCAAGGAGGAAGTGGACGACGAGTACGGGAACGCCCAGTTCAACGCCGGCCTGCAGTCCTACTACGCGGTGGCCCACGCCGTCACGGAGAAGGTGGATAGGCAGTCCAGCCTGCTGGTCAACGGACAGCTCAAGCAGTACCAGGTATGTGTCCTCATCATGCGGCACACGGACAAACACCACTCTTATGTAGAGCTGAAAGATCTCGGGCATGGTGCCTGAAATCAGGCGTGGGACGGTAGGCTACATTTAACATTTGCTAGTAGATAGTCATAATGACTTCAAAATGTTTTTAAGGATTTCAGGCATATAATTATTTCCTGCTTTCTGCCCTGTATTAGTCATAATTACTTCAGAATGTTTCGATCATTCCAGGCATGAACTTTCTTCTTGTGTTACATTTATATGGGTGGGGGGGGGGGGGTGCGTTATCTGGTGTTTTGGTGTATTTTCTGTATTCATAGTCACACTCTCTTGCTTAAGAACGTTCCCTTTTGGAGTGTATTACCTACTGCTGCGGGTTGCCTTGGGGGACCTGAGATATTTGATATCTCTTGCATTATATGGAATATATATACAAATCTAATTTGACATGCAATGATAAACTCAATTTGAACTTAAACTTGCACCGAACACGTGATCGCTGGCACAGCTTGCAGCCCATTTTGATATCCATGAAGTATTCGTAGGTAAAATTAAGAAATTGCTTCCCTCCTGAGGAAGGTGAATGAATTCCTGATGCGCAAAGAACATGACGACGACTAAGATGGATGATATTTATTCCACATTAAAAGTCATTTATTCACCACGGCTTTGATTAGGGGTGTGTTCTGTGTATTTATGTCTTCTCATTTGCATATCAACAGTAAATGGCAGTGTGCCCAGAATCACATTTGGCTGAGTTTTCATTAAAGCCCTTCAATTATGTAAATGGTGTTGGATGGGGGGCTGTGCCTGAGACTATGAATTTCTTTTCCACTTTGCTTCAAACCTCACTCTTTGTCTCCTCCTCCTCCTCCTCCTCCTCCTCCTACCTGCTTGTGATTGGTCTGTATGCGTAGATCAAAGGCCTGGAGTGGCTGGTGTCTCTGTACAACAACAACTTGAACGGGATCCTGGCAGACGAGATGGGCCTGGGCAAGACCATCCAGACCATCGCCCTGATCACCTACCTCATGGAGTACAAGCGCATCAACGGGCCCTTCCTCATCATCGTACCCCTCTCGTGAGTGCCCCCACACCTCCCTCTCACTGATACCACAGACATTTAGCAGTTACACTCAAAACCATAGTTTGAAAAAAAATCTATTTCATATTGTTTACATTTACTGATTTATCACCTTAATCAAACCCAACCTTCAGCCTTAACAAGATGTTTGCAACAGATGATTTATTGTTAATAATAATTGTATCAGCTGTGGTCTAGTGGTTAGGGAGTTGGTCCTGGGATTAGAGAGTTGCAAGTTCAAATCCCACCCTGTCCATGGCTGAAATGCCCTCGAGCAAGGCATCTAACTCCACACTGCTCCATGGACTGTAACTGAAACCCTGTAAATAACTAAGTTGCTCTGGATAAGAGTATCAGCTAAGTGTAATGTAATCATGTAATGTATCAGCATCTGCACATAGTTTATAGGACCATCTAAATAAATTAGAATCATTTAAATAACACTGTCATCTGTGCTTGCATATTAAAATAGCAGTAATAATAAAAACCATCACTGCCATGTTTTGTCCTATTGTACGTGAGTACTGCCAGCCAACAGTGTATGCTTGTACAGTAGGCTGCAGAGTTTAGTTGCTTAAACAGTCTTTTCTTGTCTCCAGAACTCTCTCCAACTGGGTGTATGAGTTTGACAAGTGGGCTCCTTCTGTGGTGAAGGTCTCTTACAAGGTGAGTGGACAGCTGCTGCACTGACTTCTTGAGTGAGGAATTTCATGTTGATGTTCATGTTCATTCAATTCAGGGGAAACTTGTATGCTTAGGGCCAGGCTGTGTTTGTGTGGATGGGTGGGTGGGAGGGATTTGCATGGGGGAGTCATTGTGATGGTGTATTGGTAAATTGCATGAATTATGATTCTGAAAGTAGTCCAAAATATGAGATTTTGTTTTCTGAAGTAGGAATACTATTTAATGAATTGAGAGACCATTTCAGTTAATTGTGTGTATTCATAAAAGAATTTGTAAATGTGTGTGTGTCTGTGTCTGTGTCTGTGTGTGTGTGTGTGTGTGTGTCTGTGTGTCTGTGTGTCTGTGTGTGTGTATTGGCAGGGATCCCCGGCTGCTCGTCGCGCTTTTGTTCCAGTGCTGCGCAGCGGCAAGTTCAACGTGCTGCTCACCACCTATGAGTACATCATCAAGGACAAGCATGTGCTGGCCAAGGTACCCCTCCCCCGAGCAAACGCTGTCTTCACTCTCTTGCCTATTGCACTTGCAGTCTCTTAATGGGGGAGCCACAGATGCAGAAAGCAAGGAGAGAGCCTTGGCAGCCTTCAATGCGTCTTTTGTACCTTTTGTGTGCCTTTGTGAATAGTTGCTGGACACATTTTTTAACAAAAAATGAAATACCAAAGTAATAAAAATGAATTTATACCCTCAGAGCTAAAACGGTCCAAAGCTACTTTTCAAGAAAACACAAGGTAATTTGAAGAGAAGAGATTTAAGCCTTCCTGGCTGCAAACCTTATTCTAACATTCTGTTGTTTGGGAGAAGACTTAGCCTTAGCACTTCAGGTATTATCATTTCCATACTATTATTTCCTGAGTCAGTCGCCTTATTGTTGGGTTTGTTTGCTAGGTGGCATGGTCCAGTTGGTCTGCAAAATTTTATTCTCACTGTGCAAAGCAGTTTTTGCTTTTGCCGTGCCCACACATTTGGCCTTCAGTGGAACTTTACTACTTTTCTTCTTAAAAAAAGGAGAAAAAAAAACAGGAACAGGAATTGACTTGTTTAAAAAGTTCTCTTAGGACCTACTCACCCCAGATGTCCCCTTCCTGTGTCCCCCCCTCCCCTCCCCTCCCCCCCTGCAGATCCGCTGGAAGTACATGATCGTGGACGAGGGCCACCGCATGAAGAACCACCACTGCAAGCTGACGCAGGTGCTGAACACGCACTACCTGGCCCCGCGCCGCCTGTTGCTCACGGGCACCCCGCTGCAGAACAAGCTGCCCGAGCTCTGGGCGCTGCTCAACTTCCTGCTGCCCACCATCTTCAAGAGCTGCAGCACCTTCGAGCAGTGGTTCAACGCCCCCTTCGCCATGACCGGAGAGAAGGTGCGTGCTGTGACGCACTGCAGTAGTAGTAGTAGTAGTAGTAGTATTAGTAGTAGTATTAGTAGTGGTATTAGTAGTGGAGTCCTTGTCTGGCTTCCTTCTGTTGTTGTATCGCTCAGTAATGGTCGCCATAAACTGAGTGCAGGTGACCTCATTCTTATACGTTTACGTAACCAATGTTATAGAGCTGCTTTAAACACCTTGCATGATCTGAAAGTCTTAAAAGGCAGGCAAGAAAGAGCTAGTGTGTGTTTTGAAGTGTCCCTGCTCTGGGACTTAACTTAGTTAAGGCACATCCATCTCCTTGTGTGCTCACTCTTACACTGCGACACTACATTTCTTTCTCATCTGGACATGATCAAGTCGTTTATATGAGATGTAGAATTGGTCATTCTAGATTAACTCGTGCATTCTTGTTGACTGGAAGTGAACTTCCACTGTGTCAGTTTTGTAATAGACCTTTATCAATCAAGCATATTTTATTTTCTTGCTCTGCCCTGAGAATTAAAAGGCAGCAGTTTTTTAAAGAAAATAATGTAATTGACATTTTTTGTAAGGTCCCACCTTTAAAGGTTTTGAACTTTTTAACATGTATTAATGTTAGAAAACTACTGTAATCTATTTATTTATTTATTTATTTATTTGACTGCTGTATTTAAAAAATGTGTAATATTTAACTTTACCTGCTTTGGCCATGAAATAGCTATAGTCAAAGTCAAGTCAAAGTGTACTTTATTGTCACTTCACTATGTAACAGAAATTACACAGAGGACTGAAATTGCGTTTCACCAGACACCAAATGTGCAATTTGAACTAGAAACACACACGCACGCACACACACACACACACAGACACACATCCACACACACACACACGTGAAGTGTGCACATACATCCACAATAAATAGACATAAGACATTCAGATAAACATATACGCTTCCAACAAGAAGGAAAGTTCGAGGTACCTCTTCTTGGTAGCTGGTGTAGGTGAAAAAGGAAAAAGTGAAATGTGCAATATGTAAGGTGCAATAAGTGAAGGTGCAGTTGGTAAAGTGCGAGTGTAAAAGCAGCATGGACATCAGTGTGTGGATGTCAGTAACATGTTCATGGAATCTTCTTCATTGTGTTGAGTAGCCTGATGGCCTGTGGAAAGAAGCTGTTTCCCAGTCTGTTTGTGTGGCACCGCATGCTGTGGTAGCGCTTTCCAGATGGTAGCTCAAAATGGCAATAAACTAAATAAACAACCAAAAACACCTTAACTAAAGTATCTCTACTGCTGTACTCTCCACTCCTAGGTGGACCTGAACGAGGAGGAGACCATCCTGATCATCCGCCGTCTGCACAAGGTGCTCCGGCCCTTCCTGCTGCGCCGACTCAAGAAGGAGGTGGAGGCTCAGCTCCCCGAGAAGGTCTGCAACCACGCTCTCAAACATTTCATTCTTTATTTGGATTGCCAATTAGACATTTTATAAATGGCAAGATCCAAATTTGACTCGAGAGTGTCAACAGTATCACACATCTACACTCAGCGAAATGTCCAAGTCCTTGATGTGTCCTAACGCAAGTCCGTGTTCGTCCACTAGGTGGAGTATGTGATCAAGTGCGACATGTCTGCGCTCCAGAGGGTGCTGTACAGACACATGCAGGCCAAGGGAGTCCTGCTCACCGACGGCTCCGAGAAGGACAAGAAGGTGAGGCGAGCAAGAAGAGAATATTAAATAATATCCCGCTATACAGTCATATTTTATTCCTTAATAATCACCCTGTTTGTGGCCAGACTCACTAGGGTGCACACATAGGCAGTGTGTAGTATAATATGTTTTTAATCAACAAGTTAAGGTTTGATTATTAATGATGCAATGTCTCTTCCTCTCTCTTTCTTGTGCTCTCTTGCACACACTCTCTCTCTCTTTCTCTCTCTCTCTCTCTCTCTCTCTCTCTTTTGCTGCTTTCTCTATTTCTCTCTCTCAGGGCAAGGGTGGCACCAAGACCCTCATGAACACCATTATGCAGCTGAGAAAGATCTGCAACCATCCTTACATGTTCCAGCAAATCGAGGTGAGGAGTGCGCGGGCCGCTTCAGGGTCCACAGTGCTCCTGTGCCCATAGAGCAATCCCTGCTGTCCCTGCCCCAGTATAACTGTACTTGAGTACTTAAAAACCCATACCACCAAAATGGTGTGAAGATTTCTATTTTTAAATGTACTGTATAGGATAGTGTTCATTAGTTTACCAATGCTGTGGGATTGTAGCCTATGCCATCCTTTAAAGCATTATAGGCATTTGCTATTTAATTAGCTATATAGATTTTGGCGTCTGGGCAGTATGTAAATTGCTTTCAGAAGTTGTTGTTGTTGTTGTTGTTCTTAAAGTCCTGGCAGAGCTGTTTCGCCCCATTTGCACTGATGTGTTATTTTGTATGGCTTTCTCTGGCTCACCAGTGCTTTGTGTTTATGTTGCAGGAATCCTTCTCCGAGCACCTGGGTTTCACGGGAGGGATTGTTCAAGGGTAAGTGTCTGTGCTGACTGCTGTGTCACGGCATGGCTTTAGATCCCCCGCAGAAATAAGGAGGAATGCACTTTTGGATATAGGAATATCAGCAACCATCTGTATTATTTACTATATTTCCATTAATCTAGGTGTTGCTAGGGCTGATATAACGAATAAGTGAATAACATGTAAAGAATACTGCGCTACAAAGGCAGTAACTACATATTGTGTCAAACTGTAACTTCATAACACCACCTTTGTCTTGTGACTACATCTCTTGCTTCTTCCTATTAAAAAAAAGTACATAATCATCATCACTGTTATACCAGCAATATGTTTGACTGTGCATTGACTGAGCATTGTGACGATGTTAAAGGCATTTTTCTCATTTTTAATGTTCACGTAATTACTGCACTTTACCTTTGTCGGGCAGAATAGTGCCTTTCATTGACCCTTGACTCCTCCCCTGTCCAGGCCCGACCTGTACCGCGCCTCTGGCAAGTTTGAGCTGCTGGACCGCATCCTGCCCAAGCTGCGGGCCACCAACCACAAGGTGCTGCTCTTCTGCCAGATGACCTCCCTCATGACCATCATGGAGGACTACTTCGCCTACCGCAACTTCAAGTACCTGCGTCTGGACGGTGAGCTTACACCTCCTCCTCTCGTTACACTCGCCATCTTCTGTCTTTGTTTTTGTCCCCTACTAACGTCATATCTCTGCCAATCTCCAGTCCCGGCACACTGTACTTTTTTTACTTCCTTAATCCTGTCTGTCGTTTCGGACTTATTTCCATTTCCTCCGTCGCTGACGACTTGAGGCCCCGTCTCCCAGGTCCGTCTGCTTTATCTCCGTGTCGTAACTTTTACACGGCTCTGGTTTTCCTCACGCCACAGGAACCACTAAGGCCGAGGACCGCGGCATGCTGCTGAAGAACTTCAACGACCCCGAGTCGCAGTACTTCGTCTTCCTGCTGAGCACCAGGGCCGGCGGGCTGGGCCTCAACCTGCAGTCGGCCGACACCGTCATCATCTTCGACAGCGACTGGAACCCTCACCAGGTAAGGACAGGATGGCACTGCCAACTCTGCCTTATACTGGTCTGGGCAGACAGATAGTGTAACATAATGTTCCCTTTGAAATTACTAAGCATCTTGCTCTTTCTACTGCCATAGTTTTGTCCTTTTTTTTGAATGAGAAATACCATAGACACACACACATTTCAACACCCACTTTTCAATTTCATGATGGACTTGTTTATATGATTCTGGGCAGAGATTAAGTTCATTCCCACATAAAACCTGCTCTTGTTCTTTAATGACCCACACACACACACACACTTCAATACTAACTTTCGTCTTTCATTTCTGTTCCCTAAAAGCCTGTTATCTCTTCTGCCCTACAAAGCCAAAAAAACAGTAACTGCAAAATTGAGTTTAGGCTGGAAATTGACCATATAACACCTCTCTTGTCTTGTGACTAAATCTCTTGCGTCTTCTTATTACGAAAGTACATACAAGCATCACCGCTACTATCCCAACGACATGTTTGACTGGACGTTGACGACTTTAATGGCATTTTTCTCAGTTTCTACGGTCACACAGTCACTGCACTTTGCCTTTGCAGGGCAGTCTTGCCTCACCGTTTTCTTTCTCTACCCTCCTCAGGATCTGCAGGCCCAGGATCGTGCCCACCGCATCGGGCAGCAGAACGAGGTGCGCGTGCTGCGCCTGTGCACGGTCAACAGCGTGGAGGAGAAGATCCTGGCCGCCGCCAAGTACAAGTTGAACGTGGACCAGAAGGTCATCCAGGCCGGCATGTTCGACCAGAAGTCCTCCAGCCACGAGAGGCGAGCCTTCCTGCAGGCCATCCTGGAGCACGAGGAGCAGGACGAGGTATGAGGCAGCCCCCCTCGCCCCCCACTTGTATGAACTCAGAGGGACAGTAATTCCTAAGAGATAGCGAAGGAAGGAGAGTGCAGTTAAAGGAGAACTTTGGTGTAAAATGAAAATTGGCATGTTAAAACATCATACCGAGTTGGTATGTGTACTGAGGAGCAAAATTGATTTAGCCTGTTGCATTCAGAGTTTAACTATTTTTTATAGTTTGGCCCAGAAGGCTAACAATGGAAGTGGTAGGTGCCCTTAGACGAAGCATGACGACTATGCTATTTTTAAACCATTAAAACAGCTTGAAGAAACTCCACATTCCATTGGTAGTACAACAAAGGCTCTGGCATTCAAAACGAACCACTGACAATATTGTAAATGTACACATTTATTTAAAAAGCTGTTCTTACATGCAGTCGTTTGCAGTTATTTCTCGTTGCCGCCATGATGAAAGTCAAAACAAGTTGATTGTACTACCTTTCCTCCTATTCTTCCTGCTGGTTCGTGTTCGGCAATCGACCTGTGCAGCCTTTCATCATGGCGGAGACGAGAAACTACAGCAAGGTACTGCTTGTCAAAACTGTTTTATTAATAAATGTTGTGTACACTTACAAAGTTCTCAGTGCCTCGTTTTTAATGTCAGGGCCTTTGTTGTACTACCGATGGAGGGTGGAGTTTCTTCGAGCTATTTTAATGTTTTAAAAATAGCGTAGCCGTCATGCTTCGTCTAAGGGCACCTACCACTTCCATTGTTAGCCTTCTGGGACAAACGATAAAAAATAGTTAAACTCTGAATGCAACAGGCTAAATCAATTTTGCTCCTCCGTACACATACCAACTCGGTATGATGTTTTAACATGCCAATTTTCATTTTACACCGAAGTTCTCCTTTAATCTGTAGTTAATTATGGTAGTGGTGAATTTCAGTGTCATTTGTGTGGCACTAGCTCTGCACTGTGTTCAAAAAAAGTCATGTAGAAGCTGGAAAAACAAGTGAAATTGTAAATATTTTTGGAATTATTTCAGTTCTTTTACAAATGGTAAAAAAACTTGTACAAGAATGAGAGTTTTGATGTCCTCTGTGGTAAATGTATCTTTTATATGCCTTCCCTGACCTCGACAGGAGGAGGATGAAGTGCCGGACGATGAGACGGTCAACCAGATGATTGCTAGAAGCGAAGAGGAGTTTGACCACTTCATGGTAAGTCCAGTTGTACATGAGTCTCCTAAGGGTACATAATGTTTGTGTTTTTTCAGGCATTCAATAGCAGCCTTTTACGATGTTGGTGTTTATCTTTATCTCTGTCTTTCTATACGAGATGTAGAATTGGTCATTCTAGATTAACTCATGCTTTTTTGTTGACTGGAAGTGAACTTCCACTGTGTCAGTTTTGTAATAGACCTTTATCAATCAAGCATATTTTATTGTCTTGCTCTCCCCTGAGAATTAAAAGGCAGCAGTTTTTTAAAGAAAGTAATGTAATTGACATTTTTGTAAGGTCCCACCTTTAAAGGTTTTGAACTTTTTAACATGTATTAATGTTAAACTATTGTAATCTATTTATTTATTTGATTGTTGTATTTTAAAAATGTGTAATATTTAACTTCGCCTGCTTTGGCCATGAAATAGCCATAGTAGCTCAAAATGGCAATAAACTAAATAAACAAACAAAATCTTTGTCTGTCTTTCTATCTCCCTCTCTCTCTTCCCCTCTCTCTCATTTTTTTCCCCTTTCCCCCGTTCCCCCCTTCTCACTCGTTCTCCTTCGTTAGCGCATGGACCTGGACCGTCGGCGCGAGGAGGCGCGGAACCCTAAGCGGCGGCCGCGGCTGATGGAGGAGGACGAGCTGCCCTCGTGGATCATCAAGGACGACGCGGAGGTGGAGCGTCTGACCTGCGAGGAGGAGGAGGAGAAGATGTTCGGCCGCGGCTCGCGCCAGCGCAAGGAGGTGGACTACAGCGACTCGCTCACCGAGAAGCAGTGGCTGAAGGTAAGCCCAGGGGTCAGAGGTCATGGCTGGGGGCAATGTAACAAATGCCCAAAACCACATTCTGTGACTGTTTCCAACCTAAAAGGATAACTGCTTAAAGCACCACTAACGTAGTTTTTCTTAAAATAGTGTTTCTAGAATTGGTTGTGGTTCCTCAACTCATAACAGGGTGAATGGCACTTCTGAATTTGCTTTGCGACCCTTCATGGGCTATAACCACACTATGCAAGTTTGCCAAAGCAGGTCACCGATCTGTAGTTTGGACTTTATGCAAACATTATGCAAATGAGAAGTGGTGTTTGCCGAGCGGACATCGTTTCAAATGACTTTTCAGTTGGAAGGCGGCAGGTGGATAGCTAAACATTTAAAAATGGACGTACACAAAATTTCAAACAGTGCTGTTGATTAACATTATATTGCCATGCCAGCAAAAAAATCATTACCATTCAGAATTCTGTAGCCTTTTGAACTTCGTATGTCTTCAACTGACGTTGTTGGAGGAGAGAAAGCGGTACATTTTGCTTGCATGTATTTTGGGCATTAGAGTACTGTCCGGTATATTGTAGATGTCGTGCGTCTCATGTGAGCCTCTCCCCTGTGTGTGACAGGCCATCGAGGAGGGCACTCTGGAGGAGATGGAGGAAGAGGTGCGGCATAAGAAGACCACCCGCAAGCGCAAGCGGGACCGTGACATCGACCCCGGACCAGCCACGCCGGGCTCCAGCAGCGGCCGCGGCAGGGACAAGGACGAAGACAACGGCAGCGCCAAGAAGCAGAAGAAGCGCGGGCGCCCCCCGGCCGAGAAGCTGTCCCCCAACCCCCCCTCCCTCACCAAGAAGATGAAGAAGGTCGTGGATGCCGTCATCAAGTATAAGGACAGGTGAGCGCTAACTGCTTACACATCCAAGGAGTTTTTCTGCTTGTCTTTCTGAACAACATGTCACTATACAAAGTGTCACATGTCACTAAGACAAAGTCCTCTACTTCCCAATATTTCATCCAGTGGTCCATGTCCAACTGTCCATTTTGTTTTTCGTTTTAAATAACACATTCTCCAGTTCTCTCACTTATTATTCTCATCGTCCAGTATCCACTACACATAGCATAAGACAGTCATTACTATGCAATATTAATCAATGTGCAACAACTTGTATAATCAATGTGCAATATCACCCTGTATATTAAAAACTTCTCCTTTCTTTACCTCAGAACTGTACACCTTACTTTACCCTAGCCCTTTTTTATTCTTTATCTTCCACTAGTATTTGTTTATTCTATTATTTATGTTGTAAATATTCTACATACATGCCTGCACTGCTTTCAATGTGCATAGTGTAGATTGTGCATGTGTATAGTGTCAATAAAAGGTGTTGTATTCTTCTATAAGTTTGCTCTCAGCTGTGTGTACTTACGTTGCCTGTCTGACCTGGTTCTCTTGCAGTAACGGACGGCAGCTGAGTGAAGTGTTCATCCAGCTGCCTTCCCGCAAGGAGCTGCCAGAGTACTACGAGCTTATCCGCAAGCCCGTGGACTTCAGGAAAATCAAGGTGAGCAGGCTTCCTTTTCGCTGCACATCTGCTCTGGTGGCCACCTCCTCTAAAAACCCTGTCTTTTGTTCCAGTTATTTAAGTACTTGTTCATATCATCCTCCTGTGTACAGGACCCAGGATTGAAATGTGATGCCTGACCAGTGCTCTTTTGCATTGTACCTTTAACACAGGAGAGGATCCGCAGCCACAAGTACCGCAGCCTGAACGACCTGGAGAAAGATGTGATGTTGCTCTGCCAGAACGCCCAGACCTTTAACCTTGAGGGCTCCTTGGTAAGTACGAGGGAATAAGGGAGAGAACGGCTGGATTGTGATGGAGCAGATTAAGCCTGAGGGGGAAATGCATGTGACAAAAATGTTAGTCTGCACACTGTTTTGCTCCAGAAAAAGATTTTGTTTAAAAAAAAAAAACAAGGCAACATTTCGATCACGTCGGATCTTCATCAGGCATTGAAAGACATGTCGAGTCTTGCAGGTCTTCACAAGTGGGCACCGCTAAACCAGTGCTGCTCAACCTTTGGGTTGCAAGACATGTACTAAATGGACTAATTAATGCTTTGTTTATTATTGTGCCACGACTGAGCTGGTATCTTAACATTTGGATCATGACGCAAAAAAGGTTTAAAACCACTGCACTAAACCATGTTGAAAGGGAGACCTGACCATCATAAGTAATGTCAGATCAGCTAGCGCCGACTAGTGCCTCCGCTCAATTTCATCTACCTCCAGCAGCTGCGTCAGGGAGCATGAACATAAGTTTCGGTTCGCTATGCCTCTGAATGTGGACGGGCCATGCGAACAGATGGAGGGCTGAAAACGATGATGTTGAACTCAAGCTTTTAAATTATAGATTTAAATCCAGAACAAGAAGAATGCTTGAATACTTTTACTTAGAAGACAGACGTTATTGGTTTAGTTCCGACGGATTTTGGTAAAACCTTAATGTATCGAGCAGCAGGGATTGTTTGTAGCAGAAGGTATTCGCCCACCGTGGAGCGAATGAATGCCAACGCAGAGGTCTCAGACGCTTTGCATGAAGTGAAATGATGTGGAAGCGGCTGATGCATCAGGCTACTGCCCCACTGCAATCGTGTCTGTGATTTACATTATGCTCCTCGCAGATCTTCGAGGACTCCATCGTGCTGCAGTCGGTCTTCACCAGCGTGCGGCAGAAGATCGAGAAGGAGGAGGACAGCGAGGGCGAGGACAGTGAGGAAGAGGAGGAGGAGGCAGACGAAGGCTCCGAATCTGAATGTAAGAATCCCCTCCTCATCACGTTCATGACAAAACAGCCCAGCGGTCATTAAGCTTCCGCAGTCATCAAGCTTTTCCGATCTTAAACAAAAGTATGTATCTGCTAGGTATGTTGCCTTTGTGTGCCTCCTTTGTTTACTGTTTTCGTTTTGCAGCGCGCTCGGTGAAGGTGAAGATCAAGCTGAGCAGGAAGGAGAAGGGGACGGAGCGAGGGAAAGGGGGGCGGCGGCGTATGGGGCGTGGCTCCCGGGCTAAGCCAGTAGTGAGCGACGATGACAGTGAGGAGGAGCAGGAAGAGGTGAGAGGCTCTCACACACATGCACACTTATACACACACTTCTATACGCATGCACACACTCATGCACACACACACACACTAATACACACACTAAAGCTACAACAGGGTTGCCCAAACGATTGCCCGCAGGCCATCCACAGGCCGCCATCCATTTTTAATTGTCCCTTATGGCCCGGTCAAATACAACGCTGCTTTTTGATTGGCTGGCGGGGTATGGATTAATTCCGTCGAACCGTTCAACTATGGAAAGTAGTTCTAAAATTCTGGCATTACGTTTAAGCACAGTTCCAAATAAATGCCCCATAGAATAGTAACTATAACAACCAATTTAACGGTTGCTTTTCTGCTCTACTTTTTAACGACAGGTTGCATTAAAGAAGAACTTCGGTGTAAAATGAAAACTGGCATGTTAAAACATCATACCGAGTTGGTATGTTTGCTGAGGAGCAAAATTGAGTTAGCCAGTTGGATTCAGAACTTAACTATTTTTTACCGTTTGTCCCAGAAGGCAAAAAATGGAAGTGGTAGGTGCCCTTACACGAAGCAAGAAGATTAAGCTATTATTAAACCATTAATAAACTCCACACTCCACACTCGGTAGTACAACAAAGGCCCTGGCATTCAAAACAAGGCACTGAGAACTTTGTAAATGTACACAACGTTTACTTAAAAAACTGTTCTTATATGCAGTAGTTTGCAGTTGTTTCTCGTCGCCGCCATGATGAAAGTCCAAACAAGTTGATTGTACTACCTCTCTTCCTATTCTTCCTGCTGGTTCGTGTTCGTCAATCGACTCGTGCAGACGTTTATCATGGCGGCAACGAGAAACTACAGCAAGGTACTGCCTGTCAAAAGTGTTTTATTAATAAATGTTGTGTACACTTACAAAGTTCTCAGTGCCTCGTTTTGAATGTTGTGGCCTTTGTTGTACTGACGGAGTGTGGAGTTTATTCGAGCTGTTTTAATGGTTTAATAATAGCGTAATCTTCATGCTTCGTCTAAAGGGCACCTACCACTTCCATTGTTAGCCTTCTGGGACAAACGGTAAAAAATAGTTAAGTTCTGAATGCAACAGGCTAACTCAATTTTGCTCCTCAGCAAACATACCAACTTGTTATAATATTTTAACATGCCAATTTTCATTTTACACCGAAGTTCTCCTTTAAACAGATAGACAATGATTCCTAATTGTAAAGAAATTATAGAATCATTTAAATGTTCTGACATAAAGTTTTAAATGTTTTGTAAATTCACAAGTGTGCTAACCAGGCCATGTTGGATAACAACCTTTGAGGCGTGGATTCAACGGAATTAATCAATTTGGCAGATCATAACTTAAAGGAATACGCCACCCCCAGATGAAATTATGTCTGTCCCTGCAGTCCTTAGAGTTGGATAAGTGGGCAGAAGCATTCTTCTAGCAGACCCAGCCATTGACTACGTGCACATGGTAGGATCGGATTGGATTGGGATTGGATTAGGTGTTGCTACCCAACGGGTGGTGTGTCCCAAAATCCAAGTGCACATGGAGTTTGTGTAATCAGATAATGATCAGAGATCTGGCAGTTTCCGCTACGCTAGGTGGCGATGTATTCCTTTCAACAAGTGGTGTTAGAAAATAAACAAACTATCTGGCGGCATACAAGCAAAGATGGCGTTCGAGGAGGTTGACAGAGCAGCATTTGCATACATTGTGCATTCTCTTTTGTTTGGAAGTCCGTATGAACGAACAAACAGGTTTTTTGGTTTCCTTGATACCACAAGAACTGTGCCATCTGTGTTTGATATTACAAGCAGTGCATTCCAGTGCATGCGTAGTACGCGAATCTGATATGATCGGTGCACAAGGTGGCACCAAGCGCGGATTACCATCGGTTTAGCCAGGGGTTTCATTCGGATTCGCAAAACCAATCCCTATACGATCTTTAGCCTGTGCACATGAATTCGATACGACCCCAATCGCTTTCCAATCGTATTCAACTCGTCCATGTGCACGCAGTGATTGTCCGAATCTGGCAGCACTGACCTTAGCTTAACTTAGCATAGTCGTTGTAATCTAGTGTTGCCAACTAGTACACTGTGGCAAAAGTGAATCAATTCACTCAAGTTTTTTTGTAATTACTTCTCGTGACCTGTGCATTCAGATAGAGTACAAATGACAATGCAAATTAACACGAAGGGATTGACCAAGCGGCATTTAGATGGGGGACTATATTACGCAGAAGCACAGGTGAAGCACTGGCAAAGCACCGCTGAAAGGCGCAAAGACACCATGCACCACGGTATGATTTATTTTCTCCTCCAGTGTCGTCGATGGAATTCCGAGGGGCTGCAAGCCACGGACTTCTTCGTTCCACAGGTTTTGGAATTCTGTGAAACATTGTGTTGGTGGATGTCCTGAAGTTTTGGTGAAGCACTGAACCACTTATGCACATTGCTTCAAAAATAGGTTCATTACTTGAAGCTTCAGTAACAGTGACCTCTCCTGGGGAAAAGCCAAAGCTGCAACTAAATTGGCCCAGCTTCATAGTGGCAGGAGGCTTTGAACTAGTGTAGAGGAAACACATCTATTCTAGTGTGAACGTACCAAAACACACACACACACACACACACATGTATACGAAGTTTGTGATATTTTTACAAATAAAGATTAATTTATCTTTGCATTGTGTAATTGGGGGTGCTTAGGGAAAGGATGTGCTTGAACTTGGGTATTAGGGTGTGAAGGGAAACTATGGGACAAGTTGGGTGCTTGTGTAACCAGGGGAACACTCAAAGATTTATAGTCAAAAACATTATTTTTTCCACACTTTTTGGACTGAGCCGGTTTCTATTTTTTCTCACAATTTCTCCACATTTGGAGAACACCCTTTCTGAAGGCACTGATGCCGCGAAACACGCAGCTGATTCTTTCAGCGGATGAACCAGTAGCTGTTTCATGAGTAATATGTCACATGTTTTTTTCCGTACCAAAGCAACCTTCGGAGCAGTGGTTTTATGGTTGGCGTAGTTAATGGTTTGAAGCACGTTCCGGCGCTTCTGTCTCAGACTGCCATCACTACCTCTGCTCATTCTTGCAGCCCTTTTCTAAACAGCAAATAACCATTTTTACTCAGTATATGAGAAAAACGTCTAAACACTATAACATTCTCACTGCCTACCAGTAACAACTCCACGCTTGCGTGTTGATGGAAGTCGGGGGGATGGTGGGTTTCCAGGTGCTGCGTGGTGTCTTTGCGCCTTTCAGTGGTGCTTTGCCTGTGCTTCGCCTGTGCTTCCGCGGAATACAGTCCCCCATGTAAATGCCGCTTGGTCAAGCCCTTTGTGTTAATTTGCATTGTCATTTGTACTCGATCTGAATGCACAGGTCACGAGAAGTAATTACAAAAAAACTTGAGTGAATTGACTCAGTTTTGCCACAGTGTGCTAGTTGGCCAGCCACAGGAATGGATCAATGACATGTTTTTGTTTTGCTTTTTGGTCTCAGGAACACTCCGCTGAGGACGAGGACTGAGATGCCTCCAGGATAAATACAGCAGCGCTCTGACAGACAGAGAGGTGACAGAAAATGTGTGTGTGTGTGGGGGGGGGGGGGGGGGGTAGTGGGTAGTGGAAGGTACTGTCAACCAGACTCCAATCATCAGCTGTCTTTTCAGTCATTCTCAGAGAGTGAGTTTGGGCAGAGGATTCTGATGGCAAAGTGACATAAAAATTTAAATAAAAAAAACAGCTCTAGGGTCTGACAGTGATTGTCTTCAAGAGATCCAAGATGCCGGTGGATGTGGATCGTTGATGCCAGCTTGTTATCACATACACAGAGAAACTTAATAAAGTGTAAAGAGGAGGGGACACTGCAGACTCATACTGGAGGAGTCATGAGGAAGACTCATACTGTGTGCTTTTATACCCTAGTCGGTCCTTAGTTCTTGAACCACACCTTGTGAGGATGACCTTATCCTGGTGCACCAGACCATTTCACTTGGTGCAAAGAGTCTGGCTGTTCTGTATAGGCACACATTTACCTCCTGGTGGGATACTTTCTCTGAACTTTAAAATTATTGAGTCTGCGGGGGTGGGGGTGCTGTAACGCAGTGCATAGAACGCCCATACCATAATTGGGCAAGCACTCATGGGGACCCAGGTTCGAGTTCGGTCGGGTCATCTCCCACCCATACCCCATCTCTCTCCAGCTCACTTCCTG
This sequence comes from Coilia nasus, assembly GCA_027475355.1. Taxonomy (NCBI): domain Eukaryota; kingdom Metazoa; phylum Chordata; class Actinopteri; order Clupeiformes; family Engraulidae; genus Coilia; species Coilia nasus. Next base: position 28,793,519 of record CM050216.1, read on the forward strand.
TCAATACCTCTACTGTCCTATTACAATAAAGGCACAAAAAGCCCAAAAAATACTTATTGAGTCTGCCTTCAACCTAGGATCGGTGATTGGTTGCTAAAAAGTTAGTTGGGGAAACAGAAGCCTTAGGATAGTTCTCTAACGTGGTACTGTAGCAAAATACAGAATTGAATGAAGGTACTACAAGGGTGCTAGCCTGACTAGACAACTTCCGATCCTGGAAACAAAGACGATTAAAACTGAAACAATGACTTAACACAATTTTGGCTGTTTATGCAATTGTCATCTTTCCAGTTGATGTTTGACTGAATCATAGCTTTCGTTTGTCAAACTAGCACAGGTTAGGCAAACAGCTGATGGTCTGAGAATGCAGAGAAAGAAAATATGCTTTGTTTCACCTTCTAAAGGTGAATTAGGGTTATCTTCAAAACGCACACAAAATACATTTTAACACCCATACTAGTTTGTTTTCTCCCAGGTGCCATGACGAACACAATATGACTCCTCCCTATCACACTTTCCCATCGAACCCCCCGCTGAAAACAAATTCATCCTGAAGTGGTAACAGGCCAAACTGTAATTCAAGTGACTGTTGTGTTTTAGTTAGACAAAAGAAACGCACGGATGTAGATGTTTGTACAGAAACCCTAGCGTAGGAACACACTCCCTGTGAGGTGGTGTCTCTCTCCCTAGACCCATCGCTTCAACTCAGCGCACTCATGATTAGCTCAGTAGGTTTGTGTGAGGTCCTCCTTGTTTTCGCGGCATGTGTGTGTGAGTGTGTGAGCGTCTTACATTTTTATTAGGGATGCTTAGAGCTTAGCCACCCTGAGGTGTAATTTCTTAAGATCATTTATATCCTGTGTTGTGTAACCAGTGTCACAAGAGGTTTAAGAACTGCAATAAAAAAACATAATGACAGTGAACCTGTTAGATAGCCATTTCTGTTTTCCGGTGCCCAGTTTTATTACATTTATATTTTACATGTTTTTCTGTGGTTGTGTGTTATCTTGCCTATACATAGTGATGTTGCACAAGGCCAAATTGAGAGGGCACCAGGGCCATGGCCCTCATGACCCTCGTGAAATTCCTGCCCTGGTGCCCCCTCTCCCTAAGCCGTGTTAGTACAGGAGACATGCCCCACCTTTCAAACACAATGCCTGCCCCCCCCCCCCCTCCCTAAGCCATGTTAGCGGAGGAGACATGCCCGCCTTTCAAACACATGCATGCCCCCCCCCCTCCCTAAGCCATGTTAGCGGAGGAGACATGCCCACCTTTCAAACACATGCATGCCCCCCCTCCCTAAGCCATGTTAGAGGAGGAGACATGCCCGCCTTTCAAACACATGCATGGCCTTCGGCACAGCTTGCTTCCAGCCCCTCCCCGAGCCCCCCTCGTATGTTCCCCCGATTCCAAGAAAGAGTTAATTCCCAAAAGTGCTTCCTAATGTTTTTGTAGATTGTTGGGAACACATGGGAGCTGCTGGGTGTGGTTGTAGAGAGAGAGGGGGGGGGGGGGGGGGAGAGAGGGGAGAGAGAGGGAGAGAGAGAGAGAGGGAGAGAGAGAGAGAGAGAGGGGAGAGAGAGGGAGAGAGAGAGAGAGGGAGAGAGAGAGAGAGAGAGAGAGAGAGAGAGAGAGAGGGAGAGAGAGGGGGGGGGAGAGAGAGAGGGAGAGAGAGGGAGGAGAGAGAGAGGGAGAGAGAGGAGAGAGAGGGAGAGAGAGGGAGAGAGAGAGAGAGAGAGGGAGAGAGAGGGAGAGAGAGAGAGAGGGAGAGAGAGAGAGAGAGAGAGAGAGAGGGAGAGAGAGAGAGAGAGAGAGAGGAGAGAGAGAGAGAGGGAGAGAGAGAGAGAGAGAGAGAGAGAGGAGAGAGAGGGAGAGAGAGAGGGAGAGAGAGGGAGAGAGAGAGAGGGAGAGAGAGAGAGAGAGAGAGAGAGGAGAGGGAGAGAGAGAGAGAGAGAGGAGGAGAGAGGGGAGAGAGAGGGAGAGAGAGAGAGAGGGAGAGAGAGGGAGAGAGAGGGAGAGAGAGAGAGGGAGAGAGAGGGAGAGAGAGAGAGAGAGAGAGAGGGTGGAGGCTCCTGCTTGCTCAGGACGTTTTACTTTGTTATTTTACCCCCCTGGTGCCAGTAAGAGTGGCTGCGCTAATCTCCTGACGGTGTCCGCGCGCTGTCCTCAAACTGTCCCCCGTGCCCACCTCCGCAGAGGGGTACACAGGGTGACGTGCAGGTTTATGCTGTACCACACCTACGTCTGCCATGTCCCCCCGTCTGATCTGTACACAGTGTCTTTAGGTCATCCCTGAGCCAGTTCGCTCACCCCCAAACAGTATGAATGAGACCAAGAGACTATATGAGCGTGAGAACATGTGGGGGTGGAATGGAGGAGTGGAGACAGAGAGAGAGGGATAGCCAAAGAGAGAGGAGGGCTGGTAAAAAAAAGAATTGTGTTGTTTTTTTATGATCTATTTGATAGGACAAATACTATATACCTAGACAAAGTGTTGTAAACCGGTTTTTCTGATGCAAGTATCATGGTGTTTAGCATATGCTAATTTTCAAGATGTTTGCTATATGGCTGTTGACTGTCTTTGACCTCAGCACGAGCTGGAAAGGAAACCAAACATGGAGGCTTGTCAGGTTGGCAGGATGAATTTAGAAGAATAGTGTAAGTGTTTGCACATGCGTGGGCGTGCAGGCTGCTCGTTAAACCGGTCCATCACAGTGGGTGTTTTGTGTTGTAAGTGTGTGTGTGGGTTCACCTGGAAGAGGTGGAGCGTACAAGGTGAAGACGTTGACTCACCTTACCTGCCCTCTCTGTCTATATGCACACTCCTATGCACAATCACATACACCCACATACATACTCACAAACAAATTCTCTCTCACACACACAAACACACACACACACACACACAGAGCCATTTTGTCTTATCCTGTAGGTATAATCAGTACAGTGAAATTTCTGCAGCACCCCCATAATGTCAAGTTTTTGGGGCATGATGCAGTATGGGGCATCATGCAGTATTTACTGCATTTTCCAACCCACAGAGGAGAGAGAGTCTTTGACGTTTGAAAGTAAAATCTTGAGGAGAGTATTTCAAAGGCAGACAGTACCCCCCCCCCCTTCTTTTTTCACCAAGAATGTGATAGGTTAAAGAAAATGTACCCAAGGGAAAGACTTAAGCAAAGCGTGGAAGAAACAGCATGCAGCATCCGACTCTCTCTGTCAAACAGATGGCTGCATGAGTGTTGACTGCACTGCTTGGATCCTGAACCCAAGACTTCACAGCCATAAGTCTTAGGAATTCACACTGCAGAAAAAAACAAATATGAATATAAGTCTGAGCTGAGGTCAGACTTGGCGAAGTGTTTACTTTCGGAAGCTAAGCGTCGTCATGCTGCCTCTGTCCAAGCGTCACTGGTCTGTGAATAGCGGCGAGGAAAGCCAGTTTTTCTGGGCCATGTGGTTTACCTTTGATTTGATGCTGCAAGCAAAGGCATCTTTGGTTTTTCTCTCACCCTTTGTTACGGTTGCTGATTTAAGGTGTAAATTATAAGGCATAAACAAACAGACAAGGAGGATATTTTTAGCACTGGAACCAAAACAGGAAATCTGTGTAAGGAAAAGCAAAGCAGTGGCTACCTGATCTGGGACCTGTGCGAGCTGGCCTACTTGGCTTCAGATCCAGATGGGCCTGTTTAGATTTGTTGTGAGATGTTTAGAAATGTTTGTACCCCGTTATGTGTATCCTGTTTTAGGGGAGAACTACTGTTTCACCAGTAAACACAGGTAATTAATTGCAAGATAAGTTGCTTATCTTAATAGTTGTGGCTCTGGGACACACACACACACACACACACACACTTAGAGAGAGAGAGACAGACAGACAGACAGACAGACAGACAGAATAAAAGGGATACATACAGAAACACACACATAAGCAAGAGAGGGAAGGAACAGAAAGAGGCATAAACAAACATACATACACTTATAAAACAGATGCTAGTGACTGATATTCCTCTAAGAGAGAAAACTGTTTCAGGGCAGCATATTTGGCTTTCTTATTTTTGTAAGACTGTTGTGTAAGGGGTAGACTGCGCAGGTCATGTACGTCCTGATGTCTGTGAGGATGCCGTGCTGCTGTTTGCCCGCATCATTGGCCGGTCAATCAGTAGTCAGTTCCCACAGAGGAAACTGGAGTGAACAAATATAAGATTTATCAGAAGCGGTCCAAAAGTTCAGCAAAACACCCAAATATTGTGCTTCCTTCCTTGCTGTGAAAAACAAACATTTCAGTAGTGGGATCTTGTCCGTGGCCATTGTTTTGAAAAGGATAACTTTACATTAAAACAAGCAACCGAATAAGCTCCCAAAACATTGCACTAAAGTGTGAATTCCACGATGTGAAGTACGCCACTGAGCATGTGCAACTGACAAATGACATCACATCGTGTGAGGCTGTCAACAAATCTGTGACCTTGATTTAGGACCGTCGTGTCTCCTTATGACATGTCCTGTTTCAAAATGTCTTGTTAAAAGTTACAAAGTACAATGAATCAGAATGTTTGTGTGAGGTGTATATTTTGTTCAGATAATATAAAAGTTTGAAGATAGCTTTCAAGCCTCGTAATGGCCATACCGTTTGCATAAGGAACAGTTTTCTGACAGCTGGTTACCCCGTGGAGTAGAAGATTCTAGATAGCAGTGTAAATACACCTTAGAGCTTTATGACTGGACTCTGAACTCTCCTGAGGTGACGTGGGTCAGGCATAGACAAAAACTAAGCAGTGTAGTATCAATAGTTACTACAGGCAGTCTCTCTCTCTCTCTCTCTCTCTCTCTCTCTCTCACTGTCTCTCGCTCTCTGTCTCTCTCACTCTCTCTCTCTCTTTCACACACACACACACACACACACACACACACACACACACATACACACACACACACACACACACAGCCATTTTGTGTTATCCTGTAGGTATAATCAGTACAGTGAAATTTCTGCAGCACTTCTTGACTTTTACTATTAAAGGTCAATTCTTCCTGTTGTATTTTTGTCTGTTCCTCAGGTTTTGATAAATGTACAGAATTATACAGTATACAGTTATACACTAGAGTATTATTGAACAGTAATAGCATGTTAAAGGCAATAACATCTTAAGGGCTAATTAACTTTGGAAGACGTTAACATGGGGGCTGAAAAGTAAGTTCGTGTACGTGTTTCACACAGCCACACCTCTGACAGGAATGATCACCACATTTTTGTGGGGCCCATGCTCATAGTAGGTTGCCAAACAGAGTATGATTTATGATGCAATGTAATCTGGATACCAATGCAAATTGTCCCAAGTATTATAAACATAAAAGTAAGGTGATTTAACTATTGAACTGATAGAGAGAGGATGAAGGAGAGAGAGGGAGAATTACAACGTTCCTTTAAGCTATTTGAAATTTGTGACAGTGAGATTTGTGGGGCCCCATAAGACCACGCCTTCGTGTTGTGAAAATGTATACTTGAGAAATCACACCACCCGGCCCCGCCCCGTCGAGGTCCGCCCCGCCCATCTTCTAGCCACGTTCAAATTGGCCTGATGTATCCAAACAACGCAAACTTACTACCGGCATCCTCACATAACCCTAGCGCGTAGAGTGCACAGAGCATCAGTGAAAAGACGTGGATGCAAATTTACCCCTGTCTATGTCACAGCCAGTACGACCCAGACTAGGTTACATTTATCAGCACAAACACATTCTTACAACGTTGGAGAAAGTAACTTTAAATACTTAATTAGTAAAATCAGTGTTCCTCTTCTTACTGTACGAACCTCTAACGGAAATGCGGTTAATATTTCATTCACACATTCTGGAACAAGCTTTGCTCCTGTTTTTTGTGATCTTCGCCATCAACCCGGTGACAACACGTAAGTATAAATGCTGACACTTTATAGCCTATGAAGAATTTAGAAACCATTGACGAAATGGGAACTGTAAAGCGTGTGTATACTGCACCCACGTTATTTTGCAACATTTACATCTCATAGCGTTCCATGACCCTATCTGCACTGATAGTGTCCTTTATGGAAATACAAATTTACTGATTATCTGTTTCGTTATTGTCCTTGGAAATTAATTATTTATGCATCTTCACGTTTTCTTTTCAGTGCGCCTATATGTGTTAGCAAGAGGCGGGTATGTGGGGGAGGGGTGGTATGAATGAATGTAGGTCAAAGTCGCAAAAGATTTTTTTTTTTTTTTTAAGAATTTTGGGATTATCAACAGTTTACAGTTTGCTAAGAACCGCATTTTCTAGTTTTTATTTTCAATCATAGAATGATGTATTAGTTCAAGTTACCCTAAAAATAATGTGATGTTCAAGTTTAGGCAAGTTTTTTCATGTTCAACAGGCATGGTGAGGTCTTGTAAAACCTGCAGAAGCTGCAGGTGACAGTTACACCGCTGTTATGGCAAATAGCCAACACTAAATGAGCAGATAAGTGGATATTATAAGTATGTCATGTAGTTTTAGTCTTGATAATTGCCTCGGTGGTTTTCATCAATTCTAACTTTACGGGCGTGTGTCACTCACGAGGGAAAGTAGGCCTACCTATACCTAGGTGTCACCTCCAGATAGGACGAAACGTGCACACAATTATAGCAACGCAGTAAAGATAAGCGTTGGAGAGCGTCATGTGTAACACACCGGCAGTTTTCTCAGCCACCAACCACGTTCCAGATACATAAATACACATCGCTGGGCGAAAAGCCCATCATTTGTCAACCCTTCTGTTTTTCTAACGAGCTCTGAGCCTTGTAAAGTAGTGCCCATGAATGGCAATGAACGCAGAGAGCCAGGAACGTGTTGGGACTGGTCAAGTCCGTAAGATTTATTTTCCAACACAACAGAGCTTTGTCTCTTTCCAGCACTGTATGACAGCCGCGCAGTGGCCTCTGTGTGTGTTCAGTCAGACTCTGGGCCCACGTCCTTATTGTCTATTGTCTGTTCTGAGAGAATTTGTTTGAATGCTTTCACCACTCGGAAGGATGTTGACTGTTGTTGTCAGCCTCTGACATAAACAAAATAAGATACCATGATTACGTTTGTTTTAACGTTTGAGACGCATCATGTCTTTCAGATGTTAAGAGTTACTAAATCTGGCCTCATACCTTTTTTTAGTGTGGCCAAATGTGACTTATAGTATTACAGGATTACAGTCTATGTATATCTAGTCTAGTTAGAGATTTTGTCTTCTGAAAATAGATACTTGGATGATTATTGTGTTGTCTGCAACTGCATTTCTCAGAGAAACTAGACAGAAAAAAAGAATTAAACTACAGTATGAAATCTTTAAGGGTTTACTGAGGTTAGCCTAACTGTTTACCAACAGTACTCTGTGCCAAAGAGAGTATTAGATCACTGAGTTGCTACTCTACTCAAGTCAGCAGTTTGCCTTTCACTGCGCTTTTTTTTTTAAACTACAGTAAGCATAACAGACCCCGAAAGACTCCAGTCTCACACTCCAGTTGCACTGTGATTGGCTGAGAGGGGAACCTCCACATATGGTTTCCTTTCACCTTGACTTTGCCCAGAAGTGCATTCCTTTGGGTCACGCCTTTCTAGGAAGGGATGTCAGCCAGCCAGAGGGGTAGTTGAGACAGTCTCCAGTGTAACCTAAAGCTTGGCCAGCACAGACACAACACTGGGAGGCCGGGGTAGGAGGAGAGTTTTTCTATCATTCAGCGTCAGCTGCTCAGCAACTCTTAGGGGGCTTTTAGACCTATAGTTCAACTGCTTTGGTCTGCACTAATCAGAAAAATGTTACAATGTAGCAAACAGACGTGGGTACGGTTTGCTTTCACATATGCACAATTCTAAAAGAAACCAAAATAGACCGCAAAGACCATCGGCATTTTTGATAATAATAATGCAATAAACTCTACTGTTCCGTCCAATTTGGCTTGGTTGCTTTCACACCAGAGAAAGCGTACCAAAGAAGGGCAGATAAAGCGGTCCGAGACCACCCCTTTTCACCCCTTGGACCGGTTGATTTGGTGCGCATCAAAGTACCGAGATTGCATTCACACCAACAAAAACGAACCAAACTAAGAAATTTTGGTTCGAATGGGACGTTTGGTGCGCACCAAATGTTGTCAGTGTGAAAGCACCCTTAAATACACTTACAGAGACTGCATACGACACTGAGCCACTGACAAGACGTCAGACAAGCCCACAATCAGCTACCACATGTGGTCCTCGTGAAGGTAAATTAAGAGTTGGCTCGCCCATTAGTTACCCAACACAGAGGTCATTACAGTAGGCTATATTCATGCTCAACCATAGAGGCTTAATCCCTTAACTGTCCATGCCATGACCTCTTGAGTATTAAAAGTGCCTGACACAATTACATTTTACCCTAATAAACAAAACTTTTTTTGAAGGCTGAGTGGTTTTAAAGGTAAACAGAGGAGTCCTGTTCCTTGGTGGCCTCTCTGCCTTTAATACCATAGTTCATGCCCTAAAGATCTCCTTTGCTAAGACACCACTCTAACAATAGGGATATCTAAAAATATATACCTTCAGTTTTGAACCCAGGGAGGAACCTTGACTAGTTGAACCTTGACTGACTGCAGACAGCTAGTGAACAGTAGATAAACAGGAGGTGAAGGCACAGGTGAATGAGAGAGTGTGCTAAAACAGGAAGGTTCCGATAGGAAGCCCACAGTCAAGGCTGCTTTCATCTCCATGGCAAACGGTGAGCTGGTGACGGAGGGGTTCATTAGCAGCGGTGGGCGGCCCCTGAAAACAGGCTCTGTCCATTCACATACATGATGAATGATGACAGCCCCCGGCACAAAAAGGCAGTTACATGCGTGCACTAGACTGTTTGATTTGACCCACTGTAGTTTGGCCTATATTTGTGGTTTTGTCTTTTGGGTTACCAGACAAATCTATTTGCAGGTGCAACTGCAGTTGGTGTACTTTCTGTGTTAATTTAGTGCTGGAGACTGGAGTGGAACATTTTTAGTGTGAAACTGTCAGCCTTGATTGCAGGATGAGTTGTAAACAGTCTGTAATTGCAGACGTCCACTTACATCATGCCTCTTCATTCATTCATGCATTCATTCATTGGCTTTGGTCTGCCAGCTGACACGTCAAAGCCCATGGGGCAGGCCAGGTCTGGCCCTCCCTGAGTAATTATGCAGGACGTCAAGTCGACCCAGTTGGCAGGCGATGGTGTGATTGGTTTGCGCCGCCCTCCTGTTGGATGTCAGGAACAGGTGACCGTACCCTGGCTGGCCCTCTAATGGAGCTCACGGGGCATCATCACACCCCTGACGTTTCCTAGAATGGCCTGCAGTGACAGCTCTTCCACCTCGCTAAACAGGGAGATGGAATGGGTCTTGCTGGTGGACTTTGTCGGGTAGCAAGTCTCTGTTAAACTCGAGGACAGGGATCCGGTTGTCTTTAGCAGCATCATCAGGTTAATAGATGTTTCACTGGAGGCTATTCCATTTTAGTCTCCTAGCACACACCAATATACTGGTACACACACAATTTATTTGATTAGGTTTTTGTTGTTTTACCTGAGTTGCACCATGCCACAGTGACAATTTTCTTGTTCGTTTGTACAGACAGGGAAAAAGACGTGCTTCTGATTCGGATTACTCTTATCTCAGTCTTATATCACATTTTTTACCCCCTGAATAAGACCTGGAAGCATCTGAATAAAGCACTGTTGAACAGGTTGGCCTGCCAGTCCCTTCTGCCCCCCCCCCACCCCCCACTTGGTGAGAAGAGTTTTACTCCTACCCAAGGCACTAGCATATGCTTAGATGTGTACTAGCTCAAGCTTGAGGACCTTTATGCTTCTCTCTCCACCTGTGTAATAACCAACATGAGCCGACCCCACCTAGACTTAGAAAAACAGACACGCCTGGTCCTTGCGTGGGTTGTGTGGTTGTTTTTCGGGGATGAGCAGAGAGAGATTTGACTGTGGCGAGGCGGTGGGGCTGTTAGTCCACGTGTAAACATGTCTGTGATGATGTGTCATGGTGGAAGGGGCAGGGCGCTCACTCTGCTCTGTTTGCACAGGGGTGGCTGAACTCTACACAGTGTTATCACACTGGTGCCCGGGAGATTGCATGCTGCGTGTTTGAACTGCCATGCAAACATGGAAATGAGAAGATATGTTAGGGGAGCTGATAGTAGCCTATGGGATAACCCATATAGGTGCGCTGATAATGTAACACAATACCACTTGGGAGAAAACACATAGTCATGGATGATAAATTGGACCATTAGATCTTAGATTAATACTTCTTTCCATATTTCCTCCACCTTAGAAAGCACTCTCTGAGCTATTGTTATTGCAAAGAACGGCATTTGTGAGGGTCATTATTTAAGCCATATGCAATTTTCATATCTCACAGAGGCTGGCACATGCAGCTCCAGGCACTTTCAGTGTGGCAATGGGAAGTGCATCCCCCTGAGGTGGTCGTGTGATGGCACGGATGACTGTGGAGATGGCACAGATGAGCTGCCTGCTGTCTGCAGTGAGTACTCTTTCTCTCTCACCCCTGCCTCAGGATACTCTGTCCTGTTATCCTGTACAGGATACGCTATCCTGTAGTCATGGCTGTCTTACATTACTGGTTAAATAAATAAGACTAGAATTCTAGTGGTATGTATGTATGTATGTATGTATGTATGTATGTATGTATGTATGTATGTATGTATGTATGTATGTATGTATGTATGTATGTATGTATGTATGTCTATCTGTCCGTCTGTCTGTCTGTCTGTCTGTCTGTCGAAAACAATCATTAATGCAGGGTTACGCGTACAACCAGGAGCCATATGAGGCATGTCCAGCATACAGATACCAACCCTGTGACAGCAGTCTTCCATGTGTGTCATTCCCTGTGCCGTGTCTTTTCGCAGTGGCCAAAACATGCAAGCCGACCGAGTTCAGCTGTGGCGGGCGGCTCAACCAGTGTGTGCCCGAGTTTTGGCGCTGTGATGGAAAAGCTGACTGTGAGAACGCTGCAGATGAGGCGGGGTGTGGTGAGTCTCCTTTCTCCGTCACCTCCGTCACCTCGGCCCTGGCGTAGATGGTTACATCTGGGCCTTGGTTGAGATTGTTGCTCTTTTTGACAACGTTGCTGTCATGTTCTGTCTGTAAAACAGATCGTGTTGGACGCCATCTTCTGTCTGTTGCAGTAAAACAGATTGTGTTTATTTTGGAATTTAGTTTTTATTTTAGCGTTTATTTTAGATATTTAGCATGTAGGACTTCAGAACATCTAAAAGCATCATGCTCTTTTTAGGTAATATAGAGATTCACGTTTTTATGTAGCTGTTATCTCATCAACTTCTATTTGCATCTTAATTCTCTTCCAAACTGTCTCTGACTGCCAGCCCCAAAGGAGTGCACCAACAACGAGTTCCGATGTGCCAGTGGCCAGTGCGTGTCCGCGTCCTTCGTGTGTGACGATGATGCCGACTGCGATGATGGCAGTGACGAAGCGTCCTGCCCGCCCACCACCTGCAGCGCCATCTCCTTCCGCTGCAACAACTCCCTGTGCGTGCCCCGTCTCTGGGTGTGTGACGGAGACGCCGACTGCACCGACGGTTCGGACGAGCTTCCCGGGACGTGTGGCCCGCGCCTCAGACCACCCGTGAGGCGCTGCACCCCCCAGGAGTTCCACTGCGGCAGCGGCGAATGCATCCACAAGAGCTGGAGGTGTGACGGCGGAGATGACTGCCTGGACCGCTCGGACGAAAGCAACTGCTGTGAGTTTATGGCCTCATGGCTAAAGATGAACAGTCTGGTGCAGCATCAAGACTAATCAGTTGGAGAATAAAATCCAGTGGTGTGCTTTAGACCCCATGGTTCTGTTTCTGTGCTTGTTTGTTTGTTTGTCATGGTTCTGTTTTTTTTTGTCAGATCTTTTTAAATTAGAACCTTTAACATTTTCTGCTTTTTAGATTACTACAGACATATAAATAAGGATAAAATAAAAAAGAAATAACTGAAAATTACTTCATTTGTCTCACTTCCATCCTCTGTCTTTAGCACGCGCAACCTGCCGCCCAGACGAGTTCCAGTGTGGTGATGGAACCTGCATCCATGGCAGCCGGCAGTGTAATCACGTGTATGACTGCAAAGACTTGAGTGACGAGCTGGGCTGTGTTAATGGTACTTTCCTCTTTTCCCTTCTTTTTCTTCTCTTCTCTTTTCTTCTCTTCTAACAATAGTGTTTTTCCTACTCAAGTTTTAGTTTGATTAGTATATATATATATATATATATAGCAGCTGTTGTGCAAGCTCAGTTGCTAGATAAATCTTTTTACAAATCATAAATAATTAAACCAGATGTTTTTCCTACTCAGGTTTTAGTTACTTTGATTAGTATATATATATATATATATATATATATATATATATATATATATATATATATATATATATATATATATATATAGCAGCTGTTGTGCAAGCTCAGTTGCTAGATAAATCTTTTTACAAATCATAAATAATCAAACCAGATGTGAAAGCAAGCTGTTATATTAATAAATATAACAATTACAATTTTGCACTGTACTACTTATTATCCTCCATCCTTTCCCAGTATACATAGATCTTCTGTATTAGCCAGTCTATGTTTCTCTATGTGCCAGCATATCCCAGTGTCTCACTTGTGTTTCCCTTGTCTGCAGTCACCCACTGTGAGCCCCCAACCAGGTTCAAGTGCCGTAGCGGGGAGTGCATCGGCATGGAGAAGGTGTGCGACAAGAAACGCGACTGCAGGGACTGGTCGGACGAGCCACTCAGAGAATGCGGTGAGTAGTTGTCTGGGGCAAGCAGCTGATCACTGCTCAGATCAGGCCCCTGATCTAGTGCAGGCCAGTAAAGAGGCCAGAGGTTGCAATTCAGCCCACAGCTGTAGCCAACAGTTCCAGAGGGTTCTGGAAAAACATGGCCCTAGTGTTAGTGTGTGGGCTAAGATGCATGGAATTGCTGAGAGGGTTCAAATTACTGGCTGCGTTCAGTCCTAGATTATGACCTGTCCATTGCACTGAACTTTGGGGTTTGGACTGTTTGTGTTCCACCCAGTGAATTGACAGTACGTTTTTTTCCTTTACAGATTCTAATGAGTGCCTGTACAACAATGGTGGGTGCTCACATATTTGCAATGACCTGAAGATTGGATACGAGTGCCGATGCCCCCCAGGTTTCCGTTTAGTGGACAACAAGCGCTGTGAGGGTAGGTCCCCCAACGTCTCCCACACACATTCTTGCATAAACACTGCACTTTTTTGCTATGATTCTCACCATAAAAATGTAGTGGATATTTTTTTTGTCAGGCACAGATTGCAGTAAAGCGAGACTGTGCAGGTGGACACTGTTTCCAACTAAATATCTTGCATCATAGGCAGAGATTTTTTCATTGGGGTCATTAGTCAGTACTGGAGGGTGGACATCAGACTGCTGCACATGTGCGAGGTGGCTGGGCTTGTATTTGCTTTTCCTGGGAATCAGGCACTGATTCGAATTAATGTCAGTGGGTGGAATCAGAGGATAAAAAAGCACACGCTGTGCTTTGTGCCATGCCTGCATACTCTCACCATACTATCTCAGCATAATCAAAGTATTGACCCAGGCTTCCCTGGAACCCGATTGCAGTAAGTGAAATGTAACCATGCCCCGCTTTTCTGACTGTGTCTGTGCAGACATCGATGAATGTGCCAACCCAGACGTGTGCAGCCAAACATGCATCAACCAGATTGGGAGCTACAAGTGTGAGTGTCAAGAGGGATATCAGATTGACCCCTCCACCAAAGCCTGCAAAGCCATTGGTAGGTGACCCCACACAGCCTTCATGTTGCATGACCTATTCACTGTAACAGATGCTACTGTATTCCATTACACAATTATAATGATGTGAACCCACAAAACTGGGCCTCTGACCTCTGTTTGTGTTTTGAAATCTGACAGGTACGGTGGCCTACTTGTTCTTCACCAATCGGCATGAGGTCAGGAAGATGACGCTGGACAGGAGCGAGTACGTCCGCGTCATCCCTCGACTGAAGAATGTGGTGGCCCTGGATATGAATGTCGCCTCCAAGGAGATCTTCTGGTCTGACATTTCCCAGAAGAAGATCTACAGGTAAATACCATCTTACCTCACACTCCATGGTCTCCAATGTTATTAAATGCAAACTGCCACAGTGCTTTAACAGCCATAAGTGCTGTAAATCCAAAACAATCCAATGCTTGCCACGTTTTCAGTATTGATGAGCCTTTTCTGCTTATTTCAACACAAAATTGCCCCTTGGGGATAAGAAAAAGACTTTGACCTTGACCTTGGTCCTCTTCTATCCTCTCCTCTTAGAACCACTATGGACACAGCGTCAGATACCTCCAAGCATGCCATCGTCATTGGTGAAGGCATTGATGCCCCTGAGGGCCTTGCTCTGGACTGGATCCATGGGACCATCTACTGGACTGACAGCCTCCGTGGTACCATCTCTGTGGCAACTGTAGACGGGAACCGTCGGAAAACCCTGTTCAAGGAGGGCCTGGCCAAGCCTCGTGCCATTGTGGTGGACCCAATTCGCAAGTAGGTTTAAAAAACCCTCAAAATCATGTTTGAGAGTTTTGAATGATGGCAATATATTTTGTAGGTTAATACAATTGCCATCTATCACCATCAAAGATTTGCTTGACCCACAGTCAACACTCTCTAGCTTACTCCAGATTCACATATTCTCCCACCCCATATTCAGTGTTTGTGTACAGTTGGAAGTTTGCCTTTGAGCGACGAGTCAGAGCAAACATGTGTTAGCAGCATAGGTCAAGCAAATCCATAACATGACTGTTGTTACCCGGGGGGCTCCCGATCTTATTTTTAACTTCTGTGGGAATGTAACATTTGTGTTTGCACTTCCCAGCTTTATGTACTGGACTGACTGGGGAAACCCTGCGAAAATCGAAAAGGGAGGCTTGAATGGAGGGGACCGTAACACTTTGGTGGAGGATGATATCGTGTGGCCTAACGGCATTACCCTTGGTGAGTGTTCATACAAATCAGCCATCCAGCCTTCCAGCCTTCCAGCCTTCCAGCCTTCCAGCCTTCCAGGAGTAGTTGTACTACTGGACAAAAAACAGACACCACTCTGCATTCATTTATTCATTATTAGCTCTGCACTCACTTATTCATTATTTTAAAACATAACTTGGTCTTGCCATTTTGGATTGGAGAACCCTAACCCTAACTAGGAAACCCTTACTACTTCTTTCTCTCTTTTACCTTTGTTAGACTTGTTGAACCAGCGTCTGTACTGGGTTGATTCAAAGCTCCATACCCTCTCCAGCATTGATGTCCAGGGAGGTGGCCGTCGCACACTCATCATAGACCAGCAGAGGCTGGCCCATCCTCTCAGTGTCACTGTGTTTGAGGTAAGTAGGGGGAAACAGATGATCTTCCATACGACCAACAAATACGGCATTCATATACCATCTGTTGCTCTTTGATTTGCAAGGACACACAGCCTTTTTGTTTGTTTAGTTAGCAACCTTAAGAATTACAATGCACTTTTCAATTGCATTTTCTAGTTCTTTGTTAGTTGAACGTATGATTTCAGTCTGACTAACATGTTTACTTGTGTTCTGATCTTTGTCAAATTAACACAAGAACCATATTTTTAAACTTTACATGTTATAGTCCTGAGTGTCATTTGTCTGACTGAGCCCCTGCATTATTCCTTTTTAACATCAGGAGAAAATCTTCTGGACAGATGTCAGCCAGAATGCCATCCTGAGTGCTAACCGTGTCACAGGTGGGGACATCACCCCTGTGGCGGAGCACCTGACATCACCGGAGGACGTTGTGCTGTACCACAACCTTAAGCAACCCACTGGTACGGAGCCATAAGTGTAGCTTAGAGCAGTTCAACTATGCAGTTGCAAATTGATAGCTACTTTTCAACAAAAAAGGTAATGAACTAAATAAAGGGCAGGAAGTGACCAGGATCCTAATGATAATTCTCTGCAATCACAGCTATCAACTGGTGTCGAGGGGGCAACGGAGGGTGTGAGTACCTGTGCCTAGCGGCTCCCCAGGTGTCCAGATACTCTCCAAAGTATACCTGTGCCTGTCCCGATCACATGGTTGTCGCCAAAGACATGAGAAAGTGTATTCCAGGTGAGTTTGCCAAGAAGTTACTGACACAGTCCAAGAGACTTTTCTTCTGAAGCAGTCAGTTGCTGACTCTGAGTTGACTTGCTGTTCTTTGGGTTCAACGTAGCTCCAGCAACACCATCTCCTGCAGAGCCCAAAGTTCCTGTGCAGCCTCCTGTTGTGCCCAAAGTTCCATCCACCAGTCGCTCCCCACCACCCCCTCCCAAAACCACAACTCAACAACCTCAAGCCCCCGTCACCACCAGGAAACCCATCCCGGCCAGAACTCCAGCCAAGCCCACACCTCCAGGCAGACCCATTCGGCCAGAGACACCGAAGGCCCCTGAGATTGCTGCAAAGGTCCCCGTCACCTCTCAGCCAGGTACGTCAGGAGACTAAATGGCACCAAAGAGGTTCAGGTGCTCTTATTTAGTTTTTAAATGGTCTTCAGTGCAAAAGGGCCACAACTGTGAAATATCCATGTTGGTGAGTTGGTTTACACTCCCTGACCTATGCATTCTCTGCCTCCATACAGAAGGCCAAACAATAGGTGTTGCCAAGGTCATTCCTGAGAAAGCACCATCAAACTCAGTCACCCTCTACATTGCACTGCCAATAGGTAAGACATTGTCAACTCAAATGATAAAAGACTCTGTTTAACCCGTCAAAATTACCCAAAGGACTATCTCCTGGAGCCTGAATATTTTTTCTCATTGTTTTCCACGAAGCGGTTGTGTGTCTGGTGGCTTTTGGTATTGGGGCCATGTTCCTGTGGAGGCAGTGGAAGCTGAAAAACACCAACACCATCCACTTTGACAACCCTGTGTACCAGAAGACCACAGAGGACCAAGTCCACATATGCAGAAACAACTCAGATGGCTACCTTTATCCTGTGGTAAGGAACAACAACTCATCCTAGTTCTTTGACTTTACAGCAGTCCTGTCCTGTTAGAACCAACCTGTAATATTCCCGGGTACAGATCTGTGTTCAAATGTAAAGAACGTTTGTTAGTTAGGTGTAAACCACAATATTTTCTTGATTTCAATTCTTAACTTAGGAAGTGTGTCAAGTTGTCTACCTTTGGCACAAAATACAATCTAGCATGGATCACTTTCATCATAAATTTGTACTTTAATTTGTATTTTTGCTTTCTCAATCTGATACCAGCCTTAATAACATATCCATTTTGTTCCAGCGGCAGGTGGTCAGCCTGGATGATGAAATGCCTTGATGTTTGCGTTGGTGGCCATGTCTGTGGAACCAAGGAGGGGACGAAGATCAAAGTCATGATTTATATGGAGGTTCTCAGAGGTCCCTTTCTTTCTAAGCATTTTAGGGGGGGGGGGAAGAAATGTCCCATTTTATCGCAGCACCACCATGACCAAAAAACTGTGAACATTGCTTCAGGATGAGAGCCATATATCGCCTATCCAGGGTACTAAGGGCAGGGCCTGGGGTCAATGCAGAAGTCCTTGATTGACAGGAGAGTGCCTACCCGATCCACACAGGCACATTTCAGCAAATTGTATCATTCAGTGACCCCCCTCCCCATCAGCTCCAAGAAGACCTCATGTGTATGTTTGATTTTTATCTTTGTTTTGTAGTTTAAGGCTTAAATCATGGGTTGTGTGTGTGTGTGTATGTGTGTGTGTGCGTGTGTGTGTGTGTGTGTGTGTGTGTGTGTGTGTGTGTGTGTGTGTGTGTCTGTGTGTGTGTGTCTGTCTGTCTGTCTGTGTCTGTGTCTATGTGTTCATAAAAATACCACCTTTAGAAAGAGCCAATGGCACGGCCTATAGGTCTGTTGCTTTTTAAAGAGAGAATGTAGATCACAAATTTGTGTTCAGTACACCTGGAATCTTTTCACTACCTCTGCCTTAGTAACACAAAGTCTCGAGCACCCTCAAGGCAGAGATAGGTGTATATTTATAATGCAAACCACATGAAGCCCGTAACTGCAAACACTACTTTGAATGTTTCTAGATGGCTAGTTAAACCCAGCCGCTGAGTTTCACTTACAAATGGGCTTTACTGGATTTTTCAGTGCCTACATAGAAGAAAGTGCCTATAAGCTATTCTAACTGTGCCTTGATTTCAATGCAGTTTACTTTGGCTTAAGAGCAGTCCACCTGTTTTGTGTTGTATTTATACTAAACGTGTCACATTATCTGTAAAGAGCTAGCAGATTTAGTTCAAATGCAGGTCAATGCAGTGTTTTAAGAGGTGCTACTTTTATTTTGTTTCGTTTTTTTGTGTTTGTGCAATTTTACTTGTTTGATGGTCCAGAGAGTGTGATGGTCCATCCACACTTTTCTTAAGTTTAGATTTAGGCCCACAGGAAACACCCCACTGTCCACTCTTTCTGCTCTTCTATAACTGGTTTGTTGGTAATTTGGTATTATCCATTAGTTCATTTTTGATTGAGTTCACTTTTAGGAAAAGTTGGAAGCTTCCTTTAAGTATAAAATCATTCCAAATGTATCCTTGTTTTCATCTGTCACAATGCTAGGGTGTCAGAAATACGAAATGCAGAACATTTTTTCCTCGTTATGGAGCAGGGCCTCCATAAATCTCTTGTCAAAGCACATGAGAAGATGCCCGTGGGGCTGTCCGTCCATCACAGCAGACCTCTGTGTTTACACCCGAAATGTGTAGAAGCGTTAAACGCATTGCACCCTGGGATTGTGAGAAAGAGGGCAGTATGTCTGTAGTCTGTAAATGCTTTACCCTTGCTTGTTTCAAAGGTGTTCTGGTGAGTGGTTTTATATGTATATATATTTTATGGGCAAAAGGGAGTGCCAATATAATTTCATTTCATTTTTTACCCTGTATTAGGTACTAGTGCAGAAGTATTGTTCACCTTTGAAATAGCAGATATTTTGATGTATTTGTAAATACTTTTTTCTGTAAATACTTATAATTGTTTGTGCTTCATCTTTGTCCTGGCTTTGTACATTGTAAACAAACTGAAATGCTTCTATGTAGGCTGTTTATCTGGAAACAGTAATTCACTAAAAACATCACTGGCATCTCTTCATTGAAGTCAATGAAGTCAATTTCAGTTATGACAATGTTAATTAATCACTGATTTTATTACACATGTAATAAAGTCACTTTATCTGAAATGATTTCCATTAAAATAGAGAATTTTCAAATTAGCCTACTTAAAATCAACATGTATAGCACTTCACCCTAAATTGTTTGTACAGTCAAATATCCTAGCAAACTTTGTCCCAATTAAAGAAGCTGAATTTAAATGATGAAGGCATTTTCTGCAGTGCTCATCTAAATCATTTCATATATTTATTTTAAATATTGTCCAGACTAACGTTGTAAATATAAAATTCCAGATGTGATTGTGAAATCAGAAACCATGTGTCTGAAGTAAAACTATAAAAAACATTGTCTCTGTTGTTTGACATTTTCTAACACATTATGTAGAAAAATCTAGAAAAACACTTAATTTGTAGTTTTCCCATCACATGAAATGAACATATTCTCCCATAGTCTTATGTTTGTCTTCTACATCCTCAGCCCTGTAATTTAACAGAATATGACTGTTATGAACACAATTTTACACACAGTGTAAATTAAAAATACATTTTATACTAGTAAATGGCCATGTATTGATAAACCCTTCAGGCTATACAGTCCTCTGCATGGTCAGTGCAAGTTTGAACCACTGTTATCTAAAGGCCACTTTTAGGGCATGAAAGAGTGCTCTTCCTCGTTGAGTGCCTTTAACCTCATAAAGAGACCAGTATCGTGACACCTCAGTATGCCACAAAAAAACACACGAAGGGTCAGGGGTAAAGAAAGTTCTGGATCTCAGAGGGGGCACAGGTCAAGTGCTAGCTTTTTTCCCCCATCTGATGTTCAGTGGTCGGGGTGTAAGTTTTCTTCACAGAAGACCATTTCCACTTGTGTTTGCACTGCAAGCTAGACAGTCTGATGTGCTTTCCAGCAAAGTTTCATCTCAGGAAATCTGAATCTTGAAAGCTATTTAGATGTTTGATGTTAAACATAGGTGAGTTAATACAGCTGAAGGCC
>CM050216.1:28816242-28941242 GCA_027475355.1 Coilia nasus
TCATGATAAAAAAAAAAATTGTTGTAAACGTAAGCATTCTCTAGATAATAGGCCAAATGACATTTTTTACAATTACAGCGCCCCCTATGGACCAAATTTTATGGCATGTTCTGTGGTGTTAGAGGTCTTTCTGGTGATCGTGCATGACGTATTTTGCGCAGTTCCCACCTTCTCGGTCCAAGATATTAGCAACTCAAAATCCCAATTTTTGCATTTACCCATATAACTAGGTGGCGCTATGCTTCAAGTGAGAGTTTATGGGCTGGGTCGATACATCTTTGTAACACCGACATACTAACACAAAATCGTTGTCTTGGGCAAAATTGTTGACAAGTTTTTTAACAAAAACTGTTTTTTGACACCTAGCTTCGCCAATAAACATCGCCCCCTATGACGAAATGTCACAACATTTAGTACACATGAAAAGAAAGCTGTTTAGAGATGGCATGTCAACTTTGATCAAATTTGAGCAATTAAAAGCCAAGATACGGCCATTTGAAGAATTTTAAGCTACGTGTTAAATGTTCATTGACGTGTAACTTCGGAACGGTTTATCTCAAGATAAATCCTTTGATAACTTTTTGTCAGCATTGTCTGTAGATGACATATACCAAATTTGGTGAGATTCACATTAACGGCCTATGACGAGTTCGTTCAGATTCGTTTTCGCAATATTAAAATGTCACGGAAATTGTTTTCGTTGGAAGTGGGCGTTGACCAGTGTTTTCAATGCGTGAGGGTCAATAGATTTCACGATAAAAAAAAAATTGTTGTAAACATAAGCATTCTCTAGATAATAGGCAAAATGATATTTTCTACAATTACAGCGCCCCCTATGGACTACATTTTATGGCATGTTCTGTGGTGTTAGAGGTCTTTGTTGTGATCGTGCATGACGTATTTTGTGCAGTTCCCACCTTCTCAGTCCAAGATATTGGCAACTCAAAATCCCAATTTTTACATTTACCCATATCACTAGGTGGCGCTATGCTTCAAGTGAGAGTTTATGGGCTGTGTCAATACATCTCTGTAACACCGACATACTAACACAAAATCGTTGTCTTGGGCAAAATTGTTGACAAGTTATTTAACAAAAACTGTTTTTTGACACCTAGCTTCGCCAATAAACATCGCCCCCTATGACGAAATGTCACAAAATTTAGTACACATGAAAAGAAAGCTGTTTAGAGATGGCATGTCAACTTTGACCAAATTTGAGCAATTAAAAGCCGAGATACGGCCATTTGAAGAATTTTAAGCTACGTGTTAAATGTTCATTGACGTGTAACTTCGGAACGGTTTATCTCAAGATAAATCCTTTGATAAATTTTTGTCAGCATTGTCTGTAGATGACATATACCAAATTTGGTGAGATTCACCTGAACGGCCTATGACGAGTTCGTTCAGATTCGTTTTCGCAATATTAAAATTTCACGGAAATTGTTATCGTTGGAAGTGGGGGACCAAAAGCTTCTATTCGCTCGAAATGTTCTAGGTCTACATGCCTACAAAGATTCATGTCCCCCCGAGTTTCAGTGTCCCGGGAATCGTTGACGGACATTCACTGAAAAAAAAGAAAAAAAAGAAAAAAAGAAAAAAAAAAGGGAAAAAAGTCGCGGCAACTCTATAATGACCGCTTTCGCTAGCTTCGCTAGCGGCGGTCATAATAATAGTAATAATAATACCAAGAGAACAAAGTAGTAGATCTGCATGTAGATGAAGAAGAAGAAGAAGAAGAAGAAGAAGAAGAAGAAGAAGAAGAAGAAGAAGAAGAAGAAGAAGAAGAAGAAAAAGAACACGCCTAACATGTTTTTCAGAAAAAAAAGACCTAACACTGAACTGCTTTGGATTTGTCAATAATGAAGATTACCAGGCCGAAGCTGTTTGAGAGAACACGCCTAACATGTTTTTCAGAAAAAAAGACGTAACACCGAACTGCTTTGGATTTCTCAATAATGAAGATTACCAGGCCGAAGCTGTTTGAGAGAACACGCCTAACATGTTTTTCAGGAAAAAAAAGACCTAACACCGAACTGCTTTGGATTTCTCAATAATGAAGATTACCAGGCCGAAGCTGTTTGAGAGCAACACAGTGTCGGCCAGTTATGTGTCAGTAGAGTTTAAGATTTTTCAGTCTGCCCATAGACATGAATAAAAATGGGGCTCATACAGGGTAAACACAAAGAGAAAGAGAGCGTTAGCATCAACCCAGACAAAGAAGGAGAGGAAACAATCCAGAATCAGGCCACAGGACGTGTTCCAATTAAAAGAGATTTGATCATAGCAGATAACGCTGACTGGGCTGATGCAACTTCTCCTTCCGATGTCCTCACACCAGGAAATTAAAAAGTTGAATGATTTTGTCCTTTTTGGGGGGAATGATTCAGGGGGTCAGATATACACACAAATCCACTGTCTGTCTCATGACATGTTTCGAAATTTCAGCTGGAGTTTTATGCCACATTGTTGACTTTATAATCCAATAAAAAAGGAAACGGATTAGTCATTTACAACTACACTGCCACCTCTCATAGTCAGAGGCAAGCCCGTTGTTTATGACCACCACCTTCTACATTCTGTTACATATAGGCTGAGCTGGGACACCTAACCACCTCACTTAAGGGCACATTAGCGGTCTGCATCAAAGCCTGGGTCATTAATGTGGTGGACTCTGGCCCTCTGAACCTTTCTTCATTTACTGTGTGCTTTGCATCGCTGCCAACTCTATAAGCGTAGCCGAGATTATTTACATTTCCCAGAGATTGCGAGAGGGGATTCAGGGACAGAGGCCAGGGAAGGACGTCTCCAATACATGGCAACTGCTGTCCAGCAGCTGTGTTGTTTCTTGCTGAGGTAGCACATGTGAAACATGACTGCATTTGGATCATGTAAACTATATTTTCAGCTAATATTTTGCGCTGCTGGACATTTTACAAATGGCGGTGAAAGCCTCCACCAAACACTATTTGTCTTCTTTGTTTGCATTTGCTCAGGATTGTGTGAACATGGCCCAAATGTTGCAGACCATCTATAGGCCTTGCACAGACGTTTAGTTCCCAACTGATTTGAGAAAAGCCAAGCGTCAGCAGCATATGCAGCTAGTGTCGAACTGGGGGTAATTACTTCACGTAAATGCCTACACGCTGCGCTTCTAACACTGCAGACACAAGTCCCATAAAAACATACACACCAACCCCCACCCCCACCGCTATGTCTCCAACTTCATAAAAAGGCTTAGCCACCCCCACCCCACCAGAGTCTCCTTTAGGACACAATGAAATCCAAGTAGAACCCAAGCTTCCCAGAATCATCTAAGGGAAGAAAAGAGAGGGGGGAAAAAGTTGCATGAGGTTCTGTAAACATGCTTCCTGCTTCAGCTCTCCTCAGCGTAGGGATGTGTAATTATTTGACAGGCCTCTGCGTGGGCTGGGGATAGCATAAACAGACCCAGAGAGGTTCCTATGCAATTAATCTAATCTAATCTCATCTGGAGGTGCACATTGCTGTTTATGGAGGGGAAATTACTATATGTGTTACTATGTTTGTGAATATCAGCACAGGATATGGGTGAGATAGAGGAGGGTGGGTAGGTCTTAAGCATTTTTTCTTCCTTTGAAGTGTGGTTTACAACCGGAGTACATACAGGTTACTGTGCAATACCAGCAGCCTCCTCCCATGTTTGCCAAAGATCTCCACCAGTCTGACAGGTAATGTATATGTTAATATAAACAGGCCGTAACTCACTATGGATTTCTACATCAGAAGAAAAGGGTCAAACATGCTCACTGGTGTTTTTGCCAGCCATATACACTATGCCACAAATCACTCCTAAAGGAATGAGGACGTGATTCTGTCTGAAATCCTGCGAAGTTCTGAACATGAGTTAAAATTCATGCATAATTTGCGGAAGCACTGACTGAGCAGTGGCCTTCTGTCGTAGCCTAAAAGGACCTCGTGACTTCCTAAACTTGCAGTCTCATGTCTTGCTTTACATGGTTTGCCCCGTTCTCTTCGCCGTAGGTGTTAGACACTGCACTTATGTGCAACTTCAGCAACTTCCGCCACAGGTCAGAGGAGAACGTCTGAAGATCTTAACACTGAAGTGGCACACACTCACAAAGTTACAACTCAAATCTGACCTGAATGTTTCAGAAATTGTTTGTGGGATGTTACAAAATGGCATTGAATGGCCGTTTCAACTGCTGTAATTCTCATCTAGCCTACTTGTTTATGCTCATTTCCAAATTTATCAGCAAACATTAACTGACATACTACAGTAGTAAAAGGTTATAGTACAGAGTACTGTCCTACAATTATTGCTGTAGTAACAAAATGTAACCTTTAAGTGTTTTAAAATTAAAAAGAAATATGAGTAAAAGAAAAAGTGTTGTCAAAATGAAATCACACAGAACACATTTAGGCTACCTTAAACTGGCGAAGAGTGTCTTGTTATAAGAGTATGTCTTGTTATATCTGCATGTCTTGTTATATCAGTTTGTTAAAACAGTGACCACAGCAATAATGAGAACAACACATACTTCACATACTTCCTTCCAAAAAATTGCAATGGTTTTAGCTGGTATATAATAGGACATATGGGCCTATTGGACATTGTGATGATCAATTTTGGTCAGTACCACTAATATTTTCAAAATTGGTACCTAGATTTAATATAGGCTACACCTATATTCCATATAACCATATAAAATCATTAGATATTAAGTGCCTATTTTTTACATAAAAACGCGAGAATTTCTCAGCGCCTCTCCGGTTAAGTTTCCAGAAAGGAACTTTCCCAGGACAGAGACTTGTAGGTTATATTAGCTGCTGTAGCGCCCTCTGTCTGCACGATTACTGAATTGCGGCATTACAAGGGTGGCCTTAAAAGTGTGGCTATCTCTGAGTTGTAATTAACACCATCTGATTTCTAATTTAATTTATTCGTTCCCGATAAACATAAACAATAAAATGTTTGTTATGCCTATATTAAGCACACTGTTTTCTTCTTATACATATATCTTCATCTAAATACTCCAATCCAATAGATGGCAGTAACACACGACGATTTTGATTGGCCATCACATTATTACCGTAAAAGAAAAAACTCTCCATGCGGAATGGATCAGTGCATATGTAGTTAGAGTATCCGTTAATAAACTTGTTTTTTTCTGGAAGTGTATTTAATTCTCAGAAAACAATGCCTGGAAATACAGAGTTAAAGATAAATAAAAAATTCGCAGAGAAATATGAAAAGTACAGACAAAGAGAGGAGTTGCAAAAGCGTGAGTTGTCACAGTTGTTAATGTCAACAACTAGCCAGGAGCTAGCCTAGCAGGGCTTGCTTTCTATATAGCATGGCTAACTGTTTCAGCTTCTTGGTTTACTGTAACGTTGTTGCATTGATTATGGCACGCAACACCAAAGAGCCAAAGTTGAGCCTCTATATGTGTTTAGTTTTTGCAGTTATTGTGTAAAGTTCTACAGTGCTTGTACGTTGAAGGAGCGTTCAAGAGTAACCTCTTAACTACCTTGGCTAAAGGACAGTCTTTTAGAAAGTTCAGTGAATTAGGAACATAAAAGTGAAAACGGTCATGTAATACGGATGAAAGAACTTGTTACAATTAGCTTATTTATTTTGTTAGTGAAGGATCGCTTCGGAGATGATGAAGAGGAGGACGGCAGTGAGTCTTCGGACTCTGATTCCGATGAGGACAGTGAAGTGGTAAGCATTTCCAAACAATGTCATAGAATGAAGCTTTGATGAGGTTAATTAATTTAGATATTCTAAAATTACGTTGCATCTAGAAACTTGTACATATACTGCATGTCCACCTCTAAAAACACAATGACTATACAGTCTCCGTAAAAACTGGGAAGACTGAAAATACCTGTCTATTTTCATGCCAAATCTAAGTACATTTTGTATTACCAGTATTACTAATGTTTGATGAATTCTTTTGTAGGAGCTTGATCCAAAACTGGAAAGGGATTTCTATAGAACACTTTCATTACTGAAGAAGAAAGATCCCAAGATTTATCAGACAGATGCTCAGTTTTACACAGAAGAAGGTATGTGGATTTATTTTGCGAACTGCAGCAATGAAATTCTGAAGCAGGACTTAAAAATGTCCTACCCACCCTGTCTGTGTCAGTAGCAACTGGATCAAGTACTGATGATGAGGGGCCATCCACATCCAAGGCAGCTATGAAGCCCATGTACTTGAGGGACTACGAACGCAAAGTAATCCTGGAAAAGGGGGGGTGAGTATGCCCGTTTCAGCTCCTACACTCCACATAATTAATTTGACTGTAATGGCAGAGGTCGTGCACTTACAGCGGCTCAGTGAGATCCTGGGTCCTGGAATCCTGGAGGAGACATGATTTTTTACAGTTACATTTCCCAGGCTTCGAAAATATCACACCATTCAGTACATTAAGGCAGACTTTTGGAAAAGTCATGAAAGTTCATCAAAATTTACATTGTATTTGGATGTATTTAAATTATTTATGTTGCTGAACTTTTTGTGGTTAATGCTTCAGTGATCAAATTTCTGAAGCTTGACTCTATGCCCACTGTTGGTAATTTATTTGGTAATTAGGCCTAAACTCTAAAGGGCACTTCACAGTTTTGTGTAAGGACATTTAAACAAAATGTCCTTAGAAAGCCATCAAGACATTTTGAAGCAGTTCTAGTACGAACCCAAGAATACTTTTCTAAACTCAAAATGTTTCTTTGCTCATAGAAAATATGAAGATGAGGATGACAGTGAAAATGAGGAGGCCTCAAAGTTGATGCATGAGGTAATATTTACACATTTTGGCCAGTCTATTTTCTGGCTAATTGTTTGTGTACGCACATAAATTATTGTGTCAGATAAAACTGTATTATTGTTCATGATTCAGAATGTACTTTGTCATACCACAGAGAGCTGCATCTCCCAGTTATGTGCAAGAACAGAAGGATATCAAAGAGAGGTACGTATTTTCCAACATGCTGATTTTAAGATTATTATGGCCCATAGGATTACAGTGGAATGCTGTGCAGAAATTGTTCTTGTTGATGATGATGATAATGATTGTGAGACTTATCGTAGTGTGTCTGTCTGTGCATCTGACTTACTCTGGTTCCTCTCCCCAGTTTTCGCAAGTTCATGCAGGACAGCGATGAAGGCAGTGACAATGATAATGATGGCACTTTGCTGAAGAGAAGGGTCAAAACCCAAGAGGAAAAGGTCAGAAGCCTCTCTGTAGTGTAAAACTGCACCAGGCAGACATGAGTTATTCTGCACACTTAACCAATAACAGTACTTACATTTATGCCTGTTGGTGTGTAGACTTTGATGAACCTTTCAGTACCTCTTTCATGCACCTGCATATGACTTCCTTGCTGCATCATACAGTCACTCACTTCTTGTGTTTGTGTGTATATGTGTATGTGTATCAGGAAAAAGAGGAGGCAGACTATGTGGAGTGGCTGAAAGGACAGGCTGAGCTTGAGGGAAAGGAGGAGGTCCAGGACATGGTAAGTGTGTGTGTGTGTGGGAAAGATGGCGCCATACGTTTGTTATGCTAAATTTGTGTTAAATATTACGTTCCATTTGGATGTGAGATCCAGTTGAAGAGGCTATGTAACATCTGCTAGAAACACAGCGAAAATTGAGCTTCATGCATTCCATTTGCCAACTAAGCAACTCTCAAGGGCCCTCTGTGCTGCTTTGAAGTATTTGTGTGGGTGTCAAAGAGACAGGAGCGTGCATATCCTCACTCCTGGCTTCAGCACTCCAAAAAACATCTGGAAAACCAAGTACCATCGGCAAATGGAACGCATTAAAAGCACCAGCAGTCTGAAGATCTCATGGTGGTCAAAGATGGTGTGACCCGGCTCTGTCGGCTCCTGACTCACTGGCTCCCTCTTGTGTATGGTGCAGTCTTACCTGAAGGCGTACTGGAACGACCCGCAGCTGGATGAGAAGGAGCGCTTCCTGCGTGACTACATACTCAACAAGGGCTACCTGGAGGAGGACGAAGACAGGTGACCGGGACCTGTTCACTTCCTATGATGGTTCCTTGTGTTTTTCTCTGGCTCACATTTGACCATCTGCCAAGGGCGTCCTTCTTATGACTTACGCAGGGTTATTTTATACTAGAGCTACAGTTACATGACAAGATATTTTATTATTTGAAGAGACTAAAAGGAGGTCACATACTGTGGAAATGCAATAAGTTGGGAGGTTAGAAAACTTGGTGAGGGAGGAACTCGATCCTCACGTAGCATGACTGGCTTAAGTTGGTCAGAACTCAGTGAATGTTTTGAGTACAGATGTATGTGGAGTTCTGCAGTTATGAACAGTACTTTCAGTACTTTCTTTTGAATGATTTTGTGTATTACATATAGGATACCCACCTATGAGGAGTTGGTGCAGGATGATGTTGAGGATTCTGAGGACGAGGGCGACTCGTTCCTTCAGAAACAGGAAGACTTTGAGAGGAAATACAACTTCCGCTTTGAGGAGCCAGACGCAGCAAAGGTGACACATTGTCCTGGCTCACCTCTGTTCCTGTTGGATGCCAGTTGCTGTGAATAATGGGGAAATGCTGAATTATTTCTTGCAGGTGAAAACATACCCCCGAAACATTGCCACCTCTGTTCGTACCAAAGACGACCGCAGGAAACGCAAGAGGGAGGAGATAAAGGACAGGAAGAAAAAGGTAAGACATTTTTCTTTCTTTGTCTCATTGTTACTTTTGTCTAAGCTGGCCATTGCCAGTAATTTGCCATTACATTTCTATGGACAGCTGTAAATTCAGAGTAAAGGGAAACAAAGCAGAGAAGAAATTAGAAAAAAAGTCAAAAGATGAAGGCCTGTGTATCTGAGCTTTTACCTGAGTGGTATCTGAGTGAAATACAGATCTGTGGTGACACTGAAAGTATATTGATGTAAATGATCCCCCATGAAGATGTAAATACTATTATAACTGGCATCCGTCAAAAGCACTGTTCAGTGAAAGACAAAAACACACAGCAGAACATGCCAAGCCTGTTTTGTTAAGCAGCCCCCAAAACAAATGCAGGAGGTCAGAAGAGGGGAAGTTGTCATCCTCACTTTAGTCAAAACAAGCCTGGGTGTGACTTAGCAGCATGACATGATGCAGAGCCCACAAGCTTTCCCATTACGCTCGCTACTGCATCGGTTTATCCATTACATTTCATTGCATTACACTTAGCAGATGCTTTTATTCAAAGCAACTTACAAAAGGAGATGGTAAGCCTTTAGTACGACCTTGAGGTAAGCAGGGGCAGATCCTGATGTGACTTTTGTAGGCTAGAGTCAAAGCCTTTACCCTATCAAGTACTCCTTCCTCCTCTCACTCCTCCTCTTCATCTGCTCCCACCCCCTCCCCTCCCCTCCCTTGCGCCCCCCGCAGGAGAAGGAGCAGAAGCGCGAGCAGCTGAAGCAGCTGAAGAACCTGAAGAGGAGCGAGATTGTGGAAAAGCTGAAGCGACTGCAGGAGCTGACGGGCAACGAGCAGCTGGCCTTTAGCCAGCACGACCTGGAGGGAGAGTTCGACCCGCAGCAGCACGACCAGCTCATGCAGGTACGCGCTTGAGTTCAGGTGTCATACATTACATTACATTACATTACATTACGTTACATTGCACTTAGCAGACGCTTTTATCCAAAGCAACATACAAAAGGAGGACATAATAAGCTAACAGAGGTGTAGAGGAACACAGAGTAAACAGACTACTCACATACACAGGAAGATACAGTACATGTGCCTTAGCTAAGTTTCCCGGGGCAGGGACACTTCAGA
This sequence comes from Coilia nasus, assembly GCA_027475355.1. Taxonomy (NCBI): domain Eukaryota; kingdom Metazoa; phylum Chordata; class Actinopteri; order Clupeiformes; family Engraulidae; genus Coilia; species Coilia nasus. The sequence continues at coordinate 28,826,059 of CM050216.1, forward strand.
CAAACACACCCCCTACACACACAGACTCATACAAGCACGAGGCGCCTAGGTAAAGAGTTGGTTAGTAGAGATTAGTTTTGTTAGGAAGGAAAGCTGTCTCGGAAAAGAAGGGTTTTTACAAGCTTTTTAAAGGTCATACACATGGGGTTTGGGTATTCAGAGAACTTGATGTAGATCATTACACACAGGCTTACTGCATGTATTTAGTTGATGGAAAAGATACACATTGCAAGTTTGGGTGTGTCTGATTGTTCTCAGTGTCTTAAGTTTCAAGAACTCTAATAAAAAGCCTGTTTAACTTTGCAAAATCCGACATTATTGCATTTTTGCGGTGTTCAGATGTTTCCCACTATTGTGTGGATTTTGGCATAAGAGAGCCTATTTTGATAATGATTGCACTCTTATGGGACGATATTGTGAGCGTTCTCTTGGAATGATGACAGTCATTAGTGAATTTGTACAGTATATGTTTTTTGTAGGCTTGCATATTTATTTGTTTATTTGTCTTGTGTTGCCATGCAGAAATACTTTGGTGATGAGTATTATGGAATGGACGAGGATGAGAAGCCTCAGTTCGATGATGACGAGCTTGAGGATGGTAAGGACCTCCCACTCACCCAGTGATGCACAACTGCACCATCTTCACCAAATCACTATTGTTTTTTGTACTCAGATGTTGTTCAGTCGTGAGTTGCATCTTCATGTTGTATGTCACCAGGACATTGGAACTGGGACACGTGGACAGGAGAGGCAGAGGACGGCCATGGAGAAGAGGAGGAGGAAGGCTTCGGCGAGGAAGAGGAGTATGGTGGTGGGGAAGCCGAAGGCTACGAGCCAAACTGTGAAGATGCTGATTTCATCGTAAGATCTCGTTGCGTCGTCTGTTTTGCCCATCAGCTGTCCCCGTAGTAAAAAGCAAACCCACTGTGCCCCTCCGTCTTCTCTCCCAAACACAGATGCTGTACCAGAATACATCTGCATTGTTCATTTACTCCTGCAGCAAACACTTATGTCATAATTCATTTCCTTTCACCGTAGTCATATTGCATGGACATATGGTTACGGTTATGGCATTTAGCTGATGCTTTTATTCAGGGTGACTTACCCCACTAAAATAACAGTAGCTGTATTATACCATGTGTATACAGTATATACATATGTGCACATGCATCCATTGCCTACAGTTAAGCATTGACTGAACAGTTGATTGATGTTGTTACAAGTGCCTCTCATTGAACAGATGTTATCACTGTGCCATTGTGTGATTTTCATAACATAGCCTCGTGCTCTGTCGAAATCCTAACTGAAATGATGATTTTTTTTTTTATGACATGATAACGAGTAGATGGATGCAGACTACAACCCCAGCCAGCAGCCTGCCAAGAAAAAGAAGAAGAAGAAGGAACGTGAGGAGACCAAGAAGAAGAAGAAGAAGCAGCAGATGTCCAGAGAAGATGTCCCCCTAATGGGCAAGAAGAGGAAGATTTCTCACTTTGCTGAGGTCATCTCCAAAAACAAGCCCGCTTTCGACCCACGTAAGTCCTAGCAAGTGCTGGGAAAACATGACTCAGCATAAAGAAAAATCACTCGAGGCTTATGTCAAAATAAATGGTTACTAGACTGAATAGCAGAAAAATATGGCTAGTTCTGTTTCAAATAGTCATGCTTGCATGGACACATTCTCAATGTATTTTCATTACTGTAGGAATTTTTCATTTGCCATTTGCCGTCCGATATGCATTAGTCATTTATATGAAGTGTTTTATTGCAGAGGAGAAATCCTTCGAACAGTACCTTGATGAATACTACAGACTGGACTATGAGGACATCATCGACGACCTGCCCTGCAGATTCCGCTATAGAGAAGTAGTCCCCAACGACTTTGGCCTGACGACTGATGAGGTGAGAATGGCCCTGTTCCCTCCAGCGCATGCAATTCTCGTAGCTCAATGGGTAAAGCACCTGGCAGCAGACTGGAAAGGGGGTGTGGGTGCATGGGTTCAAATCCCAGCTGGACCATAACACTGGCCGGTGTCTGGCGCTGATGAGATTGGATTGTGTCTGAACTGGTATTGCTCCCTCTGGGGTTAGCTCTGACCAGGGCATGAAGACAGTAATCTTCTCTCTGAGCAGACAAGAGAACGAAAGGTGTGGACAGTGGGGGAGGGGCTGAACATAGCATAGATAAAGGAGCTAAGTTGTAAGCAACTGAACTTCTTTTTGGAGCTTAAAGACATTTCACCTTTTAATGACAGAGGAGAGGAAGCCTTTTGGATAAAAGGTAAAACATCTTCAAGTTCCAAAAAGAAGTCCAGTTGTTTAGCTCCTTTGACTACCATGACCTGGATGAATGAGAATCTTCACAGACAATGTAGCATAGAAATGAGAATTCTAAAGACACCTAGGAAGGAGAGATTGGGAATTACAGGTGTTGCCAATGCAAATTCTAATTTACAGATGAAACAATGACAAAAACTGATACCAGTCCAGTCTCAGCAGATAGGTTCTGCTCAGGGTTTCCTCCTCAACAAAAGTTGCCCATAGGGAGTTGTTCCTTACCCCTTACCCCTGTGCCTTTGTGCTTGCTCCTGAGGACGCAGAGTTGACCTCTTAAAGCCCCTTGATTTAAAGCAACACTAAGTATTTTTTTCAACCTTAAAATAATGTTTCCAAAATCGTTTCAGTGGTCATCAACTCGTAACAGGGTGAACGGCACTTCTCCACCACTTCTGAAAGTTTTGCGGCCCTCCATGGGCTATAATCGCACTATGCAAGTTGCAAAAGGGGGTGACTGATCTGTAGTTCGAATGGGACACAAGAAAGGCAATTCCATTTCCAACCTGTAGGGTGATTGCAGAGGAAAAGTACTTTAGTGTTGCTTTAAATTCTCCATCATGGCCGGTTTCTTAGTTTTGTGGTGATCTGTATCCGCCTCTCAGTCTGACCCTCTGTCCACCCCTGCAGATCTTGACGGCAGACGAGAAGGAGCTGAACCGCTGGTGCTCTCTGAAGAAGACCTGCATGTACAGGTAACGAAGTCTCTGATAACCGTCATCAGATGCATACTTCTAAGGACACACCTTTATAGAGTGCAGACACAGTAAAGGCTCATGGGTTTCTCCTAAATATACCTTTTCTGCTGCTGCAGACTCGTCTTAGAGTAGACAATGAGAACAAGTCTGTACAGACACAGTTTTGGTGCTGCGTGGATTGTCTGTATGGATTGTGTGGATGATGAACTATGTGGCATTCACACTGTGTGAAGGCCTTGTCTTCAAAAGCACACTTGTCTTTTGTGCTGGAAGAAGGTGTGCAGAAATAACCTCTCCAGAGAGCATGAGACGCCTGGATACTTTTGGAACTGGAAGACTGACTTTCTTTTTGTCTGACTGAGGCGTCTCTATTTCTGAACTTTCTGTTTCAGGCCAGAAAAAGATGAGCTGTGCGATGTGAACAATTACAAGATCAAGGCTCACGACGTGAGGAAGAAGAAGCAGGTCTTTGTCTCCCTTTATTCAGAGTGAGTATCAAGGCTTTTCCTTTTTCCTACATGAAGGACTTTGATCCATTGTTCTTCGCATAGCATCGACTGACCTCAAGCCTCAGAACTTCAAAACAAAATAAATTACGAAATACAAATTAAAAATAACACCAGTATGTTATCAGGTCAAAAACACACGGAGTTAGAAATTCATAACCAACAAAAATGTCTGTCATTGTAATTTTTTTTTATGCAGGATCACTGGCAGCTTGTTAGCTTGTTGTTCATTGCTTTTTTCCTGGCTCTCTTTGCACTATCCAGGGAAGAGAAGCAAGTGGAGGGCAAGGGAAAAGTCGGGAAGAAGAGGAGAGACCGGCTAAAGAACACGGAACAGAGGCAGCTGGAGCAGGAAGAGGAGCAAGAGGATGAGGATGAGGAAGAGGCAGGGACCAGCCAGCGAGGAGTCGCCGCTGCCACCACCGTCACCGCCGAGGGATCCATCATAAAAGCCCTGGCTGGTGGGGAGGAAGAGGATGACGAAGAGGAGTTCTTGGTCCCCAAGAAGAAGAAGCCAAAGCAGGAGGAGCGTGAGAAGGTGGCTAAGGAGATTGCTAGTGAAGAGCCAGCGACCAAACCCAGGAATGACAAGCAGAAGTGGCCCAAGAAGAAACCCAGGCACCCGGGTGGACGGCTGCTGTCGAGGTCCTTCAAGGTGAAACTTGGAGGCAGGGAGTTTAGCAGACAGAGACTGAAAGCTTACGGACTTAATGCCAAGAAGCTGCACTACAGAGAACTTTACAGGCAGAAACAAAAAAAGCAAGAAAAACAAAAGCAAAAGAAACAAAAGAGTGAATAATCAGTCACCGTTTTTTTTTTTAAGCAACACGCCGCCCAAGTTGCAGTTGTCACAGAATGGAGTCACAGTTAGAGGGTTTAACTTCCTTCACATGCCTCACCAAAATATTTACATTCGCAGGATGGGTTAATCTTTTCATCATGTTTGCAGTGCCGCTGATGTTTGGGGTAGGAAAGAGGGGGTTGGGTGGGAAGGGGGCTTCCCCTGCTTTGGCGACAGCGCAGTTTGCAGCTTGTGTTGTTCAGTTTACTGGCAGGCGCATCCTCAGCCGATCAGAGAAACGCTGAATTCGCCAGTGTTCCCACACTTTACTCACTGAAGTTCATGTGGATTTAATTCCCCACTCATGTTGCCTTCCTTTGTGTGTGTTGCTCTAAACCCTCCACCCTTTTTTTTTTTTTTACAAAGAATAAAAGAATAGCTGAGGCTTTTGATTTCAGCTGTACTGTGTCCAGACTAATGATGTTTTTCTAATGGATTAATAATGGTCAAAAAGTATTTTACTACAGAATCATTTGAAATGATTCATCGTACAGGATCAGTTTTCATGTATTTTGGGTCCAGGCTTTTTTTTTGAATGGGCCTCTTGAAGAGGATGTATAAAAATTAGCCACAAGGCCCATTTTACACATTAGTTTTTTATGTAGTTGATGGATTTCAGTAAAGCCTGTGTTGTGGGCTACAGGATTGTGTTTTGAATAAATGTTTTTGAAAAGATTATAAATTAAAGAACAATATAATAAAACTTAAACGTACTTGTGTATAGTGCACACGGTCAATGGGATGAGGGTTGTCACAGTGACAAGAACAACGCATTGCTAATTGAAGAAACGCAGAGCCGGGTAGAAGAACATAATTTATCTTATTTGGATAACTGTGAGCAGAAGTCTGTGGCTGCCCGCTGACATTTCAATGAGGAAATGTTATTTATGGGGAAAACGTGGACGAGCTCGGGCCAGCACAACAGACTCATTTTATGACTAAAAAAAAGAGGCTCACACGTTAGCGAACACATTAGTCATTCTGATGTTTTCAATTCCAAGTGAGTTGGCTGTATTCTGTGCTGACTCATGAGTCTCATCTCTGATGTAAACTGTAATGTCAAATGGGAATAAATAAAATAAACTCACGTATTCCAGTGTTTTCATTTGGCCTTTCTGATCTCACTGTTCTGCTGTCTGAAAACTTTTTTGGTAATGTCTGTTTTCACATTTCATCTAAATTGTTAAGTTCTTCAGAGCTCATTTTCAAATTATTCAGAACCTTGTATTGTCGGGTTCTTAGGGGCTTGTCAGCAATTACAGTAGGAGTAAACTTACTGTGTCTGAACTAACCCTGTTCTAGTGGCGCAGGTAACAGAGGCTTTTATATTTATTTTTTTCCACGAGAAGATTTAATTCCCAAGAAAACTGTCCGCGTATGGAAGTGACGATGCTACTTGTGCCACTCGATTATGCCACTGCTGTTGCCCTCAATGAAAGCGCATCTCGCGAGATCAAATGCCCACCAAACGCGATGTTGGTGAGCTGTTGTGTCTGACGATCGCGCTGCGTGGGGGTGCTTGCTTGCTTCTTGATGTCATTTGCTGAGAAGAGAATGGTGGTGCGGATCAGTATAGTCATATTTTCCCTCTGTTGCGTCGGAGAGACTTTTATAGCATCGTGCTCAGACTGATTTTATCAGTTCACGCTGCAGGAAGATACACATTCTTCTCTACGTGGTGCAGGAAAACGCTTACCAGGTTTGCCTTGCTAGTTCGTGCAGATGCGTTTCCAGGGGAGGAAAAGGGGGCATGATTAAGCAGGAGGAGGACTGCTCCGCTTGTCTAACGGGAGAGCTGAAAACAAGGACATGGTGCTTTGCATAGTATCGCGGCCTTCACTGACGCCTCTATCGCTATAGTCGTGTTTTTTCCTACTACTACTACTATACATTTCCATCGCTCGTTCAAATGGGAGCTTGGGCGTCAAGTCTTTCTAGGCCCGCCGTCCGGCACACAGAGCCCGACTGTGGGGAAATATTGGACAGCTACTAGCGGCTCGGCTAGTTGCAGTTACCCAATGCTGCTGCCGCCGCTGCCGTTCAGAGGATCTACGAGAAGAGAAGCTGGAGCTTCGGGCCCACGCTCTCAGATTTTGCGACCTGTTCATTTGGAGTACGCCCCGGGACGAAACGAGTCCTTCGGATATGTGATACCGCATTTTCACCTGCACTTAAATGGAAGGCGTATTGAACTTCTACCATTGATGCGAAAGCCGTATTGCGCCACAATGTGGCTTGAAAATAAGAGAAGAGTAACCCTGTAACTGGGGCTCCTGTTGAAGGGGGCAAGCTAGACATAGACCCTGTAAAATCTTCTCTGAAAGGGGCCGACCCTCATCTCTTTGGATCTTTCTGGAGTGGCATCTGTACCTTCCAGTTTCCAGGCAAATAGACTTTATCTGACATGGATAAGCTCACCATAATTTCAGGATGCCTTTTCCTGGCCGCAGACATATTTGCAATTGCTAGCATTGCAAATCCTGACTGGATCAACACGGGCGAGTCGGCAGGTATGTTTTGACTTAAAGGTTAACAGTGAGTGGGACCTCCTCCTTTCCGGGTGCATCACTGGATCTCGCGGGCTCCGACACCCTCGCAGCATCCAGCAAGGTTGCAGTGTCCTCGCTTGAAAAGCTCAGGTTAATTGCGAATAGAGCAACTGTGCTCAGTTCGCCAGTTAATCCCTTGAACAAAGATAACATCCCGCTGCTGCCATTTGCATTAGCATCCTCTTTTGTCTCGTCGACAACCCACCATACAAGTCATCTTTGATGGTGGTGTAAAGTCAGAGAGGCTTTAATGGCATTTTAGGATGTGAATAACCAAACATTGAGTTGTCATTCTATTCAAGTTGATGAACTTTAAAAGGCGTTTGGTTTATTGTAAATTTGGTTATTATTTTTTGTTAAGTTAGACATAGCATTGGTATTATAACAGATGAAACTTTTCCTGTGGAAGAGGGGACGTCAGTGAAGTGCATAGAGGTCAAGCATCACTGGATTTGTTGATCGTGGTCTTGGTGATGCCTGCTAGTTTTGTACCGCGGACATGTTTTACGCCAGCCTTCAAAACAGTTAGGCACTGATGGACAGCTGCTCATTGTTCCCTATTCACGACCGCTCAGTAAGTGGGTCAAGAAGGGTTCAAATAGGGGTTTGTCAATGGCCTAACAGTTGTGCCTGTGTGTAACAGAAGCTATGCTTTTTCTGTTGTTCATTTTAGAAACAATGAGAGACTGGGGTGGCTTTGCTTATTATTACCAAAAGAGAGGCTTTATGCAGTGCTGAGTATCAATACATCCCACTTTTTCAGGAAGCCCAAACAATGAAAAGACTTTGCAGGCATTCCTTTCACTATAGTCAGGGTGACACTTTTTATGTGTTTTGTGTTTATAACACCTTAGAAACAACAAAGAATGTTAAGACTGACTGCAACTGAAAACAAATTAACAAATTAACACGCTGTTAAGATGACAAATCTGGTGCATTTCAGTTTTCTGTCGCTTAACATCAGCACAGCAAGCCATTTATTTAAATGCTAGCAGGATAATAGGCTCTGCTGATGGCCCCCCCAGTGTGTCCTTGTTTGTGTGAAGTGAGAATTGCCTTTCATATTTAGCTTAAGTCCCCTCATCTGGGTGTTTAAGCACCAAACAGTTAGTCACTCAGTAAAGATGACTCATGATGGACTGACAAGGGCTCCTCAGAATAACTGGACCGTTCCTGGGGGAGACTGATTGGCCTGCCATGGCTGAGCCAAGGGCACAGCATTTCACTCTTATCTTAAACGGACGGGGACATTTTAGGACCACAGTGACAAGATCAACCCCACCCCCCACTCTCACCTCTCCAACTGTCTGAGTCTAGCATTGTTACCGTGTTGGTTGGCAATAGTCTGGTGTCTCTATAGAGATGAAGGACTTCCTGTTGTCAGTTGTAAAGGGCTGGTACCAGTGGTAGTGTGCGTTTTACTTCTCACTTCTCGCATGCGTATGTCAACAGTCCTGGCACCCTATAACACCCACTGCTGGCCATTTCCCCTTTGTTGTAATTATAAGGCAGTGAGGGCAGAGGCTGTTTTCTCTAGCCTCTCCCTCAGTTCCTGGAAAGGCAGGAGTGCAGACAGAGCCATTTTCTGTCCGAGGTGGTGCTGTCTTGCCTTGTGGATTCTGTCAACATTTGCTGCCACACAATTTGTCTGTGGGAGTGCTTACCACTTTACATTCAGTCATACACGGTGAGAGACTGACTTTCCCTTGCTCAGCACATCACATCTCGATTTATTTATTTTTTTGAAAACTAACAGCCCCATGGGCAAATGTCTCTCTGGTGTGAGATCTCCAGCTCAGTGACAGATTTCTTTAAAGGTGCACATGCCAGCCTCACCTGCTGTTCTCCAGAGATTTTTTTCCCCCCACATGGGTTGACTTTAACATTTTCATTAGTGTCGCCAGCTTTACGACTCGCACAAGTAAACACTGGACTTTTTCCAATCTGTTGAAGCCTCTGCTCAATTTTTCAGGGGGAAGTATCCGGCCTACCAGCTTTTACGACATGAGCAGGAAAAGCACCAGTGGCTCCTGGTTAAGGTCAATTCTGCCTAAAAGTGAAACATCAGGGAATATGCCAAGTCATTGTGATGTTTCCCTAGTGCTGAAAGTTTATGGTAAGACCACTCCGGTTAATGCGAACTGAGCTATACTGTTGCAATGGCATGTGGTAAATGAGATAGACAGTCATGTCTTATTGAATTGAGATTGCAACACAATTGAACTTATTTCAAATTATGAAAGCGGGCAATGACAGGAGAACGAATGAAAGAATATCTTCCATTAGTTGGACTCTTGGCGGCATCAGGACTACACTGTAGTCTCTGCTCACTGCTTGTTTAGCCCATGCTTGCTAGGATCTGGTATGATGCCTCAGAATAGCCAACCAACCCACACACCTGGCTATATTCGTATGGGCTATTTAAATTGTCTGTGATGTTGGACTCTATTTTTTTTCCTTCCCCTTGTAAAGTCAGAGCCTTTGGCCACCATAAAAAATCGCAACCCAAGGCTTAGCGAATGAGGGGCTCCCCCCTCGTTCTTGAGAGGCCTCAATTGGCCACAGCTGCCTCTGTCTGACATTTCCGAAAACAAAACAATAAACTCTCACTGACATAATGGCGTTTTAGTCGTCCTGAGTGGCGCTGACATCAGCACCTGATTTATGATTATAGTAGTGGGGTGCGAAGAGTAGCTTATCAAGGTCCCCTTGTGTGTGTGCGTCTGATTCACTCACCACCCCGGAAAAGGATTAGTTTTTCCGTTGACGGTGGCGCTTTATTTCTCTGTTTATTTGCGTAAGGCTTTATTTTTGTTGTTGTTGTTCACGCAGAAATGTTGCCACCCCCAGAAGAAATGCCAATGCCACCCACTGCCTTTGTGCTGATGAACAATGTAGCGAATTCACCGCAGGCTGTGAACCCGAGCAAAACTAATATCACCGTTTTACCACAGGCAGTACTTCTTATCACATGATGAGCACAGGGGGGGAGAGATTAAATGAGCACTTTGCCACCTCCTCTCCACCACCCCCCGAAACTAGAGAGAAATAACAGTTTAATGATAAAATATCTGTCGTAAGAAAATATTGGCCCAATTAAGTGTTTTCCTTTTATAATGTCTAAAGGGTACAGTTGTGTTTAAAGCTTGCCTTTTTAAAACGTTCTTTCTTCTGGAGTGTTAATTGTTATTTCGCTAATTAGATAGGCGCATTGTTGTTTTTGGACCTGCTGTAATTCTGTTTAACTACCAAACAAAAGGCAGTTTGTCCCACCAAACACACACCTAATGATCTCGAACAGTCTGCGGCAAGGCATCAGGCAATCTGTATTTGTGCTGAGAACATTATTCGTGTACAACACGCTGAACACGCCTCCACATTTTGATGGTGCACAGAGAGAGCTGGGCTGAGCTGAGTGATGTAAGCTGACACTCGCAGATCCTCTGCTCCTGCTGCCCCCATCCCCTCCTCCACCCCCTCCCCTCTTTTCCTCTCTCTTCCTCCCCTCCGTCTACCCGGCCCTAGCCAGCCAGCCACCCACCCACCCACCTGAGTTCATGAGCCGCTTGACTCATCCCCAGGACGACTTCCTGTTTGCCGCGCCACAGAGGGAGACGCTGCCGCTTGGCGAAAGAGCAGACTCCCGCCCGCCTGCCTCATTTCCTGTCACGTAGATATATCCTGTGGCAAAGCTGTGAACAGGTGAGGCACAGGAGAGAGGGGAGATGGCGCAAGAGGAACGACCGAAAGATTAGTGTACTTGGACTCAGCCAGGGAGACGGAAACCTCTGTTAGGAGCATTTCTGTGTCTGGGGATTAGGCTAGATCATTTTTTTTTGTTTCAAATGTACAGCAACCTGGCATACGGAGCAGATTTTCTCATCTTTCTCTTCTCGGCCCTTTGGCTGCACCGTATCAGAAACACTAAACAACACACTGAAACCTGTCAGAGAAATGTCACTTTCAATAGCAGGTGATTACATTTCTTTTTACCCTGCAACCCCACCACTTCTCAACAGCGACGGAAACATTATTGCAACTCTGCATATTTCCCCACCGCTATTGTCGGGAAGGGAAGGGAAGCATCTGGCCTGTAAGGCATACCAACTTATATCTCAGACAGGCCCAGTCCAGGCCCTTAGTTGTGGTTTGATGCAGCGGTTCCTGACTCTGTGTCTGGAGCCCTCTGACAAATTTCGTGTGAGGTGTGCATGTGTGTGCATGTATGTGTGTGTGTGTGTGTGTGTGCGTGTGTGATTGAGTATGTGTATGCATGTGTGAGAGATCCCCTGTGTCATGTGGGTTGCCCGCCAGCATGTCTGCTGTGGCTTGCCGCTGCGCGCCAGCTGGTTGGAGCGTTGGCATTTTGCAGAAAAAGTTGTGAGGCGGCGGGGGGTGGAGCGGCGGGGTGCCTGCCGATGGGATAGGATAGGACGGGATGGGATGGGATGGGATGGGATGGGATGGGAGCTTGTTTACGGGAGAAGAGGACCGGAGTAGTGTCTTCACAGATCTGCACTTCTCACAATCTTTTCAGACTTTTAAAAATGGGATGAGTATGCACACATTGCATGCTTGTGTATGTGGGTGTGTGTGTTTTGCAGGCAAGTATGCTTGTTTGTGTGTGTGTGTGTGTGTATGGATGTTTACTAATGTGAAGAGTACACATTTATGTGTGTGTGTATATGTGCATAGACACTTTGCATATATGTGTGAGAGAGAGAGAGAGAGAGAGAGAGAGAGAGAGAGAGTGAGAGAGAGAGAGAGAGAGAGAGAGAGAGAGAGATGAGAGAGAGGAGAGGAGAGAGAGAGAGAGAGGAGAGAGAGAGGAGAGAGAGAGAGAGAGAGAGAGAGAGAGAGAGAGAGAGAGAGAGAGAGAGAGAGAGAGAGAGAGAGAGAGAGAGAGAGAGAGAGATAGAGAGAGAGAGAGAGAGAGAGAGAGAGAGAGAGAGAGAGAGAGAGAGAGAGAGAGAGAGAGAGAGTGAGTGAGTGAGTGAGTGAGTGAGTGAGTGAGTGAGTGAGTGAGTGAGTGAGTGAGTGAGTGAGTGAGTGAGTGAGTGAGTGAGTGAGTGAGTGAGTGAGTGAGTGAGTGAGTGAGTGAGTGAGTGAGTGAGTGAGTGAGTGAGTGAGTGAGGTGAGTGAGTGAGTGAGTGAGTGAGTGAGTGAGTGAGTGAGTGAGTGAGGAGTGAGTGAGTGAGTGAGTGAGTGAGTGAGAGAGAGTGTGTTTGTAGCGTACTGCTGTACCTTCTTCTCCAGTCTGCTGCCCTCTCCTCATCCCCAGTGACCAGCGTAGGCCCCCTCTGACCCCCCTCGACCCCTCTTTTCACAGCCCGCTTCTTCGGAATGTTCCTGCCGAGCTCAAAAAGAACGCACCACACCTTAATGGAATCACAACATTCCTTCCTGGAGGGCTACCACACACACACACACACACACACACACACACACACACACACAGTCCTCTGTCTCCCTGGCTCTTTGTGTGTAAGCTGGAGGAAAGGATGGGCCACCATGTTGACATTGTGTGCTCCAGTTGCACACCACCGCTGAGAATCCCCAAGACCTCCCTTTCTTAGGTCTCTATGGCGTCCACGCACTCTCAGTGCAGATCACCTCTGCCCCTGTTAATCCCTCCATTCAACCGCAATCACACACCGTGACAGACAGTCCACTCAATTCCATGGGTGGTGACTTTTAAAGTGGACCACTTTAAAGCGATTTGTTCTGTTCCTGATAAAACGTCCTTGTGGTAGAACTACTTGGAAGTTTATATGAAAAGAAAGCGTGTAGGATACTGTGAAGCGCCATGCTGAGCTTTTCTGAACGCTCCACTGTGTGGGATAATTATGATGTTTGTTTGTTTGTTCATTTATTTATTTATTTTAAAATGTCTCTTTCTCGCTCCCTCTCTGCCAGTCTCAGTGGGAGAGAGAAAATCAGCCAAGCAGGCATATGTTCTGTTCTGTGTATATATGTTCTGTTGGAGCCCTGTCAGAGCTACGAGTGGAGATGTCAGTGGGCATCAGCCCTGAGAAATGACTCCAGTTTGTGGGAGTAATTGAGTTGTGCCGAAAAAAATGACTCCTCAACTTTCCCTTCTTCTGCGGCGGTCGTGACTCAGAGCAGACTGACTTTTTCAGTCAGTCACGTTGCTTTCCCCCCGACACGTCATGTTGCTATCTAGTGCCATCTCATGCCATGTGCGCGTGTGCATCTTCTGTTTGCTGAGATCATTAGACGGTGTGTGCACTGCGTGTGTGGGATCTGGGTGTGTCCATGTGTTTGTCACTGTGTGTGTGTGTGTGTGTGTGTGTGTGTGTGTGTTAGTCAGTGTGTGCGTGTTGTTGTAGGGGGTTATGGGGAAGCTAGAGGGGAAGAGAAAAAAAGATTTTCTGTGAATTTCAGACTGGAAATCAGTTTCTTCTTCTTAGTTTGTGTACCCTTCCACTCTCTTCCTTTATCTCTCATAAGCCAGCCATGGTGAGCCAGCGATCAGTGGGGGTGGAGAATTTGAGGTTTGACCCCGTCATGGCGGCCTCAATGACAGTCACAAGCTTCCCTTCCTATCTTATTTCATAAGATGTCCCCCACTCTCTTTTCTCCTTCTCTCTCACACACACGCACACACATACACTCTTTCACACACACATACACTCTTACACACACACACACACACACACACACACACACACACACACACACACAGAGCCCCTGACAGTGACAAACGCAGTCCTCGTCGCCTGAGGCAGCAGCTCGCTTGAAAGGGTGGGTGTTTATGATCAAGTGATTGCCTCTGTCACATGCTCAGTGCTCTCAGACTTGGCACTGCCCGCTCTCCTCCACGCTCTCTCCTGTAAACCGCCAGAGCTCAGACAGGAAGATAGAGTGAGAGGGGGAGATGGGGTGATATAGGAAGAAAGAGAGAGAGAAAAGAAGAAAGACGGAGGGAGAGATGTGGGAGAGAGATGAATGAGGAAAACAAAGAGAGAGAGAGATGGGGAAGAGAGACAAGGAGAGAAAGACAGAGAGATAGGCGAAGCTTCTGGAAGGTTCCGTCTGTCTGCCGGCAGAGAACCACTTGGAAGTATATGCACAGAGACACTGGCAAGCTCAGTCCTCTAGGGACTGTCCCATCATCCATCTGTGACGAGATGCCATTCACCATGAAGTAGCCAGCCAGCCTCTGAAGCTGTCTTTCAGACAAACGCCAGATATACAGCTAGATGCAGGCACTTTGCTAGAAGAACAAATGAATTGATGAGGGGAAAACATATTGTTTCTATTTAGTTCTAGTCAGCCTAAATTATTGGATGAAGTGGACCACCTGACGGGCTGGAACAGACTATGGCAGTAATTTTGCACTGATTGCTGTTAGTGTGTCTGAACAGCCGTTAAGAGACCGAACAATATGACTATGGGGACCCTTCCCGCCCGCGTTTGGTGATTGCAGATACCATGCCGTTAAGCTAATCACTATTAAACTGATATTAAAGCTCAGGAAAGTCATGATTACATGTTAAGCCTCTGACTGGGAAACATTAACAGCTGGAGGGGCTGCATGTTTGTGGATGTGTTGTAGACAAGATAGGGAGGCATAAGTGTGCAACACATTTTAGAGTGGTGTTGCACAGTGCTTAGTTGGTCCTCTGTTGGTGGTGTTTATTCGGCAGGACACTGTGTGCAGATGCAGCTTTTAATCTGGTTAGTTTGCCCGCACTCTCTCTTAGGCATGGGGCTGATGGGAGCGGTTTGTTTATGTGATGCAACAGCTTCTGGAGGAGCCATTACTGCCCCCGGGAGCGAGCGACCAGTGGGTGGCTAAAGCAGTGTTTCTCACAGTTTTTCAGATCGAGGAGGACCACTTCCCTCCTTTAAAAATCCTCATGGACCACTCCCTCCCCATCTAAGGCTTTCAATGCATGAATTGGTGCAGCATCACAGTCCTCACTAGGGAACGGCATGAAGATACTACACATGTCATTTAAACACATGGTGCATAGCATAGATAGCTTAAGAAACATGAAAAAATTATATTTCTTTAACACAACTGCTCGCGGACCACTTGGGATTTCTCGCGCGACCATCAGTGGTGTGCGAACCACACTTTGAGAAACACTAGTCTAAAACAACAGGGCGACATTCTTATTTAATGACCAGGATCTGTCTTGCACAAAGGTCCAGAAAGCTAATTAAACTCAAGGTCATTACCACTGCGGTAATGCTGAGATTAAATTGCACTGCTCCTGATGTGGTGGTTGGTTAGTACATTGCGTGGCAGCCTCCTGTCACCTGTGTATGAGGGAGTCACCTGTGTATGACGTCACCTGTGTATGAGGGAGTCACCTGTGTATGACGTCACCTGTGTATGAGGGAGTGTGTGATGGAATGAATGGAAGGTCTTAAAGCAGCACTTTGAAACTTTTTTGATTTAATTAATCATCTTTATAAGTCGGTAGATGCTTAAATGAGTCATGACCAGGCGAATGAAGAGTTTCTATCTGTCTATCTGTGGACAGAATACCACGCTTGCAATGTCTGGCTGTCTGTCCGGGCACCCTCAGACTCACAAAGTCTTGAGTATTGCAAGAAGCAGGATCACACTAAATTCTGGAGAAATTCTGACTTTACTTACCTCGGTGGACATGGCTACTTTCATTTTCACCAGTTACTCTGATCAGTTCAGTTGAAAACACAACACAACATGCACAGGGTGAGGGGAAAGGAAGAGAGTAAATTTTTACGAGAGTGTCCATTTACTTGGAGACACTAGGGGGAGCTCTGTCGAGGAAAAAAAACACTCCAAGTTGCATAGTGCATCTTTAATGAGCAGGATGTTTCTCACACAAAGGTCCAGCAGGCTAATTAAACTCAAGGTTGTTACCACTGCAGTAATGATGAGGGTGAGAGATTAAATTGTACTGCTCCTAATATGGTGATTTGTTAGTACATTCCATTTCAGCCTTCTGTCATCTGTGTATGAGTGAGTGTGTGATCAGGTGAATGTAAGGCCTTAAGTTGTAAAGTACTTTAGAGACTCTTGGTATTGTATGAATGCAATATAAATGCAGTCCATTTACCATTTAATGTGTTATATAGCTTTCTTTCCTGTAGACCTTCAAAAACTCTTAAGTGCATTCCACAGGGAATATCTGTAGTCCACAAATGCTCTTTCTTTCAAATTGCGTCATTGCATCATTATGTCATTGCATCATTATGTCATTGCATTATTGTGTTCTTCTGTACAAGAAATGTTGCCTTGTGTTTTTCTTGCCAAACTGTGAAGCACTTTGAGCTGCATCTTGTATGAATTGTGCTATACAAGGAAAGATTATTATTATTATTATTATTATTATTATTATATATTGTTGAACAATATTATATTGTTATTATATATTATTATTAATTAATAATATCATTATTATAACTTGTTACAGCTTCTGCCATTTGTTTACACTTATCTCCTCACTCTTCCTCTCCTCTCCTCTCCTCTCCTCTCCTCTCCCCTCCTCAGGTGCCCTAACAGTGGGGCTGGTGCGGCAGTGCCAGACGATCCACGGGCGCGACCGCACCTGCATCCCGCCGCGGCTCCCGCCTGAGTGGGTCACCACGCTCTTCTTCATCATCATGGGCATCATCTCCCTCACCGTCACCTGCGGGCTGCTGGTGGCCTCGCACTGGCGCCGGGAAGCCACCAAGTACGCCCGCTGGATTGCCTTCACCGGGAGTACGTATGCCTTAATATATAATAAATATAACAACATACATTTTATATATTTATACGGTGCTTTTCTACACACTCATGAACGGCTTATTTATTTATTTGTTTTATTTTATTTAAGTGTAATTGTTAAGTAGCCTGGTAAACCAGTCCCTCGTACGTCATTTGATTTTGTATAGAGGGTCTGGCAGTGCTGTATTGAGACGACTTTACCCAATTGCTAACGTCTGGTTGTCATGTATGCAATTAGCCTGCCTACGCACTACAATTCAAATGTAGCACACAAAGTCAACATCATTGCTCACAAACACTCCCTCTCTTCGCTGATTGGCTAGGGCAAAATTCTGCCTAATACAACAGTGTCAATAATAGCACTGGCAGATCCTCTGTACAAAAAAAAAAGTACGAGGGGCTGGTTTACCAGGCTAATTGTTAAGTGCATGCCCTGATTTAAATTCTCCATTATGGCATCGTGTAAGTGAAACAGTTTGTCTCGGGCTCATTTTCACAAACTGTCAAGAACATTGAGCTACATCCTCTGTATGAACAGCACTTCATAAACAAAAAGTATTATTATTAACACGTTTACACATAAATCTAACAATTTAAGCAGCACTATGTAAAACAGTGCTTCCAGTGCTTTAGGTTTGAATAAGCAGCAGTTGAGCCGTAGTGTGAAAGTCATATTTCTAACAATAAAACACCTTACTGCCAAGAGCGGATGCGAGAGGAAGCAGCTGTGTGTAGGTGTTCTGTGTGGAAGTCAGCCCACGCTCGCCTCTGCCGCAGCCCTGGCTGGAAAATAGATGTTTTCGTTTTAAGGATATTAACACCTCTGTAGATTTAAACACCTTAGCCAGACACAGTGATTGGGAGGGGAGGGGGGGTGGGGTGGGGGGGGGGGGGGGTGGGTGGTGGCGGTGGTGGCGGTGGTGGGGGGAAGGTGGCGAGGATGCAGGGACACCTTGCTATCGGACACAATTTCCCTCCGCTTGGGAGGGGAAGCACATAAAGAACTCATTTTCTGAGTCATGTTCGCAGTCACACGGTTGTCATGGCAACAAAAACCCAGCGACCCCTGATGTCCAGCTTTCTCTTGCTGGTTTCTTGTTTTTTTTACCCTCCCCTCCTGCCCAATCAACGAAGTGGGGGGCCATTACATTCAGCAGAAGCTGAAAGTGCTGCTGTATTTAGCAGTAGTAGCAGTAAGCTCAAAACATGAAACATGTCACCCTGTTCTAATAAGGAGAGAAATCATTTCAACGAGCGTGTTGCTTGTGAGCTTTCCAGAAAACCACAAGTAAGCATTTGTGAGTATGGAGCTTTCCTGTCTGGATTGTCATGTTTTTGTGTTTGTTTTTGTTCGGAGGGTTGGCTCGTTTGGAGGGTTGGCTCATTAAGTGTGCATTACGGCTTTAACGGTCTTTATGTTTAATGCACTAAGTAGACGTTTCCTGAGAAGGTGCTAGAAATTGTAGAGTAAGTAAGAAGAGTGTGCGGTTTCCTCCCTTTAACTCTAGTAGAAGTATTCTCTTCAGGAAAGACAGCGCTGTGGTGGCTCATATGCTCACAGATGCTGTCAAGCAGACAATAAGACTTGAGGAGCAACTTAAGCTCTGTTTTCGGGAATTTAAGCATGCGGGGAGGCTGTGAAGGAAGTATGGCTCTAAAAAAAATATAGAAGGGGGTGGGGGTGCTAGATTGGTGTGTTTGTGTGAGTGTGTAGAGGGGGTGTGCAGAGGGTGGGGGTGTGCACAGGTGGCTGAGTTGGTGTTGAAACTACACTGTTGGCCAAGGGCCAGGGCACCTGAAAGGGCAGCTTTGTGGGGGCAGCACAAGACCCTACTGTCCCAGATGGGACTGTACCTCACCTCCAGCACCCCCACCCCCCACCCCACACACACACACACACACACACACACCTTGCAGCTCCACAGATCCCAAGTCCCCCTCACCTCCCCAACCCTTCCACCAGTCCACCTCCACAAACTGTACACCAGATGGAACTGTACCTCACCTCCAGCACCCCACCCCCCCAGACACACACACACACACACACACACACACACACACACACACACACACACACACACACACACACACACACACACACACACCTTGCAGCTCCACAGACCCCAAGGCCCCCTCACCTCCCCACCTCCACAAACTGTGCACCACATGCAACTGTACCTCACCTCCAGCACGCCACCCCACCCCCAGAACACACACCCACACACACACACAACCCCCACCCACCCACCCTTCCGCCCCCACCTCCAAAAAACTGACCATGACTGTTGCTGCGGTCCTGGCTGGCACAGGGCAAACACATGCCGTTTTCAGCAGCCACAGACGTAAATATTAGCTGTTGTCTGGCCACTGCCTTCGCTGGTTGCCCAGGCAGCATCCATCCATTCATTCATCCAGTTGGCAACGGAGACTGGGCTCAGTCTGTACCATGGAAAGGCCAGCCGTTTAAAAATACGCTCTCCTCATTAGCAAGAGCAAAAAATAGCTTAGGTTGTGTCAAATATTTATGTATGCCCCGGGAATGTTCGTCAGACCCTCTCCACTTCTGACTCTGGCGTTTTCAAATATCTTATTCAGGAGACAAATCATCCTCATTTCTATTTTGAAAACTTAAGCAAAGCAAACAGAAGTGCAAAAGTGTGGGAAGTGTGTTTGAATTGAGGTAGTGGTTTTCTACTGCCTCAGGGTGTAGCCAGGAGGTGTTCTTTTTCTTTTCTTTTTTTTCCTCCTAGCCATCCCCTGTACCTTGCTGTGTCTGGTGTGTTTGTGTGAGAGAGAGGGAGAGAGAGAAGGAGAAAGAGAGAGAGAGAGAGAGAGAGTGAGAGTGTGTGTGAGGTTAGATTTTTCTCTGAGTAGAGATTATGAAGATTGCCTGGCTGTAGAGGCTCTCTTGAAATCAGCCGTTAATGGCTCCATCCGTCATGGCACCACTTCCACCGCTTTTAAATCTTCCTGTTTTTCCTCTTCCACTTCTTCCGCCTTTGAGGCTTCTTTTCTCCCCCTCCATCCAACCCCACTGCCATCTTTTTCACAAGGGTGTTTTAATCAATGTTTGGAAGCGTGGCTTTGGAAGAGGCTTTTTTTCCCTGACTAATGGGCCCATTGAAATGAAATACAGGGCTGCGTATCTCTTGTTGTCTGTTTTCTCTAGCCTATAAACGCTTCACTTCCTACCTGCCAGTAGAACGAATGTGTAGTTACACATGGATTATGAAACTCTGCGAATGGGAAACCAAAGAACTGGCCCTCCAAAGGATTACTAGGTCTTTGTTTTTAGAGCAGAGATTTTTTCTAATCTATTTTTTTACATGCTGAAGTTGTAACACCAAAAAGCCTTAGAGACGTCTGCTTTTGAGAGACAGCCCCAGCCAAATAATCAGGATTAAAGATTAACGGTGTTGTAGTTAAGCAAAATAGTCTTTGCTGGAGGCATCATCACCATTTCATTTAGAAGAGCCATTGTTTGATGGCAAACCATATGGCATATTCTGCTGAGTTATTTTATTTCTGAGGCAAGAATAAGTAATGGGTGAGTTTTTTTGCCCATATTATTCAGAGACCTTGTTGGCGATAAGTCTTGAGTGTTATTGCGCTCCAATGGAAATAGTGCTTGGTTTCATTATGGTGTGTGTGTGTGTGTGTGCCTATGCCTGTGTTTGGACCAGTGACTCATAATTCACAAACCTACCAAAATAACTGAAAAAAGGTAGCACATCTGGACAACTAAAAACAAACTCTACTATAGTGTTGTTTTTGGCGGCCTGTTTTAATTTTTGTTTTAGTCTAGCCTTTGCATGAAGCTGTCATTTTAGTTTTTATTAGTTTTAGTCACGTCCATACCCTTTTTAGTCTAGTCAAGTTGTAGTTGACTAAAAGTCTGAGCATTTTAGTGTTATTTTTGTCAGAGTTATCCATGAGTATTTTCGTCTAGTTTTAGTTGACAAAAACTGATTACATTTTAATCTAGTTTTAGTCAATGGAAATTTTATTTTTTGTCACTTTTTAGTAATGCAATTCTATTTAACCCAGTATATAATGCAATTCTATTTAACCCAGTACATATAGTACAATATAATACAAGTAGCTAATAGTACAGAGAAAACCAGCATTTTCTTTTAGTCAAAGAAACAATGTAAAAAAGGTTGTTATTATTACATTATTGTTACCTAATAGACTCAAAAATACTGTAGACTACATTCATTCCAGACACAGAATGGCATCACAAGACCATAAGTGATGGCATTCAAAATGCGACGTGCTCTGAATCATTCACTAACATCCTTTCAACCACGTATTTGACATTTAATAACTCCCTATTGACCATACGAACCTGAATAGGGTAGTAGTACAGATCTGTTTCAATTTTACTCTTAAAAGGAGTGAAACAGGATACACATGGAGCTATAAAAAAGATTTTTTTCTTGACTGTTCCTTTTCAGGCTTCTTATTGACTGTAATGATTGTACACAGCAAAAAACAAGTGCAAGGAGCCTCAAACACCATCCCTAAAATTAGTAGCTTGGTCATAATGAAAGCTTGGAAGCATACGTAGATCGCCACGATTCATTCAAAGAAGAATATAGCTAACAAGGATAATAATGAGGCTACCTGTTGTACTCAGTTTGCTACCCATCTAAAGCAGGTTATAGTTTGCTAAACTGCCTTCATACATCCATGAATACATCCACCAATGTCATCTTATCAGACAGGATTTTTTGTAAAGATCGCTAGTATCCATGCTTAAGCAATGTTATTTCTCCAAAACGCCCCAGGTCTCTAGTCCCACGAAGTAACATGAATGTCTGGAAGACATTAGCTAGATGTTAACACATTGCCTGTGATACATTACGTCGTGGGGCTAGAGATATTTCGTTTTGGAGAAATAATATTCGCATGATAATAATATACGCATGGACACTCGGGAATCTTTACAAGAAATCCTGTCTGATAAGATGGTCATAGTGGATAAAGGGGTATCGAGGTATAGAGGCATTTTGGCAAGCTACAGCCTGCCTTAGACAAGTAGCAAACAAACAGTGTGTTAACTTGTATACCTTACGTTAACATTTAGAGCAGACATACTTTATTCATCCAATGTTGTCCAAATGTTGTCTCTTCTCTTTCGTCCAAAGAGGACCCCCCTCTGGCTGGCCATAGTCCTTATCTCTGTGCAATACTTTTAAATAATGCCGCGAAGGGGATCAGTCACCTGTGTTTGCAGTCCGGAACTGAAATACAAGGAACGCAAATTAAAATTAAAATTAAAAAAATTAAAAAATTTAAAAAAAAAATAAAATAAAATAACCCACCTAAACGAGTTTTGGTCAACGAAAATGAAGAGACATTTTAGCATAGTTTTTATTTTGTAAGCCACATTTAGTCTCGTTTTTATTCGTCATCTATATTGCATTGTATATTTAACTATAGTCACAAGACCAGCATTTACGTCTCGTCTCGTTTTTATCACATGATAAAGGTTCGTTGACGCCAATATTTAGTCATTATTTTCGTTGACGAAAGCAACACTACTCTACTACAACATTGCACCATCCTTTATACAAACAGACACATAAGATGCCTGCTAAAACTCTTCAGCCTGAGGTTGTGGAAATGTTCAATGATCCATTTTCAGTAGACAGCTGTGGTAATGTGCGTTAGTGTTTTTGTGTAATTCTAACGCATCTCCTTCTCTTTCTGCCTCTCTTTCTCTCCCTTCTGCAGTGATCCTCTTCTGTATGGCTGCCCTCATCTTCCCGATAGGATTTTACATCAACGAGGTGGGGGGCCAACCGTACAAACTGCCTAACAACACGGTGGTGGGCTCCTCCTACGTGCTCTTCGTCCTCTCCATCTTCTTCACGATAGTGGGGCTGCTGTTCGCCGGGAAGGTCTGCCTCCCTGGCTGAAGGACCCTTTTGCCCCCAGGCCTCGAACTGTGGGGCTTTTCAGACAAACACAAAGGAAGGACAAAATAAACAAACAATTAAAAACCGAAAAAAAACAGAGGAACGATGACAGAGAGGAAGGGATGTCCGCAACAGATAGCATCGAGAAGCAACTACACTTAAGCATCGAGAAAAAATAGTGCCAATAGAGAACAAAAACACACTGCGCTCAGCCATATAGCTGCAAGAAGGTTTTGATATGAACACACCCCCCCCTTCCCTCGCCACTCCCTTGCTTTCACACGTGCTTGTCTTTATGTTGCACTTTTCTAGGGTGGTTTGGAGATGACAGGAAGTGAGGGAGAGAGAGGAAGAGAGAGAGAATGGGGTAGGGCCGCAGAGAGAAGACAAGTGAACAGCAGAGCAGCAATGCCTCTGGTTGAATCGATAGATCACCATTGCGCTAGTATTTTGTGACATCAGTGTTTTCAGCAGCAGTGTATGTTCCTGACAGAAGCATTTGCCCACCACTCTCCTCTTCGTTTGTCGTTTCTTACATTTTCTTCTAGTTTCTTTTCTCCTTCTGTCTTTGTAACGTCATTTTCACCGCTGGTGTTTTCGGTCTCTTCTGAGGAGGAGCCACATTCGCACCTTTTCCCCCTTAGCCAGGGCAGCTGAGGCAAAGTTGGGGGTGGGTGTTAAGCCGGGTAGCAGACCAGTGGTTGAGGTAGCAAACCGATAGACAAAAGGAGGTCCCAAGGTTGAGGATGCCCTACACTGAATAAGAGAGTGGCTAGTTTTTTTGCAGGTCATAAGCCATCCTGTTTGCCACTTGTCTCTAAGGATGAGACGTATTTTAACCCTTTTCAGGTGTACATCTTTGAAGATGCTGCATAAAAGGATGCAGATAGTCAAGGATGATATTTGTGCAAAGGAGGTCACGTTTCTCCTGGAAATTGGTGGAAGTTTGTTTTTGATGAAATTGCGTCTTCTCCCCCCTCCTCACTGCCTGTTATGTTTGAGCTGTCTGCACAAAAACGAAGAAAGTTTCTCAATGGCCTTTCCTTTTTTTTTTTTTTTTTTTAAAGTTCTCAACCTTTGGCAGGCCTTTCATTTCATAAGTGAGAATATGCTACCATGTGAATAGGATCAGGACTATAACAGTGTTTTCTAGATTACAAAGCCTGTTACATTAAACCAGTGGCAATCGGTGTAAGTCTTGGGTGGTGGGCCGAGGCAAAAATGTTCAAAAAATGTTTCCCATAACAAAATATTACTTTCAGCACATATTATAACATTAAAGGGCCTATTACATCTGCATTTTCACAGTACAATGTTTAGAGGCAGGGTACAACATTAATGTTACACATTGGATTCCAGGTGGCAGGGGGCAGTGTTTTGTCCCAAGAAAAGACGTCAGTAAGATTTCGAAAAATAATTCAACCCTTCCTGAACTGCTTACGGCCTTCCCAGCCTCAGTGCCAAAAAAAGCACTGGTTTCCTTAGGGATGGGCTGAAAACACCAGGGAATTCATCCGCATATTTTGGGTTTGCAAACTTTGTTTTGTGACAAACTTAATTGGGGATTTATAAGTTGGATTTTTACATTGTGACTATAACTACACTCTCCTTTTGTAGCTGCTACATTTTCCCAAATAGTGCAGCTTTGAACATGAATTCCAATAGTATTAGCCCAAAAGCTATCACCTCAAATCATGTATTGTGGCCTTTAAACCTACCATAACCAAGTGTGTGTTACAACCCTTAAGCAGCAGTGGCTGTACTAGCTGCTAGGCCCATCTGGGCAAATTGCTCTGCTGAGTCCTTTTTCATCCTTTGCCTCCAACATTACAGTTTTCAGTAGCACATTTTCTGCCACTGAGGGGTGGGAGTCTTTGTGAAAAGCTGATTACGACTCGTGTGTGAGATTTCTAAGGAAGAGCACGCTGACTTATTAGCTAAGAGGAACATGCAACATATGGAACCAGTAGGGATGCAGCTACTAGCAAGTGGGGTTGCCACCTATGTCTGACAGAAAACTGGGACATTTCGGAAACCTAATCAAGCTTTTCGCTTATAAGCAGTGACCCGGGTGTCAGTGTCTCGGGAGAATAGTTTTTCCCCGGGACAGACCATTAAAAACCGGGACAATCGGGTAAACCCGGGACAGGTGGGAACACTACTAGCAAGGGATTTAAGTGCTGGTGTTTGAGTGTGAATGGGTAGGTGTGGGGGTGTAGGGTCCCATTACCCCAGCTCTCCCCAGACCCCGGATGCCACTGCTTTAAACCTGTAGAGATCAGAGTCATTAGTTAAAACTGTAACCAGAGATGTAATCTCCAATAGCACAAGTATTGTTAATGCACAGTTAGGACATCAGAAAAAAAGAGTGTGGTGAAAGGAAATCTAACACTAATTACAACTCAGTATTGTCTCAACAATCTTTCCATGTTTGCAAAGCTGTTGAGAACTCACTACAGTGACTTTACACATTTCAGAGATATTTTTGTTTGTTTGTGTGTTCGTGGGAGGGGTGGGGGTACTGTCACCTAATGGACTTTTTTATGGAGGAGTGAAAGACTAAGCCTGCTGTGGCAAATATGAACTCTTAAAGACCGCTTTAATGTTTTATGTTTTTTTTTTTTTTTTTTTTTGCAAGAAAGTAACTCATTTTGTTTTGTAAAGGATTATGAAATTAATATTTATAATTTAAAAAAAAGGGAAGAATAAACATGTATTCACAACAGTGTTAACAATCAATGGATGGCAGCATTCCCAGTGCACAGTTACTGTTAACAGAATTGACATTATTGATTGTTTTGTTTTTTGTCCTTTTTCTTTATTTTTTGTGTTAATGTTTCACTTCACTGTACAATACAATAAAAGGCATCGTCTGAGCCTTTCTGGTTGATAAGCAACTAAGAGTCACTGATAACTGGTAAAAAGCGTCTGCCAAGTGTAATGTAATGTAATGTAAACTGGTATTGGGAAAATAGCATGCATTATTCAAAATTAACAGAAGGTTATATAGGCTACCATATCGTGCCTTTCATACAAAGCTTAGACACGGTCATTGTAATACAGATTTGATCATTTAAATACACAGGAACATCAAATAGTCAACCTAATGATCTGTTTATTTAATGGCCTCATTCTCTGTTGTGTCATTTTAAAACGTCTTAGAACTATCCTTCTAAGCATATTATGCCAAGGACATACAACAACAGAAATTTTAGTTTAAGGTCTCATGTTTCCTTCACTCTTCAAAATTAATCGACTTCACACTTCCACTAGTTGATTTGTTCTCATGACTCATCACCAGATTTGGTGACTCACCAAAAATGACGAGTCATGTAAGTGGGTTTAAGAATATGGCAGCAGCATTTTTTTCTCAGAGGGCTATGTCTTTGTTACTATTTTTTTTTTAGTGTTATGCTTTTGAGCAGTTCACTCTGTAAAAGCTCCCTGTGAAAGCCTCCCTGGAGCTGCTGATACAAACTCCCTGTGGAACATGCTGCAGAGTGTGAGTGGTGATAAGGGGCTACTTTAGTCATGGAAAGTATTTTCTGAGAACATCAGAAAAACAAAAAGACATGTGAATATATGAAATTACCATGGCAGTTGTTCTCTCTCTCTCTCTCTCTCTCTCTCTCTCTCTGTCTCTGTTTCCCTGGTAACACAAGAAGAGAAACTGCCAGTATGTTAAACATGAGACGCCCTTGTAAGAAACATTGGAGGCTTTTATATAGCTTAGAGACATTTCACACTCAGAATAGAAAAATAAATTAGTTTTTAAGTGCAAATATCAAGTCAAACAGTTAAGTAGTGAAGGTAAAAAGATTATGCTACATTCTCTTAATGGCTGCTTTTGGAATGAATTGGGAGAGCATACTACATCATTTTCCATTTTAAAAATAAAAATTGCAATGTGGCTGCCTTAGTTTAACGTTTTATGTCTGAAGGGACCCTTCTGAGTAAAACCTAAGCTAGCCAGATCATCTGTGTGCAAGTGATCATTTCTGCCAAAGGTATCGTGTAAAAACCTGTGGACCCTGGTGCTGATTTTCTTTGCCAGGGGCTTAACAAGCTTGAGATTTGCCTGCATAGAAGCACTGCTCTTAAGCTGGGTAGCAGGTTCATTGGTGTTAATAGTTTGGATATTTAGGGTGCAATGTGGGCCTATAGAACACATTGTGGTGTGCAAATAAGAAGTGCCATATAAGGCCTACTCCATAGTTTTGGACTGGAGAGATATAAGTGCACAAAAATGAAAATGCAGATGAAAAAAACGGGAAACAAAATTCATCCTTGATTTCATCCCTGACCTTAACTGGTGAATGTGTACATGTTGAAATGTAATTCTTCCAAACTACTCCGTTTCTTAACAATAAACACATAAAGTCTCCAACACCTGCAGCTCGCCTGTGGCAATGACTGAGCGTCTCCGTCATGTTCCCTTGGAGACGGGAAACATTGCCCTGGGGTGCGCGAAAGTGGAGCTGATCTTCGTCCTACACAGAGTGTTTTTGTAGGTATCGTATAGCCTTGCTCAACACATATCATCTGAGTGAGTGTTTCTGTTTCTGGTTGTGTTTTGGATTTGTTACTTACAAATCAGACGGGTGCGTGGCGCAAACTAGGTCTTTGAAACACCCACCAAACTCCAACGTGAGATCTGGTTGATTTGTAATGCCTGAATCGAGTACTCTAAACGAAAATGGCTCAATGATAGCTAGCTCTTTCTGTTTCATTCTCTAAGTTTGCGTAACTGCACACAGAACTGCAAACTGAGCAATAGATAACAATCAAATCAATGAGTGCATACTCAAGTCCAAGTCAGCTAGTAGTCAGTAGTAGTGTAGTTTAGTTTCACGGAGAAGGACACTGCAACACTGCGTCACGGGAGCGTTGGTTGGCGCTTAGGAAATTAGTTCTATGCCCGTGTCCTACCGTAATTTAGCCTGGCTTTAAAAAAATAATAGTAGTGATGTGTGACATTGTTGCATTAAAATGGAACAGACTGTAACAGCAAGAAAAAAAATCTTTTACTTCTGGGGCCAGACAATTAAGGACTACACACCTCTCATTTTATGTTTTGTGTTTTTTTGTAAATTCATCTGTGTTTCAGTGCTGTGTGTTTGGTGCTGGCCAGCAGGTGTGAAATGAACTCCCATGGGGCATCTCTCATCGCCAGGGGATGCCCAGAAAGATGTGGTCTGTCAGGCAAGACAGCAGATGAAGATGATGGCCTTCTAGTCACAAACATTAATCACTCCAAGGACCTAATGGTGATTTAAAGGTTCCCTTTAAATAGAAAAAAAATGAATGATGTAAGACCATAATGTGTTGCAAAGTGTAGTACTGCTGTCATCAGTTAACCACACCTTTTCATCTGTTTGCTTCACCTAATGGGTTCAGTCACCATTAGATTTTACGGTAGTGCTTTACTGTGCCCTGTGACATTGTCTTTTACTGCACGGCTGGCCAAGATGTGTGAGATTGTTTGTGTGTGCGTGTGTGTGTGTGTGCGTGTGTGTGTGTGTTTGTGTCTGTGTGCAGAGGATGCACACACTGCGGGCTGACCCGGGCGTCTGCCAGAGCACGGCGGACTGGTTGGAGTCCAACAGCCTGCGGAGTACCGGCCTCTCTCTGTGCCATTTCCTGTCCCACTGCTCCTCCTCCTCACCTGGGTCAGTCAGTCGCTCTGCGGCACAGCGCGGCACTACACTCGCGGGCCAGCCGTCATCACGGAGCGGCAACACACACTAGAGTACACAGCACACACACAGACAAGCACAATATGTCCATGTGTAAAAACATAATGTCAATGTGTAAAACACTTCTAAACAAAAACACAATTCAGTACACAACATGCTACAGACAAGCACAATATGTATAGGTGTAAAACATAAACCCTTTCCAGACACGACCTCTGGATAATAAATGTATTATTGCAACTGGATATCATACGGACCTTAGTGTTCACGCATGGTGCTTGCACACGAAAGTAATCTGGAAGGTAGGTGTTGTGTCGATGTGTAAAACACTTCTGAACCAAAACACACAACAGAGACATTAAAGGAGAACTTCGGTGTAAAATGAAAATTGGCATGTTAAAACGTCATACCGAGTTGGTATGTGTACTGAGGAGCAAAATTGATTTAGCCTGTTGCATTCAGAGTTTAACTATTTTTTGTTTACGAGTTTTTCGCTTTTCGCTTTATACGAGTTTAACTAGTTTGTCCCAGAAGGCTAACAATGGAAGTGGTAGGTGCCCTTAGATGAAGCATGATGACTACGCTATTTTTAAACCATTAAAACCACTCGAAGGTAGTACAACAAAGGCCCTGACATTAAAAACGAGGCACTGAGAACTTTGTAAGTGTACACAACATTTATTAATAAAACAGTTTTGACAGGCAGTACCTTGCTGTAGTTTCTCGTCGCCGCCATGATGAAAGTCTGCACAAGTCGATTGACGAACACGAACCAGCAGGAAGAATAGGAGGAGAGGTAGTACAATCGACTTGTTTGGACTTTCATCATGGCGGCGACTGCAACTCTAAATGCAACAGGCTAAATCAATTTTGCTCCTCAGTACACATACCAACTCGGTATGATGTTTTAACATGCCAATGTTCATTTTACACCGAAGTTCTCCTTTAAAGAACAGCCCATGGCAGACAAACTGGAGAGAATAAGCAAGTAGCCTGTGGTCCACTAGTGCACTGAAGCGGACTTCTGACAGCAGCTTATGGTCTGTTAACAGGACCACTGGGGAGCAGTTGGATATCAGTGCTGAAGAACTTGGAAACTTTGAGATGAAGCTGTACCAGTGAGTATAATAACTGTCACAATAATGATTATGAAATGTTGATTCAGAATGTTTTTTAAGGCATCTTTATATCAATCATATATTACAAACATGTTTGAATTAAAACGTGATTTTTTGAAATATGTTGTGATGAAAAAAGTCACTGATGGCAGTGGATTTGAAGCCTGCTTCATATGAAGCTTGTAGCCTGTGGGAATAACTGTGGAGGGTTTTTGTCCTTGCAGCATGATTGAGCTTTACCACCACAGGATCAGATGGCTCACAGAAGGATCCAGGAAGGTGAGTGTGTGCAGTGTTATCACACCATAACCAGCGCACACTGCTTGGCTACAAGACATTTCCCACACATTGCAACACTCTCAGCATTATCTTATGTCTTTGTTCTCCTCTCATAACTGTAGTTTGATTTGTGTCCTTGATTGTAAGTCATTTTGGATAAAAGGCCTGCTAAGTATAATGTAATGTAATGTCTGTTTCTGTGCTTGCGAAGGTCTTTGGAGTGGTGAGAGGCTCCAAGGTCGCGGTCTTGGTAGACACCTCAGACGTGAACTGCTCCACAGATAGACTGCTTGGTCTCCAGAGGAACCTCCTGGTAAGATTGCTTCGCCGTGTCAATCTAGGAACCTCCTGTGAAGGTTGCTTCACTGATCTAGTGAAGGACAAGTGCCCAGTCCGGTCACCTTAAATGATTTTATCAAGTGAATAAGCATCCCGAGCTCATCTGTGTGTGATGTCTGTGTGTGTGTGTCACCGCAGGGTTTGCTGGACGAGCAGCTGCGCCACAAGCGCGAGATCTGTCTCATTTCATTCGGGTCGGAGGTGGCCTCCCTGTGGGACGGGCTTAGGGACACCTCTCCGCTCAGGTGAAATTCACAATGAGTGGTGCATACGTGTGTGTGCGTGTGTGTGTGTGTGTGTGTGTGTGTGTGTCTGTGTCTCTCTGTGTGTGAATGTGTATACGTGTGTGTATATGTGTGTGTGGGTGTGTGTGTGTGTGTGTGTGTGTATGGTGTGTATGTGTACATGTGTCTGTGTGTACGTGTGTGTGTGTGTGTGTGTGTGAGTGTGTATGGTGTGTATGTGTACATGTGGGTGTGTGTATATATGTGTGTGTGTGTGTGTGCAGGCACCACTCCTGAATAGCAAGAGGCAGACGACTAGGAGACAAGCATTATCATATGATTAAATTTAGCAAGGGCAGTTAACGTGATAGGTTGTCATCCTCTCCCAGTACGATGATTACATAACCGTGTAGGTACAAATAAAATAACAATGGAAGCCCTAATTAGCATGCTCCTATTGGCGAGATGAGAGATGTGTGTGTGTGTGTTTGTGAGTGTGTGTGTAATGTAATGGTAGTGACTGCACTGATTGAGCAGTGTTATTCAGGGCTGTCTCTTACCAAAAGGGATATTAAACATCTATTTCATGTGCTGCTGCTGTTCCTGTGAAATGAGTCAGTGGGGAGCATGAGGGGACATGAGGGAACAGTGAGTTCCTCCATTAAATGCTGGAGAGATTATGGAGTAAAGAGGGCACAGACACCTGGGGAGAAGCAGCAGACAGAGAGAGAGATATAGAGGGGAGGGGGGAAGAGAAAGAGAGATAGAGAGAGAGGAGGAGAGAGAAAGAGAGAAAGAGCACTACTGGGGTTATTGATGAAAAACATAAAAAATATTTTGTTCTCTTAAGATTGGCTTGTGCATATCGGTAATTTTGTTAGGCTGTACGCATTATATTTACATCTTTTGTAGCAGTAGGGAGCAATTCTACATGGCACCGGTTTTCATTTTACTATGTGAAGTAAATGGTCAGAAATAGTCTCTTATAAGACACATTTTATATTTAGCATTTAATCTTTTAACCAATGTATTTATAACGCTCAATTTATTTGTAATGAAATGTCTTGCATTTCACCCAGAATTATTATCTACCCTTTCCTCTCTCTTTTTCACCTCCTCACTCTCCCCCTCACCCCTTGCTCCCCCCCCCATGCCCCCAGGCTGCGGGAGGTGAAGGACTGGGTCCTGCAGCTGGGGCCCAGTGGGGGCTGCAGCCTGCTGCAGGCGGTGGAGACGGCCTTGGCTCTGCCGGAGCTCGACTCTCTGCTCATCATCCTGGGCTCCTGGTGAATGCCTCACAGTAACACAGCGCATCCACATTCACATTCACAGACAGATATATTCACATTCACAGACAGATATATTCACATTAACATTCACATTCATATTCACAAACAGATACACACACAGATACACTCACAGATACACATAAACATACACACACACACACACACACACACACACACACACACACACGCACACTCACATTTACATTCACATTCACATTCACATTCACATACAGATACACACACAGATACACTCACAGATACACATAAACACACACACACACACACTGACATTTACATTCACATACACATTCACATTCGCATTCATATTCACATTCACATTCAGATACACGTACACATACACACACACACACTCATATTTACATACACATTCACATTCATATTCACATACACATACACACACACACACACACACACACACACACACACACACACACACACACACACACACACACATATTTACATACATACATACTGTATTCACATTCATATTCACATACACATACACATACACCACACATTTACATGTACATTCACATACCCATTCACATTCATATTCAGATACAGATACACGTACACGTACACACACACACACACACACACACACACACATGCATTCACAGGCTCCACTATCATTTTTGACATTCAGGCCTGTGTCAGAAGGCCCCTTAGCCCTCAGGGTATCTGGCAACGAGTACGCTTGTCTCAAACTTTATGTTCCTAGAGAACTCTGAGCCAGACATTACAAGTACCTGTTATGCCCTTTAGCTATATTCTTTGCAGTTTATTTTATTAATCGTCTCCCTGTTACCTTGTTTGTGCTTTTTTGTGTTGTTTTTTTCATAGCCCTGATCAGCCCTCAGGGCTTGTCTGTGATGTTGTGCAGCAGTGCTTGCTGGGAAGGCAGATGTCTGTCCATGCTGTGGGCTACTGCTGCGGCTCTCCTGTCGCCATAGTGAGTGATGTGAAGTGTGCATTCTCAGGGGTTGGCCCACATTAGGTTCACGTGGCGTGTTTGACGCTTATTATTTTTGGTACACGTCTCTCTTATCTGAAGGAAACCGTGAAAAGACTTGCTGACGCCACAAGGGGTAGCTACCACCTGTTCTCACCTTCCCTGGTAATGCGAACCCTCAACGTGCTTGTAGTTTGCTCTATTTTAATAACAGAAAATGGTATTGTTGAGGCTTCTGAGGCTCAGTGTTTATTGAATGTCTTTGTATGTATGTGTGTTTGTGTGTATGATGTGTGTTTGGGTGTGTGTGTGTGTGTGTGTTTGTGTGTGTGTATATGTGTGTGTGTGTGTGTGTGTTTGTGTGTATGTATGTGTGTTTTTGTGTGTGTGTGTGTCTGTGTGTCTGTGTGTATGTATGGGGGGTTTCAGGGTGTGCTGGATGACAGCACCGACCTGGAACTGTTGTGGGCCGAAATAAAAGCAGCCAGAGACGTCCTCAACCACATTCACAGCATGCGCTCTGGTTGTGTGGAAGACGCTGAGGTCTGTATGAAGCATGAATGTTTACATGTAACCTGAAGACTGATCTTACTCGATATGCCACTTAGCTACTCAGAAATAACTTTAGTATTTATATTTGGTGTTGGTGCATTTTTGTGAATTTAATTAGTATCTCATGGCTGCATATTGAGACATTTTGCCCACACATATGCCACAACAAGATGTTTTGAGATTGAATTGTATATCAAAAAATTATACACACTGATTCAGGTCGTGACAGGAATGGAGGATATGTCACTGTCTGAGAAGATGTCTGAGACGAACCACCCGAATGCCCCCTTAAACATCCAGGCCAAAGGCCTGCTGCCCGTCACCTCACAGGAGTGGCTGAAGACCCATGGTCTGAAAGGTGATTTTAAAGAAATGTGGTAACACTTTCTATAAAGCTTATATTCATAAGACTCTATGCACACCTCCATAAAGGTTAGAATGCATTCATAAATCTTAATAATGGTTAAAGTTAGTATTCAGAACTGTGTATACATACTCATGACTGCACTCGTAAGCCAGATAAAGCTTTGTAACCAAGAATGCACTGTGTCACTTGCTGTTGGAATAGGGCTTATGACAAAACAATATTCACCATTAGGGCTGCAGTCATAAGTATGTATAAATAGTTGTAACTACTTTACATACTTTATGAGTGCATTATACGCCTTTATGAATGTGTTTACAGAGTCTTGTGAATACAAGCTTCATAGAAAGTGTTATCATAAATGTTTACTAGTTGTTCTCTTCATCTTGACCAAAGACAGTATTCTGACATGTTCTGACAATGATTTAATGTGTCCTTAGCTCAGAAGCTGGGGCTGTACCAAGTCCTCGCCCCCAATGCCTATTCTCCTCTGAAAGAGTTTGTGCCCATTTTGGGGAAAACTGTAACAGCGACTGTGCATGAGGTGGGTGCGTCCTCTGAGGCAGTGTACCCTGGTGTGATTTTTTTTACTGTGCCTCACCCTCTTGGCTAGCCAGGAGGTTTCAGTTTCATTTACCCCCAACAAATGACGTGAAAGCGGCTGATGCATCAGGCTACCACTTGGCTACACTGGGTGTGGAACAAAAGAAGTGTAGCGGAAGCGGAGCACATTACGCGTGGAAAACCAAATTTTGAAGACGAGTCAATTTGTCATTAATGTCTGTGTCCTGCCTGTGTTTTGTGTAGCGACTTTGTTTATAATGGAATAGAATTCTGCCATACATTCTGAACATACATTCCATTTCTGCTGCACTGAATGTCTGCGCCCAGTGTAGCCTCGGGGTGAAGGATGAGCCCATGTGTTTTAGCATAGCATTGGAGCCTTTGGGACTGTTGCTGAAGTGATTCTGGTGCGTTGATTGCAGAGAGCGATGGTGCCATTTGAGTGGCATGATGGGACTGTGAAGAATGTGCATGTGGATCTGCCCCTGCTGTTCCATTACCAGGTAGCCTGACTGCACGTGCCTCTATCTATCTATCTATCTATCTATCTATCTATCTATCTATCTATCTATCTATCTATCTATCTATCTATCTATCTATCTATCTATCTATCTATCTATCTATCTATCTATCTATCTATCTATCTATCTATCTATCTATCTATCTATCTATCTATCTATCTATCTGTCTGTCTGTCTGTCTGTCTGTTTTGTTTCCCTGTTTTTTTTTATTGTCATCCAGTTTTATCCAATGTGTCAGTCACTCTCGTTCTTGCTTTTGCTCTTGGTTTCTCTGTCTCTCTGTCTCTCTCTCTCTCTGTCTCTCTCTCTCTCTGTCTCTCTCTCTCTCTCTCACACACACACACACACACACACACACAGGTGTGGCTGATAGTCAGGTTTGTCTGATGTGTGCCCACAGAAGCAGCTACAGAGTGCCATGCGTGAGCTGGACAGGAGGTTGGTGTGGCTGAGCAGCACAGGCAGCAGGCAGATCTGGGGAACTGTGTGTGAGCCCAGGCAAGGCACACACACACACACACACACACACACACACACACATACACACAGACGAACACACGCACACACACACTACACACATGAACACACACACAGGCACACATGTACACACACACACACATGAACACACACACACACATGAACAAACACACACACACACACACACACACACAGGCATGCATATACACACACGCACAAACACACATGTACAGGCAAGACACAAGCACACATGTACAGGCAAGACACACACAGACACACACACGCACACGCACACACACACACACACACACACACACACACACACACACACACACACACACACACACACCACACATCGCAGCAAAACTCAGGTCTACTTAGCCTACTAACACAAAAGATTGCAAACATCACATTGCTATATACAGTTTTTGCCCATTTCTTGAACGCAATAGACATATGCTTAAACCAAAGTAACATAACGTCAAGTTGTGTTACCATGCCTTAAACACAGTGTAACCATACCTTAAACAAAAGCACTGCTTTACACTTTAGTTGCAATTCTGCAACACACTTGTTCCTTTTTGCAACACACGCTCCTGCACACTACACACTATTTCATACATAAGACACTTCGTTCAAAAATGAAATCCAGATGTATCATTGGCAAAACACATCTATTCAAAATACAAAAAACTGTGTTTTATGTAAAGTAGACTAGTGTGTTGCTGCTGATGTGACAGTGTTTTCATAAGATGCAAGTGTGTGCAA
This sequence comes from Coilia nasus, assembly GCA_027475355.1. Classification (NCBI taxonomy): domain Eukaryota; kingdom Metazoa; phylum Chordata; class Actinopteri; order Clupeiformes; family Engraulidae; genus Coilia; species Coilia nasus. The sequence goes on from CM050216.1 coordinate 28,861,805, forward strand.
TTTTGTCATCATAGTGACATTTTGACAAAGGATTGTTAGGTTTTGATAGCAGAGTTTCAATTTGACATAGATGTAAATGGTTTATTTCCAAGTGTTGTGTCTTATTTGCTTGTGTGTAGAGTTTTGACACAGCAAGCCAAGTTTTGCAAAATGTGTTTAAGCAATGGGCAAAAACTGTAATACATTACCACAGCAAACTAATCACCACACAATAAACCACACCATGCCACTGTAGAGCACACGCCACACCCAACATTAACACACATTACAACAAAACACACATCACATTACAGTTGTTCTCATTTGCTTAAACACATTTTCTGAAAACCTGCCTCATACTCTCAGAACTCTACACACAAGTCAAAAAAACACACACACAATGGGCTAAACCCCTCACTTCTCCTGCAAAATGAAACTTTGCATTCAAAACAGTATTATTTCTTCTCAAAATGCTATTTTGTTGTCAAATGACGCACACAAACCATCATATGAATAGACATTTATAACAACCAGTTGAACCCTGATGTGCTTAATGTAAAACACTATGATAAATGGAAAACACTTCTTATCCATTCATCATAATGATTTAGGGCTTTTTTGTTCAGTGTTACACTTGCTACATACAGTACATACATAAGTGTGTTATATTTTAGAATATTGTTTTTATACTCAGAACGCATATATACATCGATACAAATATATTTTATTTTTCCCACAAAAACAGTGTACACACTGTGCATCCCAATCAACACAAAGCTGCACCTACAGTTGTCTACATAAAACACAACAGAAGAGTTTACTGTAGCCTATACAGTTTCTAAATAAAATTACGCTGCAATTATGCTTCTGTTTTGGTGTGGCCACAGCACCTCATCCACATCACATGCAATGTTTTTCCTGGCCTAGCAGCAAATCCATCCATGAAAAGCATCAGTTGCTATATTTCCACATGCGTCTTCCATAGCTTAGAGAAAGGGTACACGCATTTGTGGATTTTGGTCATACACTTTCATCTTCAGTCAAAAAAAAATCCTCAATTGGGTTGAGGATTGCAGAATATGGAGAGAGATATGTAAACAACTAAACAACTACTGTAAAATAATTTTGTTGACCAATGGTTAACCAAAATGGCTCTGATCTCATCAGAGATTACGGTCCTTTCTCGTCCTCGTCCATGTCCTCCCCATCCTCCTCCTCTTACTCTCACTCCTCTAGCTGTGGCTCTGCCTCTTCCAAAGCTCTGATAGCTAATTGTAAAGCTGTGTGACAGGTGTTTGCCAATGTGATGAGTCAGTGTGCATAGTGGGGCAATTGACTGTAGAATTTTGAATCACTGTGTGTTCCTTGTGAAAACAACAGATTTTTGCCATGAAAATTGTGCCAAACGTAGAGAATTGTCTATAGTGTTTTGAAAAAAGTGTGTTTTAGAACTGCAATTTGAGTGTAAAGCAGGAATTGTGTTTATAGTTTAGCAGAATCGGTTCATGGGGTTGGCGCATGAGTTACATGTTGTGGTCATTGTGTCTGAAGTACAAGGAATTGTGTGTAAACAATTGAGAAAAACTGTAACACATAATACATACGATGCCTCCAGATCAGGAATTGCTTGCTTTTCCTGTGTGATTTTTACATACAAGTCCACAAAGTCTTAATAAACAAAGTATAGCTTAGCTGTTACAGGCATAGTAAGAAAATTGTGATACTGTATATTACAAAAAAAAACAGTTGACATTTTAAAAATGCTCCTGGACACATATTCTGAGTGTGTAGGAAAATGGACGCGCAAGATACGGATGTTGTTTGCCAGTTGAGGTGGAACGTGCTTTCTGTGAATCGCGTGGTCGCGTTCTGTGGTCTCGTTTTCATTTTTCAGTTTTGTTTGGCCAAGGCTTAAACTGGTACAGTCATTACTGTATGGAATATACAGTAATGTGTATATGATGTATTAAATGTCATTTTAGAAAGTCAGTACTCTCTGTCTGTCTGTCTGTCTGTCTGTCTATCTATCTATCTATCTGTCTGTCTGTCTGTCTATCTATCTATCTATCTATCTATCTATCTATCTATCTATCTATCTATCTATCTATCTATCTATCTATCTATCTATCTATCTATCTATCTATCTATCTATCTATCTATTGTCTTTCTTTCTCTCTCTCTCTCTTTCTCTCTGTCTCTCTCTCTCTTTCTCTCTGTGACAGGGTGCAGATTTTGGTGGACATATCCAGCCTGAATGATCGGCACTGGCTCCACATCCTGCACTCCCTCCGACTGCTCCTGGAGGAGCATCTCTCCAGCCAGCAGAGCTTCAATGTCATTGTGTAGGTCACGCTTTCACCTAGCCTGGCAAACCAGCCCCTCGTACTTCATTTCATTTTGTACAGAGGGTCTGGAGCGGAGGCCATGAGAAACGATTTCTTCCTGGAGGTGTGGACTCTTCTGTTTAAAACAAGTGGCTCTGCCTTTACCCAAATGCTAACGTCTGGTTGTCACATATGCAATTAGCCTACCTAGTGGGGGGGGGGGGTTAGCAGGCTAGCTTTCACCCAGAACACACCAGCACGTCACGTGTACAGCCCGTGGCCATGAGCAATGTGTGACTGTGTTATGGAGTAGGAGTGTGCTACTCTAGTCTAGTCTCTGTAAATAATATGCCCTGGAGTGCTGTTGCACACTAAAAATGACTTTATTATTTAGCGAAAATGAACAAGTCCCTGAAACACAGTCTGACACAATGGGGGATAGTTTTGTCAAGTAGTGCATGAAAATATATCTAATTGACGTTGGTTAAAACCCTCTCTGTGAATAAACAGACTTAGTGTCCCATTAGTGCCAATCGCTGTACTGCTACTTTTGGGAAACATTTGCATAATTCTCTGTCTCGAGTGTGCTGTGCTTCGCCTCATTTGTTTTTGAATGGAATAGTAATATCAATTAGAGCCCCTCATCAGTCCCGAATGTGCAGCCAAGCCAGGAAAAATACAGGACTTGCTGAGGTCAGTGTTCCCAGTGCAGCAGTTGCATTACCCATAATGCACTGCACTACAGGGGGTTGTAGCGGGTGTGCCGTCTGTCGCATCTGAGGTCAGGATGACCTTTATGCATGTCTCCTCTCGCTCTTGCTCTGACAGGTTTGGTACGGAGGTGGAGTCCTGGAGAGAGGCGCTAGCTCCTGTTTCCCCGAAGAACCTTCAAGAGGCCTGGCAGTAAGAGAGGGCTTTTATGTATTATGCTCAACATAAGCATTTGCACCCGAGGTTATTTCTTTGTTTTCTCCATCCCTCTTTGTCCTTTTTGCCCATAAGTGGACACTTGTTCAAGCAGCCTTTTCATACCTGGATCATTTTGAGGGCGTTATGTAACACAGTTAAGGTAAGAGGTGATGGAGGACTCTTAAAAAACAAGGGCCTGTTTCCTGAGATTTATCCTTGGTTTTTCAAAAGTACATGGATGTCCGCAGTATGCTACCTTCAAGTATATTGACTGACCCTAATACAGTATATATAAAAAATAAAATCTCCAACTACATTTTTCGTATTACATTTGCACCATTATACAATATGATCACCAAAAACCCATATTTTGCTATGAATATAACAATTTTGTTATAGAGTATGGTTTGTGTAGCTGAGTGGAATAGCTCTATGCTAAATGTATATCCACACTTATTTAACCATGAAATGGTTCTTGTCAGCTTTGCTGCTCTAGAGTCTGTACTTTCTCAGCAAACCCTTTGCAAATTGACTGCCATTATTGTAACACACATTCAAATTTGACTAGTGAACATTCTAGTAATTTCTAAGGCTTTGATGTACGGTTGTTGTGATAAACAATAAACTTAATTGAGCAGCGTGGACAAAAATAGACCCATATTGTAATTGACACAATGTCGGCAGTAGAGTTTGACACTGGTGTAAGCAGTTGCACTAAAAACAATAAAATGTAAACTAATTAGTGTTGAAAGTGAAGTGTGCCACTGCATGCTGTGTGTCTACTTCAGGTTTCTACTTCCTCAAGGTTTCTCAGTGGTGCTGCTGCTGCTGGGGCTTTTGTTTCATCCATAGGTGGCTCCAGAGCCGACAGTGTGCCGGGGGCCGTAACACACTAGGGGCCCTGAGGCAGGCCCTTGAGGGGGACCACCACCAGAGGACCACTCCACTGCCCCAGGGCCTCTACCTCTTCACCAGTGGGGTGCCTGATCAGGACATGGTAGGTTTCTCTTCACAAAGAAGACCTTGGTGTTTACTGTGTTACATTTCCCTCTGAGTAATGTGTTTAATAGTTCACCGATTCATTTGAGATGGGATCACAGCTTACCTAAGGGCATGCTTTGCACCCTGTTGCGGGATGGCTTTATCGATTAGATATGTTGGCATGAGGTGCACAGCTTACTCCTTTAATCCTGGCAAATGTTTTTGTGTTTGTGTATGTGGGTGTATTTGTGTATGTGTGTGTGTGTGTGTGTGTGGGTGTGTGTGTGTGTGTTTGTATGTTTGTCTGATCTATGCATGTTATGAACAATCTTGAACCCTCCTTCTACACTTATGCTTGTACACTTACTTTATCTTTTATGCCTTTATATATTGTCCTTTGCTTTTGTTTTTGTGAAGCACATTGAATTGCCGTTGTGTATGAAATGCGCTATACAAATAAACTTGCCTTGCCTCCTCCACTCCTCTATGGCCACTTGACTTTAGGCAGCAGTCAGTGCCTATGTGTCAGAGTGCTGCAGCACCTCAGATGTGAGACTCCACGTGTGTCTCTTCACTGCCCCCACGGGGACCTCCAGCGACCCGCCACCCCCACACCCCCTCTCGTGGGCCGACACCGCCCTGGCACTGCGGACGCTGGCGCGAGCCGGGAGAGGCCGCTTCCACTGGATCAGCTCGACAGGTGGGCAGCAGCAGCAGCAGCAGCACCCTCAGTCGGCAGAATTCAGGGTTCAATAGTTCACTTTTTCCCCAGATGTTTTTCATTAAGTAGTGCTTGGCGTGGGAGCTAATAATTAGGAACAAATGCACTGCCTGCCAGTAGAGTAAACAGCAAGGAAGTATTTGACAGTGTTTGAGACTCGCTGTGGAAACACTTTTGGCAGTACTGACAAACAAACATGCGAATCATGTCAGGCAGCACTGGATTGGCTGCAGCGGCTTCTCATTTTAAACACTCCTACTTTAGCAAAGACGTGTGACTAGTCTGTGAAAAAGATGTCTCAATTTCCCGTCGGTATAAGAAAATCTGCTGACCCCCGCAGATTGACATAACAGAAAGTGTCTTCGAAAGTTTGGTTGGCGTTTGAAACCCGAGGATGGTGGTGGGGGGATCAAAACATTCACAAAGTCCTTGTAGGGAACACAGAGGAGAAAGGCAAGAAGAGAGGCAGGCCATGTTGTGTGGGAGTTGCTCGGTCTCGTGTGCCCAGAGGGCCACTGTGTTCTCATGAGGCTGAGCTCCTTTCATCCCGGCCATCCCTGCTGTTCTGGGCTTTGCTGAACTATGTCATTTCCAGGAACGCTGCATGCCGATTTCACAGCATCCTAATCAGCGTAATGGCTGTCACCTGCTCAACAACAGCAATAAAGTACAGGCCTGTCACCTACAGATGTATCTTTTTAAGTTAGCATATGACTTGGCTTGATAGCATTGTTTTATTGTACATTTATTATTTTAATAATTGTAGTTTTTGTATTAGTTATTATTGGTATTGATATTTTTAATCTGTATATTTATGTATATTTATAATTGTAAAGTGACCTTGGGTGTTTTGAAAGGTGCTTCTTTATTATTATTGTTATTATTATTATTATTACAGGTCAAAGCTGTACTGCACATCTATCTTACACGTCAAACTGGCCTTTTTGATCAGTTTGTTATCATCACTAGAAAACATTTTTGCGAAAGAGAATATGACATGGGGCACAATTCTGCTCATGACTCTGTTAGCACCAAAAGCATTGCTTCTGTTGTGGGGTTTAGTAATGACAAAGTGGAAAATCACAGCAAGCCCTCTTCCTGCAGGCATTGTTGAAAGTGATGACGTCAGTGCTCTAATTGGAGAACTGGAAAAAGCTGCTCATTATTGGCAGAAGGTGAGAGTTCTGTGTCTACTCAACACCTGCACATCATGTACCAAACACATAAATGATCTACTGCTTACACTCATATTGTAAGAGATACATTATTGTTGCTGTAGTTTTAGGGCTCATTTCCACCAAACTCTCTGCGTGTACAGCGCGTGCCCGTTTTCTGTCCGTATTCATTTAGAATGCACGTTAACAGACCATTTCCACCACATGCGTGATCTGACTTTACTTTTCTGATTCTGTCCCTTTACAAACCTATTGTACACGGATACGCGCTGTACACGCTCGAGTCGGTGGAAATGAGGCCTTAGACTGCAGTGTCTGAGTACTATCTGAACCCACATCTGTTTCCTCCTGTGTTAGCAATAGCTTTCATTTTCCCTCAAGTTCAGTGCCTCCAAAATTGTTGAGTAGGCTGAATGTGCCTCCGTGTACTGTGTGAGCCAAAGGCAGGAAGGAATCCGTCCCTCACTCCGCCTGACTCATGATTTGTTTCCATGAATTACCCCCCAATCCCCACCTCAACACCCCTGTCACACACTGTTCAACCTCCTCTCCTACTCTCCCATGCTGCAGTGCAGTGATCTTGTGGAGTTGCTGACCCAGAGGACTTCTACCAGGGCTCCAGTTGCAGGCCAGGCTCGGCCAGGCAGCGCCCCAGTCAGGAGTGTGCGAACCGGGGGACAACAGGACAAACTCCCCCCACCTCGACCCACCCTTCTCACCCTCAGTCGACTGGTCAGTGAAACCCAAATGCCCTTCACCTTGCTCGTCTGTTCCCGTGTCAGCACTGCAGCACCTGTGTCACTGGCACAGTGATTGCCACTAGTGATTGCCATCAGGCTACTCAACACAATGAAGAAGATTCCATGAACATGTTACTGACATCCACACACTGATGTCCATGCTGCTTTTACACTTGCACTTTACCAACTGCACCTTCACTTATTGCACCTTACAGATTGCACATTTCACTTTTTCCTTTTTCACCTACACCAGCTACCAAGAAGAGCTACCTCGAACTTTCCTTCTTGTTGGAAGCGTATATGTTTATCTGAATGTCTTATGTCTATTTATTTGTGGATGTCTGTGCACACTTCATGTGTGTGTGTGTGTGGGTGTGTGTGTGTGTGTGTGTGTGTGTGTGTGTGTGTGTGTCTGTGTGTGTGTGTGTGTGTGTGTGTGTGTGTGCGTGCGTGCGTGCGTGTTTCTAGTTCAAATTGCACATTTGGTGTCTGGTGAAACGCAATTTCAGTCCTCTGTGTAATTCCTGTTACATAGTGAATTGACAATAAAGTACACTTTGACTTTGACACTATATGCCCTAACTACGCTCAGACTAGTTAAAAGAATTGTCAAAACCAGCCAGACCATACATACTTTTTATGTGTTAGTCATTTCCAGACATTTGGGTGTCTTCTCTTCTGTGTCTACAAACACATTGGCAGGCAATAGAAAAATCTCTTCCGATGTTTAATGTTTTGAAGACGAGCTATTTTCTGTTTGAACAGAGACGGCATTTTTCTTTTTTTTTTTTGCCCACAGTCAAATAAGGATAACAGACTCATCAAAGACTCCACACAAAGAGCAGCATCATGGCGGCCAAGCAGTGCGAAGCCTGTTATTCCCCCAGGTGAGTGAGCTGCTATGCATGTTAAATAGTTTTAAGAGCTCTATTTTTTCTTAAAACATTTCATTCTGACAATGCCTCAACAATATTGTCATGGCTGAAAACATACACCTATTAGTTTGTATGAAATGCCTTTTGCCAAAGCCTGGAGGGGATTGTTGTTCTGTTTGCTCTTTTGTTCTCTAGAGGAGCATAAGAAACTGATTGGAAATGATTTGTTCTGGAAACATCGTCATAGGGCTGTCTGTAGACATGTTATTACCACTCAGTACACTTGTTTGTTGCAGCACATCATTGTCACTATTGTTCTGAAAAAAAAAAAAAACTTTGTCTTTACTCAAAAATGTAGCTCAACCTGTGAATGGTTGGAAGCCAGTGGAAAGGGACTGCAGGGGAGGAAAAAAAAGCAAAACGACTCAGTCATTTTTCTTCTTAGAGGATGGCAGTATGGGTAAGGAAGTGTGATAATCTGTGCAAGATTGTTGTGTTGATTTCCTCCTTGTTTATTTATGTTTCACAGTTTTTTTCTTTCTTTTTTTGTTCTTTTCACAAAAGGTATGGTTTTTAAGGCGTACCCTAACCCGAAAAGTATTCGAAAAGAGATTGCTTCAGTAAAGCTACCAAAACGTAACAACATTTGCTCAACCAAAAAGGTCTCTTGATCACGAGTGTTGAACCAAACTGTTTTCTCACAAGTTTTTCTTCATACTCTAAGAAATTACATAATTTTCAAACTAATTACCCTCTCTCTTTTCCCTGTGCTAATGAGAACAGTGGCTGAAGCAGTATGGAATCAAGAGTTTGAGGCTTGATCTTCACAAGCTCGCCTCAGGACCTGACTGCGTTCACCATAAGAAACTCGTGCAGGTCACCCAGCAGAACGGCTCTGCGAAGTACTGTGCTGTTCTTCCCAGTGTGGAGCTGAACGTAAGTCAGAGATAATCAACACCAGTGAGGAATGAATAGTGGTAAACCAACAAACAAATGTATTCCTAATGACAAGGTCCGTCACAGCGAATGTGTGATGGCTGTACATTGACAGTATTAGTCAAAATGCCATGTATTTAAAAATGAGAAAAATAGCAAACAAGCGCAATCAGAGATAGCAACCTGGTCCCCCATATGGACGGACAGACACACACACAAACACACACACACACAGTCAGACACACAGACGGACAGGGTCATTGCAATACCTGGTCAATGCCTCCGGGCACCAGGTAACTGTACAAACAGAGAAACATAAAGTGGAATCATATTTGGTATATCAGTGGGTACAGTGACCTTGAGATGTCCAAGCTGATTTGCAGTGTTGCTTTTATGGGGACACAAACCTGCTGTCTTTAAAGCAGTGTCTTATGAGTAAAGTGAACACCATGGCAACCGATATTCTTTTTTTCAGTTAAACTTATTGTTTAATAACTTATTGCTAAACTCATTAAATTGATGTAAATGTCATCTTTATTTTTGTTTCATAACACATGATCTGAAGACTGTGTGTGTGTGTGTGTGTGTGTGTGTGTGTGTGTGTGTGTGTGTGTGTGTGTGTGTGTGTGTGTGTGTGTATGTGTGCATGCTTGCCTGTTTTTGTGCGTGTGTGCATGCATGTATGTCTGCAATTGTGTACATGTGTGTGGGTTGGTGTGTGTGTGTGTGTGTTGCTTCAGGGCCGAGTGAGGCATCTCCAGATGACCCCCGCTGAGCTAAGGCAGTATGTGAGTGAGGCCCAGAGACTACTGCTACGCTACTACCACAGGATGCAGTGGCTCCTCTCTGGTCAGCCGCCAACAGCCCCCCCACCTCCCACCTGCCCCACACACAAACACACACCACCATCACCTCCACCTTGACATCAAAATGAATGCATTTAATTAGCCCACATACCAGCCAAGGCTTTTATAGCTAATTCATATACTTCATTAAGCCTTTGTTTACATTCACAATGATAAAAAATACCTTAGGAGTGTGTGTACCCTTTAGAACCTGTGAGCGTGTGTATCCTTCATAGTAAATTAAACGATCAAAGAGCACGGAAAGTCAGGAGAGTTTGGCTGCGTTTCACCCTGTAAACATACACCTTTTATGCATTCAGTGTACTCCGTGCAATTGACAGATGTTTTTATAAGCCATACAAATATAGTTCAGTCATATACAAGGTAGACCACTGAAGGTTTACAGAAGTACCAAAAACACCTGACATCACTTTGTAAATACAAGGGCCAATTCAGTTCCAAGTGAGGCAGGCCCTTGGACTGAACAGAGTTTGACACTTCTGACTAACAACGCTTTCTTGCACCATGTTTTTTCCATGCACTCTCACTTTCTCTTATTTTTTCTCTCTCTTTCTCTCACTCTCCCTCCCTTCCTCCATCTCTCTTTCTCTTTCTCTCCTTCACCCACACTGGTTGCATTATTCATCCTTTCCCTGCCATTTTAAAAAGCGCTCCTTGACACCACCCGTATGGATGTGGGCCGGAGTCACAGCTTGGGTGGCTCCTGTCAAAATCAACCCCTCCACAGGGGAAGCCTTGGAGACCAATTAAAAAGGAGTCCACATGGCAGCTCAGCCCTGTCTTGTCTTGTTTCTCAGGGATAGTGGATAGTGGGATCAAAAACTGAAATGAAAAGACTTTGTGCCTGAGTGCTTGACGTGTTATGAAAGACAGACGAATATTTATTCAGTGTCACACTCACAGTGCATACACGTATTTTAATAAGTATTTTAATTGAACCATTTTAATTGTTTCAGTTAATTATTTTAACAGTTTCACGCATTTATCTTCACTGGCTGTCAGGCATTAACGACAGGGTGATGTGGTGGCGGTGGCTGTGCTCTGAATGTGAGAAGGACACCTGCTGGTCCATGGCAGGGTGTAAGTATGCTGAACCTTAGTGGTGAGGGGTGTTTGTGTGCAGGAAGCCGGCGTACGTTTGGGGTGGTGGTGGAGAGGTCAGCGTGCTTCCTGTTGGACGTGTCCGGCTCCATGGCCCCCAACCTGTCCGAGCTGAAGAAGGAGCTGGCCTCGCTGATCTGGGAACAGCTACATGGGCAAAGAGTGAGGTGAAACTGACAGAAACAGCGTACACTCACAAACGTGAACACACACGCAGGCGCCCGCACATGCACATGCACACACAGACACATAGACACACGCACACACACACACACACACACACACACACACACACACACACACACACACACACACACACACACACACACACACACACACACACACACACACACACACACATACTCTTTCTCTCTCTGTCTTTCTCTCTCACACACACATACACAGTCAGGTAGTGTAAATCTTACATCTGAGACATGAGTGGAAGGATCAAACAATCCCCTCAGACATGTTTTATTCAGGTGTAAAGGAGACTCTCACTTACCCAGACACAAATAAACCATTACCACAAACAAACATGGAAACATTCAATTATACATGACACTGAAGTGTTGTTGATAGGCTTCTCATAGCACAAGGACGTTCTCCAGGTTCACGCTCATGGCCTTCTCGGGGGACGTGAGGCCCTGGAGGCCAGAGCTGGTGGAGCCCACTGAGGAGGCCTGCAGGCAGGCGGTGGACTGGCTGTCTCAGCTGACCTGTCACGGGGGCACCTGCACTCTGGAGGCCCTGCAGGTGAACAGCACACCTGTGCCGCACTCTTGTCTGACTGACATACTACTGCTGTATAGACTCTCAACTTTGCATTTGATTAGATTAGATTCAACTTTATTGTCATTACACATGTATAAATACAGGTAACGAAATGTCGTTTAGCATCTAATCAGAAGTGCAAGAGCAGCAAGTGCGATATGTACAGTATATACAATATAGACAGTAGTGAATTATGTACAATAAGTAGGGCAATATGAACATGTGGGAGTACTTTGTTGTTAATCTTTGTGGGGGATATAAACAGATGTGCTATAAACAAGTATACAGTAGAGCTATTAATATATATAATGGGCTATGGACAAGTATACAGTTGTGCTATATATATATATAAATATATATTGATAATACTGCCCTGCAAAACCAAAAGGCAGCAGTAGCGGCATATTTTGTCAAATTGACTTAAGGCTGGAAATTGACTTCATAACACCTCCTTTGTTTGGTTATTAAGAAAGTAGATAAAAGCATCACCACTATTGTACGTACAACATGTTTGACTGGGCAGTAGGACAACATTAAAGGCATTTTTCTCAAGTTTCTATGTTCACATAGTTACTGCACTTTGCCTTTGTAGGGCGGAACACGTATGGAGCTCCATTTGTCCCATTGTGCAGTGTGATACAAGTGAAGCACTTTGTAGGTTTATAGTAACATCATAAGTGAGTTAATGACACAACTGTAGGTTGCACACTCCAACATACACCTTTTAGTCTATATGTGGAGTACCCCACCCCAAAGGTTTAATATTATTTAATCAGCATTACAGAACAGTATCTGTTCTGCCTTATCTGTCTGCCTTATCTGTCTGTCTGTCTGTCTGTCTGTCTGTCTGTCTGTCTGTCTGTCTGTCTGTCTGTCTATCTATCTATCTATCTATCTGTCTGTCTGTCTGTCTGTCTGTCTGTCTGTCTGTCTGTCTGTCTGTCTGTCTGTTTATCTATCTGTCTATCTATCTGTCTATCTGTCTGAGCTTTTCAATGAAATATAGATATGTGTAAATGTAATGAGTCTAGATATGCGTATGTTGGTGTCTGGTGTCTGCAGGCTGCATGTGGGCTGGGAGGGTCTGAGGGCTGCTACCTGATCAGCGATGGGAGGCCCGACTCCAGCTGTGGCCTGGTGCTGCAGGAGGCAGAGAGGCTGACGGCCAGGAAAGACATCACGGTCCACACTATCGCATTCCACTGCCGAGACAGGTGCAGGGACACGCATTTTTCCTCTAAACACATCAGCATGGACTCTCATTACACAACAGCATGCAATACGCAGGATCAGATATCATCATTTTCATCCATTTATGTATTCTTTTAATTATGATTGATGCATGCAATACACATTGGTTCCTGTGGCTTAGCTGGTAGGATGCAGAGTTGCAGCAGGTAGAGCTATGTGATAACAACATCAGAATCTATGGGCCTGAGTTGCAAAAAAAAAAACAACTATAAACTTAACATATTGAATAAAATAATGTCTGAATCATGCTGCAAGCCATTCTGTCTAGAAATGGAATGGGTAAATCATAATGTAAAGTACTGACTGTTCTCATTACAGAGCAGAAAAAGAGTTTTTGAAGAAGCTTGCTCATAAGACGGGAGGTCGGTTCTGCTGTGCCCATGAAGATGCCAAAGCCTTAGAGAGCCTTGCTTGTGCGGAGCACTGGGAGAGCAGGTTGAAAGATGGGCAGGCAAGTGCAGCTCTAACTAACAGTCCTACCTTGGCAGTGCAGCCTCTGGGCGCTGCGAGGGAATTGGGTCTTACTTTTAGCCTGTAATTTGGTCCATGCCCTGCAGGAGCTGGCAGTGCCGCTGTTTGAGGGAGATGACTTGAGAAGACTAGGGGAGGAAATGAACAAACTGATGCGGTTCCAGAGAGAAGCTCAGGGTTTCAGGTTAATGCTTTATCTGCTTTCTTTTGTCCTCTAATTATTGGGACTTGGCTCAGCGCCCCACGTGTTGAATAAGTTCCTCTGGAAGTCTTATTTATTCATGCTTGTTAAAAGTACTCATGAAAGTGAAAGTCATCAAAGTCAGTAGGTGGTGTTTGTGTGTGTTTTAACAGAAACATCCTTTTGGAAAAGAAGAATCGTGAAGTATCTTGAAAGGAAGTGAGGAAGTGAAGAAATGAAACGAATAAGTGTCAAGGCACTGCACAGGACTGAGCGTCTAGCACTGACAGTAGCCTAGTGTGTAACTGTGTACCAATGGCCTGGAAATTGATGTAATGAAAATGGAAAATGTGTATTGTAATCACATTATGATATAAGGGATGCCATTGTTTCTTTCCCACTTAAAACTGAAATATAAAGGAAAATGTTGAGAAAGTGTCATTGCAATTAATGGAAACTGTTATTCAAGTTTTATTTACTGTAAAGTGTTATACATCTATACCTATCAATACACAATCATTTAATGACAGTAACAGTTTGCTTTTTTCATGTCATATTATGTATTAAATAATTATTTTTTAACTTAAAAATAAAACTTAAAATGTTGTGAAAAATGTGTTTGTGTCATCATGTAAATTGTTAATTGCAATTAATGGCAACTACGGATAAGACAGTCAAATTCATTTGTCATGTTGGCAATTACAGTTTTTCTCAGTCGCTTTGGTGCTTTTGTCAGATCAGAATGAAAATTCTCATAACTATTAGTTCAACCTCCACAACATTTAGTCATTTGTGCACATCATAGTAGCAATTTCTCCTTCCTCTGAACAAGTTTCAAATGCTTTTGGACATGTATCATTTGCTTTCATACAATACAATGTTGTTTTATAACATTATCATTTGCTTATGTCATGTCAGTTAAAATGAACTATACTTAAGGATGTTGAATAGTTGTTCCCAGTAAAACTAATAGTCTTCATTTCATTGCTTAAGTCATTACATACAAAATTGTTGAACTAGTTATCTGTCAACCAAATTGTATACCTTTCTTTATCACTGTTTGCTGAAAATGTCTTCTATATTGAACAATTGCTCTCAGGTGAACTTCAGTGAACTTCTTGGTCCATATAATACACAACATCTGCTGACTTTTCTAGACACTGTTCACAGGGACATAGTCCCTGAGAATGAAGGGGGTGGGGGCTAACTCAACAAGTATGTTGTTGTGTGGGATAATGTCTGTTTTCACCACTCACATCTGGTCAGACAGTGGTTTGCAGCACATGGCATAATGCTGATTGAATATCTACCTACCTACTCCCCATTCCTTAATCCAATAGAGGAGATTTTCTCTGCCTGGGGGTGGAAGGTTTATAACCTGTGTCTACATGCGCAAATGGACAGACAGGAACATCTGGATGTGCCAGAATGATTTATGTTCAGTTACAATATGTGCTGTTATACTGTTACCTGGTACCCCGGAGGGGACTGACCAGGTATTGCAATGACCCTGTCTGTGTGTGTGTGTGTGTGTCTGTCTGCATGCAATGACCCTGTCAGTCCACATGGGGGACCAGGTTGCCATCTCCGACTGCGCTTGTTCACATTTGTGCACAGCTCTACCTAAAGGGTGTTACTTATGTTTGTTCTAAAAAACTGACTGTAGTGTATTTTTCTTTTTCACAATGCTGTAGAATTGCAAAGAGCATATACAGTAAAAATGTGAAACATACGTATTCAGTGTCTTGTACTCACCTACTCCCCTAACTACAGCAATGTGTAACTTTACTGTAGTTTTCAAATGGCTGTACAAGTAGTGTATAGTGCTGTCTTGAGCATTTTCAGGTTGTGTCACAGAGTTCTGACCTTTTTTTGCATTGTAAAACACTGAGAGAATAAACTATCATAATGGAAACATGACAAAGCCATTTGACTATCTTGTTCATAAACCATGCTGTCAAGACTTCTCATTTTGGTGACACTGGCAGTTTCGTTGACATGAATACTTGCCTTTGAGGAATGGACTATCCATTCTGAGCAAGTGATGTGCTTTTGCAGGTTATCCACTAGGTTTTGCAGTTTGCAGTAGTTGTTTTGAGAAATGCACTAACTGCTCTGCAAATGTAAATACTGATGTGAGAAAAGCACCAAAGTGACTGACAAAAACTGTAAATAGTGCACTTCAAATGGAGATTTTGATGTAAAATGTGGTTTAGATGTGATGACAAGTGTTGTACATTTGACCTCATATAATGTATATGTGTGAGATTGATTGCAAAAGACAAGATTCACATTTACAGTATGACTTCTTTATTGGCAGACATTTACATTGCAGTGCGTAAAGAAAAAAAGACAGCCCTGCACAGAACAAAGGTAAAGTAAACATAGGTCAAAAATATAAACATAGGTCAAAAATATAAACATAGGTCATACAGTAAGTAAACAAAAAATATGAACATCTCCCCAAATTCTAAATCCTAATCCTGATCTTCAGCTTCTTCACATTTCCGCCTGTCAGGCCACAAATTTTCATCCATGTCACACCGGATGTCCTCCCGTGCAAGGCAGCGTGGATAGTATGTTCTGGAGTGCCTAATCCATGCTCTGCGGGAATCTGCTGTTATGTCATGCTGCATCCATTGCAGCCAGAAGGGTTACTTGTGTGTGTGGCTCACGGTCATACACCTTCCACCTCCAGGCTTGATATGTTATGATAGCTTGGTAAATCATTTTGCATGTAAAGACTTATATGATGAACTATAGCCTAAATGTTTTGGGGAGTGAGACTCTTTGATAGATTTCCCATAACAAAGCATTTTGATTAGCATGAAAAAAGCAATTGATAATGTACGAAAAAACTAAGAATTTTACACAATCATTTGCATGGATGGACAAAAGCATTTGCAATTTGTTTAATGCAATGAGAAACTGCCTTTTTCATCTGCACAAATGGCATGATGATGTGACAATTGAACAAGAACTTTTGAGAATTTCAATTCTGATGTGAGAAATGTACCAAACCAATTGAGAAAAACTTTCTTTGTGAATATGCAATGCACAGCTTTCCCTTTATTTACGGTAAGAGTCTCAGGTGAAGCAACAGGTGATTGACAGGTAGAGGATATCAAATGAGATCGGAACCTGAGTAAGGGGGCTCGGAATGAGCTGAATGTCCGTCGATACAGACAGAGAATGGAATTTTTCAGCTAATTCATGACCTGCGATAAGACGGTACAGTTTTAATTTACTTCTACTTAATTAATTTATATAACTGAACTAGAAAACAGTTACGAGGACTATTGGCATCCTAGAGCATCTCCTGGTTAATTAATTAACGTAGTTGTGCTGTTTTGTAGGCTTGTGTTGCTGGTTTCATAAAGCATTAAGGGCTCATTCATACCAAACACTGCGTATACAGCGCGTGCCCGTTTTGTTTCCGTATTCGTTTAGAATGCATGTTAACAAATTAGTATTCACACCGCACACGTGATCTGAGCGTATTCTGTCACTATTCAAAAATATTGTACACGGTTACGTGCTGTACACGCTCAAGTCGGTGTGAATGAGCCTTAACGTATATGTTTTAAGATGTAATGCCTGGAAAATACAGTTAACAATATATGTGAGATATAATGTAGCGCACATGTTTATTATGTTTCGTAATTGTCAAATTACAGTGACTATTATAGCTTATTTATGACAATTTGATGGGTAGGCTATAATTGGTTATTCCTTTTGATTTTGCCCTACAATACGTTTAAAAAAAATTGACATGAAGAGCAGTGCAAAACGAGAGAACAGACGATACAGACGTGTCATAAGAATTAGACACAGGCCTATAGGGTGTCTTAGCAAAGTACAAGTAGCATAGTACAAACAAATATTAAGGCAGAACAGATAGTGAAATGTCATGTCACAATGTCTCCGACAGTACAATACATTCAAAGGACGTAAAACCAAGTTGTGCGTTCTCTGAGTTGTAATGCCTACCATTCTCGTTTTGCTGTCAAGGCCACGTGCCGTCGATTTAAACCTTTAAACCACATGCTTTCCCAAGTGTGTCATGCTCGGATGCCTACTTATGTTGGTCTTGCATGGCAAGAATACTTCTGTATCAAATTCTTTAATTGTCAATATTTCAGGCATTTCAAAGCAAACAAGGCATTACTAAGCAGACAAATCTCTCTGACATGGCATTGCAGACATTCAGATGACTGCAATCTGAAGTATTTGATTTTGTACAATAAAAATACAAGATGTTTTGCACTGTGCTTTGCTCAGTATCTCTGACAAGTATGACTGGACTTGCAAAACTGGTTAAACGTCAGACTGTGCCTCCATGCGAATCCTTCTTTAAAAAATATGTCATGGTATGCTACACTTACTGGGTGATCTCACAGTTGTGTTGACTGCACTAAGACCACCTTTTGTGCTGTATGGGTGCTGTATCACGAACTGTAGGTGCTCGAGTCTTGGAGGGTGGCATTGGCATCCTGGGATCTTTACTGCGGGGCAGAAACCATTACCTAGCCGGTAAGCATTCTTTCATTCCATACTTGCCACTGTTCTGTGGGTTGGTTGGTAGGCAAAGAATGTTCAGGGAGCACATTCTAGCATAACTGTTAACAGTTGTCCATCAGATAGTGTTGTACTACATTCAACCCAATCCAGCATTTCGAGTTCATTGGTGTATTGAATACCCATCTAACTATCTAGCCCTCTGCTACATGCTGTTTTGCCTTGCACTGCCAAAAGAGGCAGATTACCTGAGTAATTACCTGTGCAGATCATCCCCATGCGTAGTGGCACCGGTAGAGGCAGTGGTGATCTAATGTAATCTTAGGCCCCTTGGAACAGGGTGAATTTTCCAGGCCAAAGAGTGGCACTTGGGTTTTAATGGCGAGATACATGAGGAGGACACAGAGCACCTCGGGCAGACCCCTCTTTGATCACCTGTTGGACCTTTTGTCACGCCCTGCCCTGCAGTTCCAGAGAGGCAGAGGACTGAAACGGAGGAGCCGGGCACCATGAAAGAGAACGGTGGCTCCTGCACGGTGGAGCCTGCCACGTGCCCGTGTCTGCTGGACGGAGGCAAGAGCGCCACCAGGTCCCTGAACAGCAACCGTGACCCAGCTTGGGCCACGAATGGCACCAGCACGGGCACCGCGGGCGCAGCTGCTTTGGCCAGTCTGCGGAACAGAAGCAACGGGGCCGTGGGCGCCTGGTGCAGCAGCCCGGACTGTCTAGCCAGCCGCAGGGAGGCCGCGGAGAAGGGGAGCTGGGGAGGGGGCAAGGTCCTGGTGACCGGCGGGGCCGGCTACTTCGGGTTCAGGCTGGGCCGGAACCTGGCTGGCCAGGGGGTGAAGGTTATTCTGCTGGACCTGTTTAAACCACCGTGGGAGTTGCCAGAGGGGACTGTGTTCTTTCAGGTAATATGCGATGTGACAGTTTCTTGTCTGATTGTGTGGGGTTGTCTGGGGGTTTGAGTGCAAGTGGGGAGAGGACGGGCAGGAAATAGACTTATTTCAAAAGAACACCAGAATATCCTTCTTAGGGGATAGTCTTTAGATCCTGTTACTGACTTAATGACTGAGAGATATAACCAGATATAATAAACATATATATAATCCATATATTAGTGAATCGGCTGTTTAAAAATGAAAAATAAGAAGGATGTACCGATACTGGTATCGGTTATCGACCCGATACTTCCTTAATATACTCATACTCATACTCATTAAACATTTGTCGATACCACGCACCAATACTAGCAAAACAAAACAGCCTCTTACTTTCTAAATAAAAGGCATAGAACCTAGTTTAGAGGCTGCTACAGTGTGAGTTGACAAGTTATTTCAAAGCAATCCCTGATAATAGACATTTGTTTAATTTAAATATAAATTTCATTTACCTTTTTTTTAATTGACACATGTCTGTTACACATGTCAGAATCTGAAAAAAAAATCTGCCAGGCCCAGGTCAGAGCCTGCAACATGTGTGTGTTGTTAGTGCTTAGTTTAATTACATGACATGTCAATACCATTAAAGTGATTCCTTGTTTACTTGAAAGCTGGAAAAAGTGTTCAGTTAATGCTCAGCTGGATTCAAATGTGCAGACTTAAAGTGTTTATTTTCATTGCATGTTCATGGGGGGTGGGGGTAAAAGTATCGGTATCGGTACTCAGTATCGGCAAGTACAGAAATGATTTTACTCGTACTTGTATCGGTTTTCAAGAAAGTGGTATCGTTGCATCCCTAAAGAGATAATAATAAGATGTACAACTTGTTAGCAAACTTCAAGCAGTGGCATTATTAAGAGATAAATAATCAATTCTGTGGTAATAACAATTATCTACACAATTCTCTTGCAATAGATGACTTAGACAGTGTGTTGGTAACAGTAGTTTTGCCGTGGTACCACAGTGTGCGGATGCTAACAGGAACACATTGAGACTTTGTGCCTCAGTGTCACTCTGTCCCCTGGTCTTCTTCCACTGGCATTTGAGGTGGGGTGCTGGCTGGTTAGGTGAAACACAAGGAGCCGATCGGTGTGACTGAGAAGGCCAGGTGTTGATCAGGCCAAAGGGGGGTTGTGGAGGTGGAGGTGGTGGTGGTGGTGTGTATCTGTGTGTGGTGGGTGGAGGGTAGAGGGGGATCTGGGCCTCAGGTTACAGGTGTGGTGCTCATGGCACTCACCTGTCGCTGAGGGAGCCCTGTCTCTCTCCTCCCTCCTCCCTCCTCTCTCCTGTCCTCTCTACGTGGGGTCACAGAGGTGAAGACAAATGTGGACCGCTTGAGCCTTTTGATGCTCTTCCGCTCCAGGGCAAACCATTCACAAAGCCAGCCTCACCAAACAGCAAATGTCATGCATGTACAAACAGCCACCTGAAACCGCCTCTTGCTGAGAGTGAAATGCGGATGGTGACGACGAGCTAATGTGTTGATTCAATTTCCTGCGAGACACAAGCGGAGTGGGCAGGTCGCCTCGTGTACGTCACAAGGTTAGCTGATGTAACCTATCAATGGGATGCCCATAACTGATTACATGTTTCCACTCTTTCCACTGCAGAGTGACATTCGAGATTACGAGGCCCTTCTCAAGGTGTCTGAGGGGGTCGACTGCATATTTCATACCGCAGCTTATGGAATGTCTGGGCCCGAACAGGTAGATTTCATCTGTTATCGCCTGCATTTTATGTTTATTCACGCAGCAGCTACGTACATCAACTATTAAAAAGGCTGTAATGCTGATAGGGAAATGAAAGGAGCACATAGTGACAGCTCCTGGCCCTGTCCAAACTTGCGTGTGCCTTATGTAATGTGCCTAGATAAGTTATTATTACTTTATTAAATACATTTATTTGGCCAATTTATTTAGCTTCATTCAGTAGATCCTTTTTTCTTCACACACTCCCACTTTAAAATGTTTCTGGACTTGCTGTAGTTACTACACAGTCATTATATCTGTATCTTAGCTATATCTTATATTGTGGTTACACACTTGATTCAAGAGTAGCAGGTAATGCTTGAAAATGTTGCATTTTTCCTTGCCAGCTAAAGAAAGAGCTGGTCGAGTCCATCAATGTTGGAGGAACCAACAATGTTATTAATGGTGAGCCTTTCACAATGTCTTAAAAACAATTCTCCTCCTGAACATATGGAGTAGTGACAGCTGAGATGACATTGTTGTCATCACTCGGTGGTGTGACTGTAAACACAACAAGAGTAAATAGGTGTCTGTGAGGATTTCTTGTTGGTTCCTGCTCATGTACTTTATTGAATACCATGCGTGGTCCATTCTGCATGGAGCTTTATAATTACGTCTCTTGAGAATAGTTTCTGCTCTCTTGTGTTCACATCTGTGTAGTGTGTTCTGAGCGAGGAATAACACGACTGATCTACACCAGTACTGTAAATGTGGCCTTTGCTGGGAAGCCTATTGTGGATGGAGATGAGGACTCAGTCCCGTGCCTTCCTCTAGAAATGGTGAGTAGGCGGTTAATTCCTAGCATTTTTTTACTGGTCACTTGCACTTTTTACATAAATGGGTGTGATTTGAGGTTTTATCTTTGTTGACTTTTTTCTTCATTTAAAAGCAGTGTCTAAATAGAAATATTTCTTTGCCAAAAATATTCTTCACACTCCGGTTTCCTTTAATTGATTGCTTAGAGGACCTTAAAATGCTACTTCAAAGAACTCCTCATCAGAGTTAGAGAAATTAATTAGTTCTGAATGTGTGATATGGTGATATACGGCTGATATAGACCTACTTTGTATGCATACCTGCTGTAGGCACACCATCTGTTGCACATGGACACGTACATCTGGTGTCCCTCTTCCACCTGTCGCCCACTCCCCTTAATTCCTGTCCTCTCTTTCTGTCTCCCCTCCTCCTCTTGCTCTCCCTCTCTCTCTCTGTCTCCCCCCCTCCTCCTCCCCCCTCTCTGTCTCCCATCCTCCTCTCTCTCCACCAACACCACTCTCACAAGGTCCTCCCTCAGGCCCCCTTACACGCTTGCTTGTTGGTAGTGCTGAGATGGCTTAGCCAAGTCTTTTTTAAAACACCCTGGGATGGTGCTTAATGCTAATCTTACAGTATTAAAACACAATAAAATGGAGGTGAGTCTGGAGAAAAGTCTGTCAGACATTTGGAGTGTGAGCAGCCTAGCAGTGCAGTTCAGTTATGACCGCGGCAATATTGCGTTCAGTACATCCCCTGCGGTGAATGTAATCAAAGTTCAAATGTAAATTTTTCATGTTTTGTGGGAGACAGAGCCACAGCCAGAGAGAGGAAAAGAGAGACACACACTGCCGAGATTAGTGGGAATTTCAGTCAAAATTAGTGGGATGCCTGTACCTTTCACATTGACGACAAGGGGTGGTGTGTCCAAACAACACACCAATTCGACCCACCACTGCCACCACCCTCCAGCGGGACTTTTAAAACAGGGCAAACAGCGGAGCAGAACTACAAAAACACCAACAAGAAGTTCAGAAGCAAACTGCAAACTGTCTCTTGAAATATACTGTTTATTTTGCATAAATCATGTATAACACCGAACGTGAGCTCAGAATTTATTTTTTATTTAAATTCTGTACATGACTGTTGGCTTGATCATGTGAATGTGCAAGGAATAATATCCCACATTTTGGTGTTGTTTGGAATGTGTTTTAATTGTAAAGGCTGAGCCAAAGCCCAAATGCAGAATTTTGAATTAAAAACAAATTGCGAGTTCACTTCCTGTTACCCATTTTAAATTAATAATAATAATAATAATAATAATCTTTACTTGTATAGCACAATTCATACATACAAGATGCAGCTCAAAGTGCTTTACAGTTTGGCATGGTCACCACAAGACAACATTTCTTGCAGTCCAGTGGTGCCGGAGCAGATGAATACAGTAGCAAAATGACTCTTGCGTGAACACGGTAGACAGTCCTTGTAGGCCCCAGTCAGCAGTCTTTGTAGTCCAGAGGCACTTTGTAGTCCAGAGGCACTATGCAATGCCCTGTTGATGCGGGCTCTTGCGTGAACACAGGTCAACCTTGGTCCTTGCAAACCAGAGGCGCTAGAAAAGGAAAGTTAATTTAGGTGCAGTCGGGTTGTTAGTGTCCCCAGGGGGCAACAGGGGTGAGGAAAAACTCCCTTTTTGTTTGATATGTGTAAATTCAGGAAGAAACCTCGGTAATCAGTGAGGAAAACTCCCTGTTTTTCTAGAAAGAAACCTCAGGCAGAACCATGTCCCCCAGGGGAGCCCATCTGCCGGGGCTGGTAACGGGAAGTCTCTGACTGTTTGAAGGGCCTTTGATCTGAGCAGGGGAGTCTGACCGAGGGACTTTAATCCGAGTAGTTAGGTATAGGCAAGGTGGAATAGGTAGGTCTTTAGTTGTCGTTTGAAGACGTCAATGGATTCTGCTTCTCTGATGTGCTGTGGTAGGGCATTCCATCTCTTTGGGGCATAGTATGAGAAGGCTGATTCCCCGATCCTTTTGGGTGGAATCCCCAGGAGACCGCCATCAGCGGATCTAAGGGCGATAATGCGTCAGTAATATAGCATGGAGCAAGGCCATTTACAGCTTTGAATACTAGTAGTAGTATTTCGAAGTCAATTCTACGCCCTGTACGGGTAGCCAGTGTAGTTCAGCCAGTACAGGAGTAATGTGCTCCATCTTTCTTGTTTTTATTAGTAATCTTGCAGCCAAATTGTGGAATAACCCTGAGTTTGCAGGAAACTTTTTTTTAGAAACACAAAACAATGACACTTTTGATAAGAGACTGTAAGAGACTTTTGTTCAACCAGGACAGGACTCCACCCAAGGTGGGGTTGGAGAGGGTGTGGTATAGTGTTCAGGGAAAGCTGTAGGGGACCGTGTTGGCTAATGCTAAGCCTTTGTTGACATTTCCTCCTCATGTATATCATTAGTAACAATGTCTTCCTTTTGTCTGCCGCTCTGGGGTTGATTGGATTTTATGTAGTGCATCATAGCTGGTGATTTTATCATGAGCTTTTCATAAGTGTATCATCCATTCACCAAATTTGCAGCTGTGCATGCTGTGTGCACACACATTCATGTGCCCAGACGTCACTGCAAAGTCTTTAGTGGTATAGTGATTGGACTAGATGATGATGACAATAATTAAAGCAGTGCAGTTGTCAACCAGGAGTTGGAGATTTTACAGTTGTCTGTTCTATTTTTCAGTTTTGTTTTCTACTCTGTGTCTTTTTAAAGCACATAGACCACTACTCCAGGACCAAAGCCATAGCTGATCAGATGGTGCTGGCAGCCAATGGGAAGACACTAAAAGGTATTTAAAAACAAACAAACAACAAACACAATGTCCTCTAACACAAGTGTACAAGTGCACAAGTGGAGTCTGTGCATAGACCCTTTTCAAAGGTAAAAAAAATGCCTGCATATTCTATTTCATTCCAAAACTACTTCCACTACATTGCTGAGAATGCTAAAAGAGAAACCCTGTGGGAAGAGCTATGACGTCAGTAATCAAACTCCCTAGAGCTTGCGTCTCCTGGTGCCCTCTGAAGTTACTGTCCTGAGATACTAGTGAGGTAAGATGGGTAGCGTAGCACTGCAGCATGCAGCAAGCCAAGGCCCAGGCCTGCAACCGTATACAGCCACACCTGCTGACACCGGTTTAAAAATAGAGTTGGACAGGACAATACGGACAAATGGATCCGAGCCTGAACCTGACACTGCTGTGTCTGATGCGTCGTACGCACACGCGCACAGACACGTGGACATATACACACACACATATACTCACATCACACACACCTACAAACATGCACACACATTCGTATGTATATCTATGTATGCAATATATGTGACTCAAGTATGCAGAGTTTCTGCGGTTTTGCACATTCTTGACTGCATACTAAGAAGTGGAAAAGGAAAGGTCATGAAAGGAGATAGCATATAGGAAATATTTTTAGAAAAAGAATAATTTATAAATATAAAAAATATATAATAGTATATATAATATATAACAGGGCAGACCCTGTGATAGATCCTGATAGAATGATTTTTTTCGAACTTGTACCATTGAACCGGATACATTCAGATTAACCACACGCTTGCAATGCAAGTCGTAGCCATTTTGTCCAATCTCCTTAATGGAAAAGGAGTCCGCCTGAGTTTGAGCTCTCCAACTGCACTACCACTGACAGGTGCAAGCCGGCCACCCCCCCTCTTCAGACGTGATACTCTATATCTTATTAACATATTCAATTAAGCAGTGGCCTATGGTGCTGGGTCACGATACTCCCATAGACTTCCTCATGCATTTATTCAGATGGAGCTGAGTCTGACGAGCCTCGTCTCCACACTGAGTAGCTTATGCAGAGAGAGATCTCCTCTGCCCTGGAAAATCATTAGGAAGGGCTGCATTAATAGAAAGAGAGAGAGAGAGAGAGACTTTAACGGTGCTGTTGAAGTGTTGTAAGATGCATCCCCAGGGGAGCAGTAGGTGGAGGGAGATGTATTTCCACTGTCGCGTTTTAGGTGACTTGAGTAAAAGATGTCTTGTTAATGGACATTTGCTCGACAGAAGTGTAATGGCTGACTTGTTCCAACAGGGGGCGGTGTGCTGCGGACATGTTCGCTGCGTCCCTCAGGAATCTATGGCCCAGAAGAGAGGCGCCACCTCCATCGAGTAATGGTGAGGGCCCCCCTCCCCCAACACACACACACACACACAGACACACACAGACACACACACACACACACACATTCAGTACTGCTGCTACTGTCCAAGACCCCAGCTCCTGTGAGCAGCTCTGGTCCCAGACACGCCTACTGTGCGGTCCTGAAGACACCTGTGCGAGCCTAGGGCCTTTACAATATTGATGAACTTTTGAAGACTATCACTTTACACCCCCCCTCCAGTCTTCTGCTTCAGCGTCTCCCAGAGAGACTCAAGGCCCACATATCCACACATCCACACATGCACATGGCCACACACACACACACACACACACACACACACACACAAATGCACATGGCCACACACACACACATACATACAATGCACACTCGCATCCACGTACACACATACACATGCACACAGACACACACATAATGCACATTCACATATGCACACACACACATATGCACGTACAAGCACATGCACACACACCCACACAGCACACCCTTGTGTATCTTAGTGCCATGGTGTTTAGTTTTTTTCCTCAATGTAATAACCTATATACTGTACTTAGTACAGTGTATACAATAATTAGCTTCCTCTGTCGTAAAAGTTGACATTAGACGTTACATTTTTTATTCCTATAACATCTAATATAACAGGAAATGTGGACAGCAGATTCTGTACTGTAAGTTAATAAATTTAATCAAGACTGTCAGCAAGAGATTTCTACAAGAAAAGAGTGTGATTCCCTTGCTTTACTCTCACAGCTTTTACAAAGACAATTGCCATTGTATTAAAAAAAAAACACTAAAAACACTGAATTGGTTACATTTTCACAGTTGTTTTGGTTGCTTTCCTTTTCATCTTTTTTTAAACATATTTTAAACATAATTTAAACACTTGCAAGTTAATTCTAGCTTCCACAAAACATCCACCTCCGCTCCTGTGTCACTTGAGGAACCCTCCTGTGGTAATGTGCCAGCCAGCGGTGTATGGGGAAACCACTGAGCACTGCACGGCATGGGTACAAGCCTGCTTTCAGCTTGAAGGCTATTTTTAAACTCCATGCCCTCAGTCGTGCGCTAGGCTAGTGTCTACAGGGTTACACACCGGCAAAAAGGCTGCCACCCCCACAGTACAACAGTATTGACCCACCACAGGTGTTATGGCAAAATCACCTCCGCAGGGAAGACCTCCACCTGCCCTTTTGTACTGCTCCATCATCTTGAATGTAGAATGTTAGCGCTAAGCTTTTCGTTCAACAGTGGCACTTTTTTCCTCTTTCGCAGGTGAATGTGGAGAGGCGTCTCTTCAGTTTCAGCTTTGGGAACCCCCGAGCGCAGATGAACTGGGTGCACGTAGACAACCTAGTGGCGGCCCACCTGCTAGCCGCAGAGGCACTAACGCTGGAGAGACACTCTGTAGCGGTGGGCTTTAGCAATTAGCACTAACATTAGCTTAACCGCCCAGCTCTCTGCTGCTTATGTAATTCAGCAGCACATCTGCATCATCGCCTGTCTGTCTTTCAGGGTGGACAGGCCTACTTCATTAACGACGGGGTGTCAGTGAACATATTTGAGTGGTTCACACCTCTGGTAGGTTATAAAGCTTTAGTGTATTGAGGCTAGACCTGTTCATCTATAAAATCAGACATAAATTGGCTTATACAGTATATACTGTATATGAATTAGAATGAAATAGAAAGAATGAGTGAATTTGCCTTACTGAGTCTGCGATGAGTAAACCCTGCTGTTTTTTTGTTGCTGCTGTTTAAACTTGTGCACAATTTTAGTGCTTATCATTACGTTTTTTTTTTTTTTTCCACGATTTCTCTCATCAGTTTGAAAAGCTGGGATACAGCCGGCCTTTGATTCACCTTCCAGTCTGCCTGGTCTACGCAGCAGGTAGGAAAGTAGAAAATAAACACACTCATTTGTGAAGAAAATAAGCTTTTTCATTATGTCATGTTTAGATACACAATACTAATTTTAGTCCTTTTTCAGTCAGAGGAAGTTTAATCCAAGGAGAGTTCTCTCTCTCTCTCTCTCTTTCTCTTTCTCTCTTGCTCTCTCTCTCTCTCTCTCTCTCTCTCAAACACACACACACACTCTCTCTGCTATTCTAACTGACATAAGTCTAAAAGATAGAAAGAAACTATAAAGTGGGCAGCTTTTTAAGCAGTTTTACTGCACCCACATCTCTTTCAAAAGAAGTGATGAAACCACAGTGGTTTATATATTCGTTCCTGAGACAGGGTGCTGTTTTAGGGCAGAGTCTGATGTCACAGAGTCCACAGTCAGGCAGCGTGCCTTTCTTACAGAAGTAAATTGCCCATGCCATTTTTTTCCCAAATCACCCCCTTCATTGATGTAAAAAGGGGGTGAAAATAAGTTCACTGCTTTTATGTACTCAAGCCCCTTGCCTCCTTAAATATGTTTGTGCAGTCTTGTTTCACACACAGCACTCTGCAAACTAGAATCTCATTTCCTAGTGTGCCTTTAAAGCTACAGTATGTGGGATATAGTGGCATCTAATAGTGAGATTGCAGACTGCAGTTCTTGGAGTGTAGACTTTAGGGGCTACGGTGGCTGACAGGTGCAATAAAATTGTGACTGGTCCTTCTTTTTTTATATCTTTTGGGTTGTTGGTTCTGGGTTGTGTTATGATGGCAGTGCACTGTGGCAAACACCATATTAAGGTGGAGATGCTTCCTATATAGAAACAATGAAAGCATTACCTTCCATACTGTATTCCAATAGAGCACCCCACATACACCATACTGCATTTTCAAATAAATTGACTGCATTTATATAGTGTTTCCTCACACTCAGCAGTGTACCCAAACAGTTTTACAACTTAATTCACTCATTCACACACTCATTCATTCTCCAATGGAGGAAGCTTGCCATTAGAGGTGCCAAGCAGCACACCAGGGGAGGTATCAGATTCAGTGTCTTGCTCAAGGACACGTCAACCTAGTCAGGAGGAGCTGGAATTGAACCGGCTACTCTCTGATTGCTGGTCAACACCTTTACCTCCACTTGTCACACCTGATGAAAAACTGACCTTCCAGTGATACCACAGACCCACTCATAGTCAGAACAGTGTCATAACAGTTAGAACAGGGTTTGTGTGTGTCTGTGTCTGTGTTTGTGTGTCGGTGGGAGGAGATCTAACTGATGTGTTCATGTGTTAATTTCATAATTTCCTAGCTGTGCTGATGGAACGTGTGCATCTGGTTCTGAGACCATTTGTGGAGATCCCACTGCTCTTCACCAGAAATGAGGTAGCACCACACTTTCACACGCCTGCCAGTCCTCCCACACATGCCCACTTCCCTCACTCCTTTCCCCCCCTCTCTGCTGTATTCATGCCCCACCATCAGGAGTATGCATGCCACAAACGATCAGTATATTGTATCATCAGGGGCTTGTCATGTGGTATTGATATTCTGGCACCAGATATTGGTATTTTTAATCTAAAACAGATCAACTTTTGAAGTAGGTTTTATCACTAATTTACTTAATGGCTATTATTTTATGATTCTTGTGGCATTCATAAAAACGAATTTGGGCAAATGTGCAATAAAGAAAGGACTGTAGTTTAAGGACTGTATGCACGTTGTTGTACATTAAAAGAGTACAACAGTTCTTCTTCTTGCCTCTTCGGGGGATTTTTTCTTTAGTTATACAGATATTGTGATATAGATGATTTCCTTTCAGTGTATGGAATATAGGAAAATGACTTAATAAAGAAAATAATGTTATATAGTCACAGTATTGTATTGCATATAGCTGGTGTAGAAAGTTTCACAGATTTTTAACACCATGGCTATAGGGACTATCTCTCTGATGCTCGAGTCCACAGGGAGTCTGTCTGTAGTGTCGGTACCCATTGGAAGTGTCTGCAGTACATGTGCAGTTTGAAAGATGGCACAAGAATGAAAAGAGGGGGCTGGCATGTCTTTCAAGTCTGTCCTTGAAGGAGTCTTTGGGAGACGGAGGCATGTCTGTGGCAGAAAGAGGAGCAGACTGTCCAAGGGAGCCTGTGACAAGCACGTTTGTGTGTGTGTGTGTGTGTGTGTGTGTGTGTGTGTCAGCAGCTTTGGAACCCAGGGGTCGTCACGGTCACGCTGCAGTCCGGTACACTGCGGGGGTGGTATGGCCGTGGGGGGTGTGTGGGATTGGTGGCAGCTTTGCCACCATGGTCTGGTTACCATGGCTGATGAAATCTTTGTTTAAGTCTACTGGGTAAACACGGCCTTGTTAACAGAGAGTCGCAATCAGTCAGTCTGATCACCTCTGTGCTCTGCTCTCCTCTATCCACGCTGCCCTTTTTATAACTCTTTCGATGGGCCGTTTATAATTTACCAGGCTGCCGTCTCTGTAATTGGGTTACTACAGGCTTCAGTGGAGTCACAGTACTGAGCACTGGATAGTGTGAAGACGTTAGGGACGTCTTTTGAGAAAAAAAAGTCTCTGCTGACATGTACTATTGCGGCATAATTATGTTCCCGCCATGGAGTGGAGACACTGCACTGAAGTCAGTTCTCAGCTCCTGACATTCACAGCTAATAGAGAACATTTTAATGATCTTCGTGCATTGTGTCTTACTTGGTAGGCCATACATGGTGTATCTCACAATCAAAATTGACATATATGCCACTGTAGGCATACTATTAATTAGGTGACAAAAAAACACAGCCCTTAAGTGTGTTCCAGTGTAGAATCTGATGAAGCTTGCGGAGACAGTAAACATGATAATGATGCCCTCCCTCCCATAGGCCTTTTCCTGGTCTCCACATGAGGACCCTTTTCTTAAGGCATTTAGAGTTGGTTTAAGAGCTAGGAGCCCTGTCATGCATGTTTGATGAGAAACAGAAGCCTTTAGAGCTGTAGAGGCAGCTCTCCTCATCCGATGGCCAGGAGATTGATGATTGGTGGCTGTGCGTGAATAAAAGATGAGCGCTTGGCGTGGCCTCTTGGTGTTGGCCTGAGCCCCTGAGGGAAGACAGGTGAGCGATAAAGGAAGAGGCTGCTGTGGCACTTACATCCTAATCCCGCTGTTATGTGACGGGCTCTCTACCTGTCCATCTCTCTCTGACGGTAGAGGTCAGTGGCGATGTGATGGACGTCACCTTAGGGGAACTTTGCCCTGCCTTTTCGGCTATACTTTCTCTTGTCTTTGGTTTTTGAAACAAATCCTCAGCCTCCGGATACGTGATCCTGGTGAGTCATGCATCACGAGTGAACATTACGCTCGCCCCGGAGCTCTCTGGTGTCCTCACAGTTTCCATGGTGACATTTTTATTTCTTTGTGGCCAGTAGGAGGCACTGTTGCACTCACTGCATTAGGGGTTAGGATTGATCGCTTGTACTATGCTGCCCCTTAGGGCTCATTCACACCAAACTCTCTGCGTATTCAGCGTGTGGCCGTATTCTGAGCGTATTCTGTCCGTATTCATTTAGAATGCACGTTAGCAGATGAGACCATTCCCACCGCAGCCGTGTTCTGAGCGTATTCTATCACCATAGAAACATACTGTATGGACAGAATATGGCCACGCGCTGAATACGGAGAGTGTTTGGTGTGAATAAGCCCTTACACGACAGCAGCTTATAACTCAATAGGAAATAACAGCTGCTAGGTCCAGAACACAGGCTTGTTCTGTTGACGGGTTCCAGATGTGCTTTGTGTGAATGCCAGTGTCAGTGACAGTGTTGTGAAATAGCAGTGTGTGTCAGATTTCCCTGCCAGCTTTACCTCCTTTGGTATACGGGAGGAGTAGATCACGTGAATTACTTGTTTAGATATAATTTTGGAGGGCAAATAAATTTGGTTTGAACTCAAATAAGCTTAAAGATAAAATGTTGTCAAAAACCAGCATTCTCCAACATGTCTCTGATACGTGATGTACATACAGCATACTAAAAAAGTTGAAAATTAAAGTAAAGTATCCAAAAGCATACTAAAAGTATGACCAAAAGTAGTAATATGAATCTGAAATGGTGGTGGTTACCTTTCCTACAGGTTAGAAACATCGCCATTAGTCACACCTTTAAGATTGACAAGGCCCGGAGGGAGCTTGGTTACTGCCCCAAGAAGTACAGCCTGAGCGAGGCGGTGGACCACTACTTGAAGAACCGGCGTCTGGACTCCGCTCATTCGGGACCCCTTTTCTCTCAGCTCTTCTTCCTGGTGATGCTGCTCATGATAGGCCTGTTCGCCTTCTTCATCTGCTCCGGAGGCTAGCACCAAAAGCACTGAATGCCCGACGGAAAAATACGAAGACACACACACACACACACACACACACACACACACACACACACACACACACACACACACACACACACACACACACACACACACAGACACACACACACACACACACAGACACACACACACACACTCACACTCCACCTGATACATGGCTGCCTGGTACACCTCATATGATCATAACATATGATCAGTACGGTACACATGCCATGATACAGCAGCACACATGGAGAAGACTACATGGCGTGGAACCTGTGTGTGGGAGGCACAGGTGTGTGGGGCATGATATATGTGCTTGCTGGACATGGTATAAGGTATTTTAGTATTCACCTGGTCTTATCAGATGAAATGTAAATACTCCGTAATTAGGCTGGTTAAAAAAGACTCATTATTCAAGACAGATATTTCAATAACAGATTCCTAATTGAATGCAGTCATGAAAAGTACATGCACAAATGTTCTTTCATATACATGGAGGGAAATAACTTATTTACAACAATATTTATTCTCCCTGCTGTGTTTCAATAGGATTTGAAAAGAAGCACCTTTTCAAATATCTTGAGGACTTTGTTGAACTTGCCGTGGCCTTAGTCTACTGTTATTTTGAGGAAAGCCCACACAATCTCGTCACCTCAGACCGACATCAGACATCCATAGAGTGGCTGGTGGTCACTTCCTCCTAAATGTCCGTTGCTTCCTGAGGAGTACCCCACAGTGCCATAGGTAGGAACCCCAAGCAGTCTCTAGTCAGGGAGGTTGTCACGGGTCCTGATTGGCACTGGTGTGAATTGTTCTTAAAGTATGCGGGACCAGACATTATAAAGCACTGATTGACAGGTGTTGCGTCCAGTTAAATGTCCAGAGTCTTCCAGAGAAAGAGAGAGAGAAAGAGAGGCAATTCTAAGGCAGTATATACATTTGTGCTTGTGACAGGACAAAACTTACTTGTGAGAGTGAATAGTTAGTTGGACCAGATGCCTGGGTTCAGATAGAGAACTGAGTGAAGCACCTGTGTAGTATGCATTGTCTCTTTCTTAGTCATGTAAAATATATAGACTTTATACCAATCTCGTCTAAACTAAGACTAGATTGCTAACTGCTGTGAATGCAGACATATTATTGTATTATAGTCTTCCTGGTATTGAACCTGAAGGATTGTGTGATGATGCAGTCTACTTAAACCCTATGCAAATGTAGGTTATTATAGGAGCTGAGGGCACAAATAGGCACAAACAGGTTTGTGTCATTGGCAGGGAATGAACCAGTTTTGAATAAGTACATAGTATAGTAACTAGTGCATTTACAACTCCTGCAGCAATAATCTCTGTTACAGTTCCTAATGAGACGTCATAGTATGTGGTGTGTGGTACAAGAACATGCGTGATAGCATATAGAAGTTTAGAAATGATAGAAATAGAAATTTCTAGAAATAGAAAGTAAGCACTATTAACATACATTAACATCAGTCATGTATAGTTTTTAATGTGCAAAAATATTTTATTTATAAAAATATATTTAAACAGTACACTGTACAAAAAGTCTAAAAAGGAAGTGTATACTAAATATGTGATGTTTCTTGGTTTTAAAATAGTTTTTGTGTGTTTAAAGGGCACATTTTGCCAGAATATCAGGTAAAGGGATGGTTATGTTGCAGTAGTAGTATTATAGACTCTGTGCAGTAGTCTGCTTAACTCCAGATGCCTGTATTATGATCTATCTATCTGTGGATAGTCCTCTTGCTGTGTGAACCGTGTCTACTCTGTACAACATAGTAGTGCTCGTCATGATAGATGGTGGTTTTTATAAGCTTTTTTTCATGATTAAACCATGATGTATCATTTGGAGTGGGTTTTGATGCACTAAACTGTCAGCTGAAAAGATGTTTTTTAAGAGAGCTGCTTACTGGAGCTCATCCATCTCTCTCGATACAGCTATGTGCTTCATTTTAGAGCACTGCCTGAAATGCATTTCCTTTGGAAAGAAAACTGAAGCAAATCTGCTTTTTCAGGTGTGTGGGTTGTGTAAATATTTACGTCCACCACAAAGCTGCCGGGGATATCCACTAGAGGGCACTCTTTGCTACTATATAGCAAAGTCTCAACATACGGCTCTGCTCTCAACTCCACCCATCATCTGCTAGTACACATATTGCTAGTACACATATTATATATATACGTATGTAAATGTATACATGGAAAAACACAGATACTTGTTTATAAATCTATTTTATTTTTGCAAGTCATGTGTTAGTAAGTAGCATGAGAATTACAATTTATAGGATTTTACTACTTATCAAAAAGGTATGCTACAATTCCTGAAAAAAAAGTCAGAACAACAAATACAAATGCTTTGAATTAATAACATTTGAAGTGACATTATGAGTCCCAGTTGAAATGAAAGGCAGTCTGAAGTCTAACTAAACCTAATTTACTTACTGGGCAAAAACTACTTGCTTATTTAACACTGGCAGCAACACTAGCAGGGACCTTAACGGTCATTGGCTAGTAACCAACACTGACCTTAAGTGCAGACATTGTTGGTAAACATGCATCTGGATTTTCCATTGGTGAAAGATGCCAATGCATTTCTGCATTCATTGCAGAAGTCTGTAGCACCACAAAGAAAAGGGATTTAATCTACAGACATTTTGGGCATTTAATGTCCATTTGGATATTAATCATTTCTAATGCATGTTTAGTTTTCAAAAGAAATACAATGGTCTCTTTTCCCCATTTGTGCCTTGTGCTAACATTACTAGGCGACAAAGGTAGATGGTCGACCAGCACATAAAACCTTTGAATGTTTGACAGTATTAGAGTGCAGTGATGGAGACCATCCAAGATTGAGCGCTTTACGTTCCCAACCCCTAATCCACTTTCTTACGCCACACAGCAATTACCTGACAAATCCGTTCCAAGCCTGTTTTCTTTCACAAACTTCTACATTCCTTTGTTTGTTAATTACATAATGGCTACTGTATATACTCTCCATCTCTACTACTCACTTTTGGCTCCTCCCATGAGAAATGAGCTACACATTTAGAACATTACATCAGAGACACAACAGCAACACTGGAATCATGGTATATTTTCAGTTCACACAAAATAAAAAAAAACACATAGTCTTAGCTTCAAGTAGACAACTGCAAAATGCTGTATTTTTAATCCAGCGCTTGCGTTTTAGATTATGCTTGTTGTGTAATGCTGACTGTAGGAATGTGCGGCAAAAGTCAATTTCTGCCCCCAATAAGTAACTTACTAAGTCTGTTAAAGCTAAGTCTGACCTGTGATTGATTTACAAGAACAATACTATCAAGAATTTGTATTGAATAGTAATTGTAAACATATTTAAAACAAAGTAGAAAATAAATAGAATCTCATTTCTATATATAAATGTATTTAAAATAAATAATAAATAAGAGAAAAAACCTTTATGCTGTGATGTGAAAAGCAGATTAGCCTCTACCTGATAGCCATATAAAAAATTCTGCTTTGTATCTGTGTTCAGCAGACAGCGTAAATGTCATGGAACACCTCAACAGTCTTTCTGGCTACTGGACAATCCAATCATCATCACTAATCTAAAAGTAACTATCATTCACATTTACTAAAGGAACAGATGGCACTCTTTATAAGCAAGCCTGCTATAACCTCTGTCTCTGAATGCCTGCAGTGTTGTCCTGTCTCAAAACACTATACTTCATCATACTGCTATATTTATGAATCAAGTGCAAATATACTTCAAAGATTATTACATTCATTGGCCTCTAAGCTTGGCTTACCTGTGTATATAGGCCTATATATATATGCATTTGTCAAGTGAGGTCTAGTTTGTGCTTCACCGTGTTGAGTCAGAGGTAACTTAATACTTTGCATATAACCTTGCCCTTGATACGGACTTGATGAAATGGAGCAGAAACACTGTTTTGACACTCAGCTAAACCCTGACACACACACACACCACGAGGAAGCTTTACCACCTTGACAAAAGCCTGCAGGGTACCCAGTAATGCAAAGCCGACAATGCTGTTTCATTTGTGGGTGCAGATGTAACGTACAACAAAAAAGCATTTGTAGGGAAACCCAAGGTCGACCCCCTGAGGGCTCTCTTCTTCCAGACGCAGGAGCCTAGAGCAAGCTGCAGTCCCAACCCCACGACAGGGTAAAGAG
Organism: Coilia nasus; assembly: GCA_027475355.1. Lineage (NCBI taxonomy): Eukaryota > Metazoa > Chordata > Actinopteri > Clupeiformes > Engraulidae > Coilia > Coilia nasus. The sequence continues at coordinate 28,897,703 of CM050216.1, forward strand.
GGAAGAACTCTCCCGTCTCCACGGACAACCGACCCAGTCTGCGCAGGTGAGTCACCACGTGTCATCCGTCTGGCTGGGCTGGATCAGACTTCTCGACTGGCTCATCTGGATCTTCTGGAGGGCATGGACACTGGTGTCACTCAGGTCCCCTTTGGTCTTCTGGATGCAGTTGAAGATCTCCACGAACAGGGCCTTGTACTCAGGGGGCTCGCTGGAGGCGGAGTTGGAGAGGCGGCGGTGGTGGGTGTGGGCGGCGGCATGGACGTGGGCGTGGGCGTTGGCGTGGGGGTTGGCGGGACTTGCCCCGGGCGTCTGCACGGCCTTGTGGGTGAGGTTGCTGGCACTGAGCTGGCTGCGGCGCAGCAGTTCATCGTACTGCCTCTGGAGGGCGCTGTACTGGGCGTCCACCTCGCTGAGCAGGGACACGCCGCGACCCCAAAGAGCCCGAGGTCGCCGAGCGCAGGTGGGCCGGTGGCGGCGACGCAGCTCGTCCCCGCTGGCCCCCTGGAGGGCCCCCTCACTCTGGGACCGCGGCCGGGGTTTCCCCTGCCCTTTCTCCTCCTGCAGCTCCTCTTCCTCCTTCTCATCCTCCTCCTCATCCTCCTCCTCCACCTCCTCTTCCCCTTCCTTCTTCTGCACTCCTCCAAACTGGTCGTCTGTGGAGAGGAACACGTCGTCAGGCAGCGCCCTCTGCGCCTTCCTGGAGCCCGCCACCTCGGCCCGCCACAGCTGCCTCAGCTCCTCCACCTCGGCCTCCAGCTCCGCCTGCCTCGCCTGACAGCCCTCCAGCGCGGCCAGACGCTGTCCCAGCAGGCCGTTCTCCCCCGCCGTCAGCTCCACCTCCTGCTCCGCCTCGCGCCGCCGCGAGCGCTCGGCCTCCAGTTGGGCCTCCAGGGTCTGGACCAGCGTTAGTAAGGCCGTCCTTTCCTCATCCTCCTCTTCCTCTTCATCCTCCTCCTCCTCCCTCTCCTTCTTGATGACCTTGGGCTCCTCCATCTTAAGCAGCCAGGGCTTGTCACTCACTGTGACGTCATTGGGCAGCAGGCACCTGGAGACACGCAAAGGCACAGATACGGGATTGGTTTGATGGGCTGAAATAGTGCACTACCATTTTTTATTTCGTTTTTTTTTTGTCAACCACACATTTCATGAAAATGTTTTGTGTTGTTGATATACAGTGCGGTGCAAAAGTTTTAGGCAGGTGTGGAAAAATGCTGTCAACTAGGAATGCCTTCTAAAATGGAAGTGTTAATCATTTATGTTCATCATTCAACAAAATGCAGTGAATGAACAACAGAGAAATCAGATGTGTAAGTCAAATCAGTATTTGGTGTGACCACCCTTTGCCTTCAAAACAGCATCAATTCTTCTAGGTATACTTATATACAGTTTTTGGAGAAACTCAGTTAGTAGCTTGCTTCAAGTAGCTTGTAGCTTGGATAATTGATGCTCCTTTGAAGGCAAAGGACACCGCATTTTGTTGATTGATGAACATAAATGATTAACACTTCCATTTTAGGCATTCCTAGTTGACAGCATTTTTTTTCACACCTGCCTAAAACTTTTGCTCAGTAGTGTATCTGATGTTCATATTTGGACACTGGTTTCTCTGTATGCACAAATAAATGTAATTTTATCTTGTGACAGTTTTAGTCATATCCCTAAATATTCAGTGGAAAAAAAATGTTGCATTAAAAAAATCTTGAACTGTGGAAGAGAAATATGGTAAGCAAATTAGCCAATAAACAGGTTCATAGCATTGGGAGCATATGTTAACAGTATGGCTACAGTGGCTGCATGTCAGCTAATTGCTACAGACAAGCTTACAGAACATGCCCCTGAATTCTCAACCCTCCTTGACGTGGAAGGAATGGATTATGGATTACTGGATTACAGACCAAAGAGAGGCGTGGGCCAGATTGTGGTGTCTGGGTCTGCGTGCCACTCGTCTGACTGTCCTGTCAGCATGCAATCGCCGACGTGCTAATGAGCAGGAGGGTCACCATGAGCAGCAAATCCCAGGGGTCACACATAGGGGGCTTGGTGACACGTGAGCAGGAAAGCGTCCCCTCTCTGAGTCACCTAAACCTGCACTGCTGCACGGTATGGAATACATTCCTCATCTGACTCCAAGATAAAGTACAGACCTACAAATAAAGGGCCAAGGTCTAATATCCTTGCATAGTCAGATGACTTGACTGCAGTCTGGCTGTGTTAATGACAGGGTGGACTTCAACCTCTGTACCGACTACCGAGCCAGGTCATTCCATAATTGTTTTTCTAAGCAAAACCAAAGGGATAAAGAAACCCTGTGGTGCAAAGTCATGCGAATTATGATTAGGCTTTGTTTATGTCACGCACTACTGCTATGAACACTACAGTTATTAGCCTGGTAAACCAGCCCCTCGTACTTCATTTCATTTTGTACAGAGGGTCTGGACCAGACACACGAACACAGCCTCTGTTCGATGATTGGATCGGTCTTGCTGGGACCGACTACATGACCCTCAAGAGATTCCGGTCCAGACCCTCTGTTCAAAATGAAATGAAGTAATGCCATTAAGATTAAAGTTTATGATGCTTTTAACATAAAATATAGCAGTTGGTAAAAGCACCCAGCCACATGCAATGAAATATGCTGCACTGCAAAAATGATCTGTTATTATCAGGATGGGATTTCCTAGGCTGTGGTATGTATTGTGTGTGTTTTATTTTCTATGCTAGATGTCGTGTGTTTTGTGCTTTGTTTTGTTGTGCTGTTTTGTTATGCGGGCACACCCTCTTTAGTTTCAGGCACCTTGATTCAGAAAGACCTTTTGTCTGAACAGCTACAATATAACCTTCCAATACCCCTAACCCGGCACCTACTATGTGTAACTGAAGCCATGCTGTGCAGTCCAGCCCCAGGCTTAAACCCGCAACCTCACAGCAAAACACACTACCAAGGGAGCCAAAAGCCAGGCTGGCTCAGCTCCTCCACCTTAGCTAGTTAAGTTAGCCAAGTCAGTAACGAATCCCTCTGAGGTGTTGAGAGAGTGGTGTACTAACGCCAAACTAGGCTAGCTTTGTGGGCTTGTAATGCCAAGCTAGGCAGGCTAGCTGGCATCCATTACCCATGCACCTGTTCTCCTGGCATTTTTCCTAGTTAAACAGAGGTTCTTTTTTAGCACTTAGCAGTTACTCTTTGATCTCCCACTGCACAGTACACCTTAGGATTCGTTCCTCATTTGTAAGTTGCTTTAGGTAAAACATCTGTTAAGTGTGAGATAGATAGATAGATAGATAGATAGATGGCTACTATGTAGTAATGCTAGGTGAGAAATGGCTAGACACCTATGTACTGACGCTAGGTGAGGTTAGGAGTGTAGCCGCACCTGTGCTGCTGGATGTCGTAGAGGTCCTTCAGGCAGGGCACACTCTGGGCAGTCAGGCTGGAGCACCGCTGGGCCTTTAGGGCCTGTTCCCTACGGGCACGCTCAGACTGTACCATCGTTAGCTGTTCCACCTGCTCCTGAAGATCCTCCATGTGGGACTGCAGGGTGTCCACCGTCTCCGTCAGGCTACAACAGGGACAGGAGGCAGTATATAAACAAAAACATACAACAAAATATACACATCTGAATTATCACACATTTACACAGTGTGTAAGTACAGTACATATATTGTACAGTACACATATTTTGCAGTCCTCTGTAAATGTGTCCAATGTGTCTAATGTACACATTTAATATGTATTACATTACACTATAGTGTATCATCTAAGTTGTGAAGTCAATATACCGATTAATATTTATGCACCAGTTGCATACACACATTCAGCATAAGAGCAAATATGTTCAATTAAGCTTAATTTACTTATCCATCGAACTATGAATGTCGAAGAAGCTTTACAAAAGCCTTGGCCTGCAGCCTCAAGAAAAAAAGACATGATAACAAAGTTTAAAGCTTCCTTCCCAACCTACACTAAACTCTTTTCTCCAATCATAACACCACTCCTGTCCCCCCCTATCTCTGCCCCCCTCGCTGGCTCACCTCTGGATCCTCTGCTGAGCGTTGCGGTTGTCCATCACGAGCTTGCGGTTGCCCTGCTCCAGGTCTCGGGCTACCCCGTCCAGCTGCTCGTACACTTTTGCATGCTGCTCGTTCATCTGACGCAGCACGTCCATCTGCTTAGTCAGGTACTGAGGGACATACAGGGGGGTTGGTAGGAATGGGGGGTAACACTTTTTATGAATCCAGCCTTTATAAGACCCTATAAACACATTCATAAAGGGTTATAATGCATTCATAAAGCTTTATAATAACTGACATAAGTATTCACAATTTATACATATTCATGACTGCACACAGAAAGCATTATCATGCTATGTTATAAGCCTTTACAACTTCAATTGACACAGTGCATTATAAACCTATTTTGTCAACGCAATGAACTGAAAAAGATTTACACTTAAGTTGTAAAGGCTTATAACATAGCATTACAGTGCCTTATAAATGCAGTCATGAGTATGTGTAAATAGTTGTGAATACTTAGGTCAATCATTACAATGCTGTATGAATGCATTATAACCCTTTATGAATGGGTTTATAACGTGCGTTATAACGTGTGACTGGGTTCATAGAAAGTGTTACCGAATGGGTATTTATACTCATTTAGGGTTGCATTTATGCTGGACTGATTACTGCTTTTCAAAGTGTGTTTGGCATATGCAAAGCGAGAGTGGTTCTGATATCTGTGATACTTTGTGCTATGTGTCTGCTGTCTGCTGCACATATTTAAAGATTTTCATCACAGTTTCAAATGTGCTTCCTCTCTTACGCACATACTTTAAAAAGCTTTCACAACTATTACTGCAATGACACGCCATGATCTGATAACTGCACTTCCTGTTATTTGACCGCCTGTATTTGTAAATCTATTGTAACAACACCAAAGCACCAAAGTAAAGCAAACAAACATTATGCCGCTAAAATGATTATAAGCAAATGAGTAGAAGAACTACAGTATGGAGCTCTAGTTAGAAACCTTTTCCTAGCCTGATCATATCTGAAAGGTACCATGCATGTCCTTCACAGTCAGCTATGCTATAAGCCAACTGTGGAATTTATTTGCATGGTGAGCTTAAAACCATAAGCTGTAAAATGTAATTAGTGAGCTTGTGGTCCCGCCCACAGGAAGTCAACAAGCCACTTCTTAAGTGTTCTGAACTGTTTGAAAACCCACCAATTCATGTACGTTTATATGTAAGAAATACATACATAACCAGTTTGCCATCAACATGTGATTGTCCGTGTTAGCTAATGTAATAACAAAACTTCACATGTCTCTTGTTCTTTTCCTTCTCGATCAACAAACGTAACCTTATAGCACTGAAGTGGGACAGCAAATAGCCAGTCAGGCTATAATAATGAGATTACAATCAGCTCTGTACAAGGCACAAGGCCCAAGCTTCAGTGGCCTTATCTTGGCTCTGTGTGGGGCCAGAGTACTTATGGGCGACAAAGGTGAGGGAGGCAACTCAAACAGGAAGTGCCATTTTAAGCAACCATATCAACTCACTGCCTGGCAGAGGATGGACGGCCAGGCAGGAAATCCTTAGCTGTTTGTTCCTCAGTGGTGAAGACGGGCTAAATCTATCATTACAGCACACCCATAGGTGAGAGGCGTCTTGCCCTCTCTCCCGCCCTTTCTTTTTCTCCCTCCCGTTCTCTCTCTCTCTGCTCTGTATTCTGTCTCTCTTTTTCACAGACACCAGATATATACAGACAGGCCGTGGGTTATACTTTCTGTCTGCATTCTGTTGAAGACTTCTTAGAAACAGAGACTGATCAAGGCCAGTTTTCTCCACCATGTCCATCTCACCGGAAGGTCAATCGAACGTCTGTCTGTCATATAATATGTGTCGTTGACATTGGGTTCAGAAATACTCTGTAACTTGATTCATATACAATAAGTCAATAACACGTTTGTGGGAATGCAATGATGTGCTTTTCCTTAATGGCCTGGTCTTAGAGTGGAAGAAATGGACAGTCACCTCAATTTCCTGCAGCTGCTCTTGGTTGTTAGTGTACATGTGCTGCAGGCTCTGCTCCAGCTCATGGTTTCTGTCCAGCAAGGTTTTGCCAAGCTCTGCAGCCAAGTGTAAATCTGTGACACCACACAGACGAGCCGCCACACACAAATACAGAAATAGAGAGAGAGAGAGAGGGAGAGAGAGAGAGAGAGAGAGAGATTTATATATAAATAGTGGTATTAACAAGCAGAACAGCATGGTGAGGCACTCGCAAGAGACACCCGCACACACAAACACACAAGCAAACACACAGCCCTGGAAATGAGTGAATGCCTAAGGACATCCTGTCCATTCACTGTCTGGAGACAACTATCTGAAAAGGTCACTGGTGCCATTCCTATAGTGTGAGTGTCACAAGTCCTCAAGACACGAGAGAAAACACACAAGCGATCACTTCACTGATATTCAAGAGCGTACTCTTGAGCTCCAAAAAGACCAGTAGTATTAGACAAAGAATGACCCAAAAGAGCTCAGCTACAACTCCTATCAAAAGACTGCAGTGTCCAGCACCACGCAGGAATATTTACAGGGCTGCATGCCGTTCAGAGGACGTTTCTTCGAGTCAGAGAAATAGACTGTACACCTATTCAGCAAAACTGCGCTGTGGCTGCAGCCTCAAATTTACCAACCTCATCTCCTGGGAGTTTGTTGTATCCTATCCAATGAAATGTTTACTACAGCATTAACAGAAGTTGTGTAGACCCACTGTTGTACATGTTTATTTACAATAACAACTATTTTATGGATGCAACATTACGTTTTTAAAAACGGCACATTTAAAATTAAAATTTTCTACAATGACACATTTCTGACTGAATAAAATAACATTTGTTTGAGTTCCAAGAGGATAAGTCAAGATGACGTTTGGTCACTTACGTGGGCATTCATTTAGTTTAAATATAGCCTGGAGTTTGAATAGGCAAGCTGCTACTATACTGGGGATGGGCGCGACCGTGTAAGCACATCATCATCATCCCTTTAAACTTCAAGCCTTACTCACCATTCTCAAGGTCCTGTTTGCTGTACCAAAGGTCCTCGCCTCTCAGCTCAAAATCCTCCTCGATAACCACGTCAGTGAGCATTTTCAACTGTGATGCCGATCAGTGTCCAGCAAACACACTATCTCCACCAGCTGTTCCGTGCTTTAACTTCTACGTTCATCCCACAGGGTTGCACAGTATTGCCTCAGTCACAACATCCTGTGCACCCCGGCGTCTGCAGCAACGTGGCAAAGTCCTTAGCTCCTACTGTCCCTGAGGCGAAGGAGTACTCGATAAGGAGGAACAAGAGCTTACTGACAGACTGTCGACCAATGATTAGTCAAGAGGGTAGGGCATACTCAAAGAACCAATCACCTGTATTGTTGATGTAGTCAGATGGCGTTGTAGCCACGCCTTCTTCCGCGTTGAGGGCATCCTGAATGAAATACGCCGTTTTCGAAGTAGTTTGAAAACACAAGTGGTTCAGAGGTACTGTTTATGAGTATGCTCCGCAAATTTAGTATACGAGTTTTCGGGTGCGTATGAGCGCACGTGTTCATTGCTAACTGTATCGGGAACCGTGCAGCCATGAGTTCGGAGAGAGCCACAGTGACATGGAGCCGTGGACCATTCGCCCTGGTGAGGCACCTGACGTCGAGTATCGGCGCACATCCAGGCGCTGTGGCTTACGCGATGACAACTGTTGGTGGGAGCATGATGAACAGCATATTCAGCTTCTATTATGTTAAACTTTTCCTAAACAAGTACAGGATATCAGAGGGAGCCTTTCACCAGTCTCAGGTAAGTACTTCTAAGAGTGCATAGTGCCACTGATTGGGCAGAAATTGATAGAGAATAGGGTATAGGGTGTATTTGTTATGTAAGATATTCGGTTGCCCTTTGCATAAAGAGATTTGGTTTTGGTGCGTGTTCTAAACAAAACAAAAGTGTAACTGTACTTTTTATGAACTGCATATTCTTAAGTGTTCACTGGTGTTGTGCTCCTACCCCAGGTGGTCTATATGATCTGGAATGCGCTGAACGACCCCTTGTTTGGGTATCTGCAGGACAACTCCCATGTGCCTTGTTGCTCTCGGCGACGGCTCTCCATCCTCTACGGGGCTCCTTTCTATGCCCTGGCTTTTCTGCTGGCCTGGTTCCCCTGGAGGGCCTACCAGTCAGGGGACTGGCTCAGCGGTTTGCACCTGATGGTGACCCTGTGTGCCTTCGATGGCATGCTGACCTTCGTCATGCTGGCCCAGTGTGCCCTCTTCGCCGAGATCTCGGCCCACCACCAGAACCGACTCCGCCTGATCCAGTACAGCCAGGTGGCGTCCCTGGTGGGCTCGTCCAGCGTGCTGTTCTGCGGTCTAGTCTCTCACAACATGGAGGACTTTGGAGCCTTCCAGGCTTTCTCCGTGCTGGTGGCTGTGCTGGCCTGCGGCTGCATGCTCTACACAGGCCTGAACAGCGAAAGTCGCTTTGACAGCAAGACCGAGGAACGTGAGACCCAGTCGGACGGCCCTCCCTCCCCCACCTCCTCCTCTCAGCCGCAGCTCTCCCTGTCCTCAGTGATCTTCATGACGTGCCAAATCCTCACCAACCGGGACTTCCAACTCTTTGTTTTCATGAACTTCTTCCAGGTCTTTATGGTGGCCTTCTGCAACAACTTCACAATGATCTTCGCCGAGCACCTGATCCCACCAGACGTGCTGCCCTCATTGGCCAAGAGCCTCATGTATGGGGCCGGTTTCATCTGCCCCCAGGTGCGCTGTGCAGTCTAACTGGTATATCAGGGTTGCAACATAACCCACGCTTAACTGGTAGAGTGAGCTACAGTATTAACCCCATGATGTTGCGGTTGCACTTGCTGTAATTCACTCTGAGTCTGCAGCAGGTGTAGCAGTGTATTTCTATTATCTTATGAAGGCCAGTAAAACATTACCAGTGTTCTACATTTGTTTTTTAGTGCCGGAGGTTGCAGTTAGGTGAAAGCAAATGAAATCTAAATAAATTATATGTATCAGAGTGGATAAGAAGTCATGCTAGACCTATTGAAGAGATACCAATACACTGATTAACATCATAAGTAAGTCACTGAGGGAATGTTTTCTTAAGTTGGTCAAGTCAACTTGACCAAAGTTGAACTTTCTAAGAGAAAGAGCCTTAGTAAAACAAAGACTGTGGGGTTAAATTCCAGACCAGGTAAACCCTCTGTTTTGTCCTCCTGTTCACCACACGCGTATCTGACTGTGCATGAAGAATAACCTCCTCTGTGGCTGAGCAACATTACCCTGATAAACCAGCCCCTCGTGCTTAATTTCATTTTGTACAGAGGGTCTGGAGTCTCTGTACTGAGAAACGATTTCTTCCTCTGCTGAAGTTTAAAGCAAGTGGCTCTGCCATTACCCAGTCGCTAACGTCTGGTTGTCACGTATGCAATTAGCCTACCTACGCACAACAATTCAAATGTAGCACACAAAGTCAACCTCATGGCTCACAAACACTCCCTCTGTTCGCTGATTGGCTAAGAGTTGCTCGGTCCTCATACATGAATTTCAACGGCAGCAACTCCAGACCCTCTGGACAAAATGAAATGAAGTACGAGGGGCTGGTTTATCAGGCTAATGTTGCTCAGCCACAGAGGAGGTTATTCTTCATGCACAGTGAGATATACGTGTGGTGAACAGGAGGACAAAACAGAGGGTTTACCTCTGTTTATCTCATGTCTCCACAGATCCTGGTGCTCAGTAGCCAGCGACTGCTGCAGCGGTTGGGCTACTACAGGCTGATCCTGTTGACCTTCTATGTGGAGGCTGTGGGGGCTGCCATGATGCTGCTGCTGGGCCCCACCCACTATTACCTGCTGGCCCTCTTCCTCACTGGCAACATGTGAGCCTCATGAGTGCATTCCAACTGTCACAGGATACGCATGAAGTGCAACACAGTTGTGTCTATTGCTACTGTTGCTGTTCTTACACTAAACAATAATAGTAGCTATCAGTATAAGAGCGGTTGGTATTGCTATACTGTCAGTATGTGCTCTTAGCATTTTCTTTAAGGGAACTTCGAAGTGTCAGAATACACACATGTACAATCCACATGCCTACATGTCATTTCAGGGAAGTGGTTGCTCTGAGAAAAAATAAAACTTAGGCAAGGCAGCTATTAGCTTTTGACTGTATATGTTGGCTTTTAGCAAATTAAGAAATTAGGTTGATGGCATTTAACAGTCTTCTTTAGACATGTGTAGCACCGCTGGTAATAAAAAAAGAAACAGAAGATAGATTTTTACAGTGTAGCTAATAATAATCGATTTCTGATCATGTAATGTTATCATATTTTGTGGTTTTATTCTTTTCCCTAGGGTTCTGGTGCATGCTACCTTCAGTCTCTTCAATTTACCTCTGGCAGACATCATCGACTCAGACCTCCAGAAATACAAACGCAGGTAAAATGGTGTTCATTTCAGTTGTGCCACCTGCGCCTTATGATCCTGGCTTAGTCACCATCATAGTACAGTTTCACTTGCAGACTTTCCATGTTTGTTTTTAAAAGAAAAAAGCGCAGATACATAGCAGTATAATAGAAATGAAATTGTGTTGCTTTAGCAAGAAATTGTTTGTGCTGTGGACATTTTTTTAAATATGAGGTTGACATTTTACCCATTGATTTCTTCACAAGAGAATGTCTGTGTGTTTCAAGATAATAATAATAATAATAATAATAATAATAATAATAATCTTTACTTGTATAGCACAATTCATACAAGATGCAGCTCAAAGTGCTTTCCAGTTTGGCAGGAAAAACACAAGACAACATTTATTGTAGCCCAGTGGCGCCGGAGGGGACGAACACAATAACACAATGACGCAATTATGCAGTGCCCCATTTATGCAGGCTCTTGCGTGTCGTAATAATGCAATGTTACAACGACGCAAAGATACATGTCTTGTAGCCAACAAAAATGTCCTTTTCTTCCTCCAGCACTCCTCTGTCCTCTATGGTTTTTGGCACCAATGCGTTGTTTACCAAACCTGCACAGTCATTGGCTCCCATGCTGGTTGTCTCAGTACTGAACCAGTATGGCTATGAACAATTAAAAGATCCAGCTCAAGGCGTAGACCCAAGGTACTCTTTTGATTTTCAATACGTTATAAATAATATGGGATATTGCTGAGGTGGAAATATGTATCTTATTTCCACATCAAAAAGCTTTTCAAAAAGCTTTTGACTTACTCTGTTTCAAATGTAAATGTGATTTAAATCTAAAAGTATTTAGTTACTTGAGCTTGAATGTGTTAGATAAAGAGAAGTTGTTTAATATTGCTTGGTAATGGCGGTGTGTATGAGACATGTTACATGTACTCTGTAATAACACTTCATGATGGTTAAGTGATGTTGTTATTGTATTTACAGTGCACTGCAGTCATTGTATGGAGCAATGTTCTACCTGGTCTGTTTGGTGCCCCTGTGTGTCTCTGTGCTGCAAGTCCTGGCATGGCGGCCATACTCTATCAGAAACAGTCACACCATCGACTCCAAGTACATTGATGGCTGATCAGCTCATAATTCTAACTCAGTGTCATGTGTCACTACAGGCTGAACACATACTGTAAACAGTACTGAGGAAAGAGTGGGTGAACGACGGTCGAAGAAAGAGACTATGTGTGTGTGTGTTTTTTTTTTAATCATTATGAAATATTATGATGGTGGGAGTTGTTATACCCTCTTCAGGGTAGAAATGGATGTTTGGATTACTTTGCCTTACTTTGGGCATTAAAACTGGTTGTAATCAGTGGGTGCCTTAACTGCTCCACACACGACTAGTTAGTTTAGATTTGAGTGCAGCATTTGGCAGGAGCTTTTCTGCAGTGGCAGGCCTTTGCCCTTGCCCACTGATAAACATCAACATGCAAGACGCTAAGAAGGGACGTAAGCAAGTTCCTCACACTAAATTACTATAATCATAAAGGTTAGTGCAGGGCCATCACCACAATTTCTGGAATACAGGATGATGTACAATTATGTTGTCCCGACAAAATTTCAGAACATTGTTTTTGACCCAGTGGTGGTCATAAGTTTAATAAGCTTGCAACATTTTTACTGTAGAACACCATATTGTGTTCTAATGTATTATTTAGACATTTATTGTGAGTTGATTCAGATTCTTAACAGAAACAAACCATCAGTAAAGATCACTGCTGAAGTTACTGAAGTTACAGCTGTGCAAAACTCAGGAGAAAAACACAGGGATAATTACAGAAGAACTGTGTGTTGTCTGATGGTAAGAAAATTATGTGAAATCATAACCATTTTTATTTATGGTAATTGAGACTGACTCCATTGAGTTTTTAATGACTCATTGGTGGTTGTTGAGATGTGAGTTTTGGTGGAGTTGTTGGTGCAGATGTACAATCTTATATTGTGTTTGATATATTGCACTGGATGGTGCTCGCTTTGATGACTTCTCTTGTGTTAAGAGACTAAATGAATGTGATGCAACAGTTATTCTTAAACACATTACTTGACATTTTCGTGAGCTGCAGTACATTTTCTTAATTGTCAAGTTCTTTTCTGACATCCAGAGGATGTTTGTATCTTTCTAAATAAATATATTATTTCGTTAAGAATTTGTCAATGTGTAATAATTTCTTCAAATTGACTTCCCTAAGAAGCACGACCAAACAAGGTTACCCATGTTAAAATAAAACTAGGTACTGTAGTTGTCCACAGGAATACCTTTATTGGTTTAAAATTATATGGTGGTGATAACATTCCCAACCACACACACACACACACACACACACACACACACACACACACACACACACTCAAACATGGGTAGGTAAGTCAGAGCACACAAGTAGGCTACTGTGTGAATGCTTGCCTCATTATTTGTAGCTCTTTCAATGGAGTAAGACGTCATATTTCTGCAGACATTTCTAGGCCGTGGCACCTCAGTTCTTTGGGGGTTAGTCAGGCAACAACCAAAAGCACTGACATCTCAGAGCTCTCCTCCCAATGGTCTGAGTCACATGTTTTGATAGATGTCGTCATCTTGTGTTGGGGTGTGTGGGTTCTCAAACTGAAACGGAATAAGGCCATAATAATGTCAGTCACACACTGTCAAAAGAACTTCAAATTTAGTTTATGCAAATACTGCGACGCCCAACTTCTGATACCGAAGCAAGGACCAATAGCTATAAGCCACATGGCTGAATTGTCTGATTGATTCTCATGAGGACGCAGCATTTGTAATGTGGCAATAGTGTGTTTTTGAACCTCGCTATCTGCCGCTGGTCTATGGCCTGGGGTTTTTGTGGGGCTGTGCAAGTTCCTCTTGCTGTAGAGCTCTTGCAACACAGCCCGGAAGTGCCTCCTTCTGGTGGAGTTATTCTGCAAGACGTATTTGTGTAATGAGACAGACATACAACCATACAGATTGTAACAGAAGATGTGCACAAAAGATGTATATGATGCACCCTCAAGGGAGTTAATATTATGTCAAATGTATGGTTAAAATATATGCATAATTTTATACGGCATGGAAATTGTTGAAAATTAGGAGTTTCAGAAACCGAAATAACATTCTGCTTTGGAGGAAAAAAGTGTACAATATCACCTTTGAGCCCTTATTATTTCCTCTGAGGCTTGGTATATCTCGCCCCATCTGGAGCAGAATAAACATCGTTTATATCACAAGGTTTCAGTGCTGGTTGTTATTTCAAATAAAGATTACAAAATAGAAGACCAATTTACCATCTTCATAATGAGGAGCGCTAGGACTATCAGGCTGTACAGGGCCAAGACCACAAACAGCAACCATAGAACAGCTTGCTGGATCTGATGACTTATCACTAGACACAGAGGACAGGTAATTATGTTAACAAAATAATGTATCCCATTACTCCTCCTCGTTGTAACTGTCACATTATCTCCATCTCATTTTGTCCTCTCACCTGTGACTTTCACCACTGTCCCATGTCCAATCATCTGTTGCCCTTTCCTCCCTTGGTCCCCGACCGTCACACCACAGAAGTAAATCCCACTGTCATTGGCGTGGAAGGACCTCACTTCCAGGTCCCCCTTCTGCAGGACTGAGTACTTTGGAGAGCCAGGGTTCACGATCAGAGGTTCCGATGAGGACTTTCGCAGCACGTGCCAGGTGAACTGGAGTTTTTCCTTGCCCTGGCACTGAGCCACACTGACATCACAGAAGATATGGACGGATGAGTGCTCCACTGGCCATATTTCTGCGCTTGTCTGTTTGGTCAACAGGTTGCAGGAGTCCACTCGGAACACTTTGTGAAGTACATGAAACATTGTTGTGTCACAACACAATGGGCACACATCTAACGTACACAGGTATTCACCCTGAAATTATTAGTAGTTCAAAGCAACAAGTTATTATATATCATAGTTACATTGAATAGTTGACTTGTTTCACAGCAACAATTTGACAGTTTACAGACCAACCACAGCTTAACGAAGCTTACGGTTGAGCGTGTTTAAAATTCATATTTTTACTCTATCCTCTTGTTATGGTGGAGGGTTCGTCACTTGTGATCCTTACCTGCTGTGAAAAGAATAGTGAACGTGAGCTGGTGATACACGGATGCGTCGTATGCCATGGAAGATCGACCAGTACACCTTAACGCTGTGTCGTATGTGTCCAAAGTGTCTCATGTGAACTTGACTGTTACCGTAAGACTAACACAGGAGTGTTGTAAAAGAGGGGGAAAAGCAGAACTGTGCTATCTACAAAACCTCTTCCTACTTCTTGGCCTTATTTGAGTCACACTTGTCAGGGAGTTTGAGTAACCTGGTGACTCACAGGCTACCCTTTGCAATGCAGCAAAACATAAAAATAGACAGCGTGAGACTTCTTAGTGGACCATAGGTTATACATTTTGCTCCTGCCTTACACTTGCCTTACAAAGGAATGCATGGCTTTACCTTTGTTATTATTTTTAAATTTTTATTATTTTTGTCCAATGCCTTGTTTAGCTTATAACTCTGTGTTAGATCCACAGGATCAGGGTCAAATGGCAACTACACATGGACAGTGCACCCCACAGATTGGACAGAGAAAGGAACTTACAACCGCTGACCAACATGACATGAGTACAGCTTACATTTCACACACAGACTAACAAAAGACTGTATAGTACATACAGTTTCTGAGATCCAAATACTATGTGTGCAATCTGTGCATATTTAATACTATGGCATCAGTCGTCATTGCATATTTCATTGTATTCCTAACATTAGTATTTGGGGCATTGCTGACTTTAACAGTGTCTGGGATTATAAAGGTGATCATTCAGATATTCCATTGGAGTACACAATCTTTGTTACATAGCTAAGTATTTTTCTATGGTCATCTTTTAGGTCATCTATGAAATATAAGAAGCCCATACACATAAAAGCATTTATGGATATAGTCTTTATATCAGAACAATTTATTATCTCTTAATACTACAGCAAAAACAAAACAGATAAGCGAATACTAGCATCAAACTTACAAACAACCTATTGGTGTTGAATTTGATACTGAAACTCTGCACTGCTTGTGCAACAAACTAGACGTTGGCCTCTTCCTTCTCTGAACGGGAACGTGAGCATCATGCAGGCGAGTAAGTCAGGACAATTCAGGGGGCCCAGAGAGGACTATGATATGGTTGGAGTGGGGGGCCTAAAATTATTTTCTTTCAGAGGGCCCACAATTTCCAGGGGTGTCCCTATCACTGGGGGTGTTGTTGCCACTGAAGTCAACAGTTGCATACTCATGAGTACAGATAACCATGCATGTGCAGATTTATCATAGGTCTTAACAGTTTAAAACTACAAGTATCCTTTAGTTCCATCTTACTGATGGATAAAATGCTGGAAAGTACTGGGATTTGATTCCCTTTCGGTATACATTTACCTCCAAGTAACCAATCATCTTAAAACCAAGACAGGGAACTGTGGCGTTCCTCTTACCAACAGTGTAGGAAAAGCGCTGGACAGCGCCTGGGGTTCGATCTCGATTTTGCTAGAGGTTTGTGTCTCTTCAGGAGAAAATGTTATGCAGAAGTAAAGCTGAGCTAAGCCAGTACAATAGTGGAGTTGTATTCTCCACTTTATAATGTAGACCAGCTAATCCAGCTCAATAGTGGAGTTGTATTCTCCACTTTATAATGTAGACCAGCTAATCCAGCTCAATAGTGGAGTTGTATTCTCCACTTTATAATGTAGACCAGCTAAGCCAGCACAATAGTGGAGTTGTATTCTCCACTTTATAATGTAGACCTTGGGGGCGTAGTTCAGTATAGTTTCAGGATGGTCTAGCTTGGGATGTAGTGCACACCATGTATTTCCTGTTGATTAGTTATGGGCATAATGTAAAATAATGTAAAATACATTGCTTGTGACATTATTTGCTCATGCATTTGTAGAATTATATTTCCAAGGTCATTTCATCTATGGAGTCACCTTTTAGGTCATCTTTAAAATGTATAAAGCACACATGAATGCACTGATGAGTACAGTCTTCATAACTCCATAATTCCATTCGTTGTCATTTAAAAAAAAAAAAAACATAAAAACATGAGCAATATTAGCATACAACTTTAAATATACAAACAGACTATTCATGTTGAATTTGATGAATGGACTCACTCTGCACCAAACTACAAGTTGGCCTCTTCTTTCTCTGAATGGGAATTTGAGCACTATACGCGTCAGGCTCTCTGGGAGTGTTATTGCCGCTGAAGTCAACAGTTGCATACTCATGAGTAGCCAACACATCCACACATGCAGATTTATCATACATATTAATCGTACTACATTAAAAGTATCCTTGAGTTCCAAGTTACTGACCGGTAAAATGCTGGAAAGCAGCGGGTTCGACTCCCCTTTCGGAAAAAGTGTGTGTTTAATTTACCGAACACCTTAACAGTAATCCAACACAGGGGACTCTGGTGTTCCTCTTACTGACTGTGTAGGAAAAGCGTAGGACAGCGCCCGGGGTTCGATCTCGCTTTCACGAGGGGTTGCGTAAGCTGTCTCTTCAGGAGAGAATGTTAAGCAGAAGTAACCCCTGAGCCAAGCCTGCGCACTTGCCAGTGTTGAATTCTTTCCTTATAATTTAGATCTTACCTAGAGGGCGTTGTTCAGTAGATTCAAGAAGGATGGTCTGGCAAAATAATGAAATAGAAATGATATACTATTTGGAACTTGTGATTATCCTTATCCAAAATGATTTTTTGTTTGATTTGTTTGTTTGTGGAAAAAAAAACGCGCGAGTTTATGCAGGCGGGAATCGCAACATCATTCCACAGCAAGTGTTTTAATTATAGAATGTATTTCTGCTATATGCAGGAAGTTACAGCAGTAAGCCCTGGGTTAAGTAAGTGCAAAAGCAGATTTGTAATTTCCACTTTAAAATGTAAACCTGTGGGCGTAGTTCAGTCTAGCTTGGGATGGAATGCAAATATCCTGCTGTCTGGTTCCTGTGGCATCCGTTTTAAAAGTATTTAACTGCTTATACTATAATATACTCCAATGTCATTTCGTATCATGTACTGGGGAGTGTATTATTCCCACAGCATTCCCACAGTGCATATTAGTCTTCATTCCACTACCTTAGTCCTAACAGCCTTCTCTGTTGTTTTCTGAGTGAGAATTTTAGCAGTCATGTGATGCTCTGTGTGTGTTTGCTGTTGCCACTGAAGCTTCACAACGACAAGCTCACAAGTGTACACAATACGATTCATCGCCCTAAGAAGACTCGAACCCCACTGCTTTCCAGCATCGTATAGGTCCATAGGTAAATCTAGTCTTTAGAATGTTCAGAAAACCAACTGCCAGTCCACACTGCCCAGACTAACAACTGACAAGACTAACCTTTGTCACCATCTGTTTTTGATCTTCAACAATTTTTTAACATGGGCGAAGTTGAAAGTCTATTGAATTTGGCTAAAGTAATTTTGGTCTACATTGGTCAGACATTGTACAACTCCACCAGACCGGACTGAACATGTTGAACTCTTCCAACTCCATCCAACAAGAACAAACTAACACAGACTGGTGCTCCACACTGACCCAACTGTTGGCGTTTGTTTGAGTTGGTTGGTGTTTGTTGGGGCAGTGTGGAAGCCAGAGGCGGTTTTTGGTATAGGCAAACCTAGGCATTTGCCTAGGGCCCCACCAAATTTGCCTTCTTTATGGGGCCCCAAATATGAGCAGCCAAGCCGCGGTAAATATGTTATAAAAAATATATTATTCCAGTAAATATCACAATAATACTGAATTAATGTTTAAACAATATTTGTCCCAGGACACATACCCCCCTTCACTGTTGTGCATTGGACTAGTCCATATGTAGCAATGCGTGACACAATGTCACTCAAACCAAAGCGGGAACTGTAAACATGAAGCGGATTTATGAGTGGCTATGCTAAAAGAAAAAAAATGGGCAGAAAACAAAAGGAATACAGACACACTGCCAAAACTAACTTAATTTTTTACACCTGCTGCCACACACACACACCACTCAATCTTTACTAATCAATCTTTTTTGAGAACTTTACTAACTGCTACACAGACACACACACATTGTTATTCCTGTCCACATACACACAAAAAATATTTTCATCAGTCCTGTTGAAATGTAAACAGCAGTTTCCATTGGCTCCATCTCCATTTTGTATTCTAGTTCTTATAAGCACAAGATCAGGTTTTGCCTCTGGCAGTTTTCATTTTAGCAAATGCTGGAGTAATCTGAAACTGATTTGCTGTGGAGAGTTAAGATCATTGTAATAAGACCATTGTTGGTGGTACTGCAGTCTTGGTTCATTGCGATAAGCCAAGAGGTATAGGGATGGTTATTTGACTTAGGTGTGTGTTTCAAATATGAGGGCCCCACATCTATATTTTGCCTAGGGCCCCCACGTGGCTAAAACCGCCTCTGGTGGAAGCACCTTTACAAACAACCTATTGGTGTTGAATTTAATACTGAAACTCTGCACTGCTTGTGCAACAAACTAGACGTTGGCCTCTTCTTTCTCTGAACGGGAATGTGAGCATCCTGCTCTCTGGTCAGGCGAGTAAGTCAGGACAATTCAGGGGGCCCAGAGAGGACTATGATATGGTTGGAGTGGGGGCCTAAAATTATTTTCTTTCAGAGGGCCCACAATTTCCAGGGGTGTCCCTATCTCTGGGGGTGTTGTTGCCACTGAAGTCAACAGTTGCATACTCATGAGTACACATAGCCATGCATGTGCAGATTTATCATAGGTCTTAACAGTTTAAAGCTACAAGTATCCTTTAGTTCCATCTTACTGATGGATAAAATGCTGGAAAGTACTGGGATTTGATTCCCTTTCGGTATACATTTACCTCCAAGTAACCGATCATCTTAAAACCAAGACAGGGAACTGTGGCGTTCCTCTTACCAACAGTGTAGGAAAAGCGCTGGACAGCGCCTGGGGTTCGATCTCGATTTTGCTAGAGGTTTGTGTCTCTTCAGGAGAAAATGTTATGCAGAAGTAAACCCTGAGCTAAGCCAGCACAATAGTGGAGTTGTATTCTCCACTTTATAATGTAGACCTTGGGGGCGTAGTTCAGTATAGTTTCAGGATGGTCTAGGGATGTAGTGCACACCATGTATTTCCTGTTGATTAGTTATGGGCATAATGTAAAATAATGTAAAATACATTGCTTGTGACATTATTTGCTCATGCATTTTTAGGACTATATTTCCAAGGTCATTTCATCTATGGAGTCACCTTTTAGGTCATCTTTAAAATGTATAAAGCACACATGAATGCACTGATGAGTACAGTCTTCATAATTCCATAATTCCATTCGTTGTCATTTTAAAAAAAAACATAAAAAGATGAGCAATATTAGCATACAACTTTAAATATACAAACAGACTATTCATGTTGAATTTGATGAATGGACTCACTCTGCACCAAACTACAAGTTGGCCTCTTCTTTCTCTGAATGGGAATTTGAGCACTATACGCGTCAGGCTCTCTGGGAGTGTTATTGCCGCTGAAGTCAACAGTTGCATACTCATGAGTAGCCAACACATCCACACATGCAGATTTATCATACATATTAATCTAACTACGTTGAAAGTATCCTTGAGTTCCAAGTTACTGACCGGTAAAATGCTGGAAAGCAGCGGGTTCGACTCCCCTTTCGGAAAAAGTGTGTGTTTAATTTACCGAACACCTTAACAGTAATCCAACACAGGGGACTCTGGCGTTCCTCTTACTGACTGTGTAGGAAAAGCGTAGGACAGCGCCCGGGGTTCGATCTCGCTTTCACGAGAGGTTGCGTAAGCTGTCTCTTCAGGAGAGAATGTTAAGCAGAAGTAACCCCTGAGCCAAGCCTGCACACTTGCCGGTGTTCAATTCTTTCCTTATAATTTAGATCTTAGATCTTACCTAGAGGGCGTTGTTCAGTAGATTCAAGAAAGGTGGTCTGGCAAAATAATATAATGCAAATGATATACTATTTGGAACTTGTGATTATCCTTATCCAAAATTATTTTTTGTTTGATTTGTTTGTTTGTGGGAAAAAAAACGTGCGAGTTTATGCAGGCGGGAATCGCAACATCATTCCACAGCAAGTGTTTTAATTATAGAATGTATTTCTGCTATATGCAGGAAGTTGCAGCAGTAAGCCCTGGGCTAAGTAAGCGCAAAAGCAGATTTGTAATTTCCACTTTAAAATGTAAACCTGTGAGCGTAGTTCAGTCTAGCTTGGGATGGAATGCAAATATCCTGCTGTCTGGTTCCTGTGCCATCCGTTTTAAAAGTATTTAACTGCTTATACTATAATATACTCCAATGTCATTTCGTATCATGTACTGGGGAGTGTATTATTCCCACAGCATTCCCACAGTGCATATTAGTCTTCATTCCACTACCTTAGTCCTAACAGCCTTCTCTGTTGTTTTCTGAGTGAGAATTTTAGCATTGCATGTCATGTGATGCTCTGTGTGTGTTTGCTGTTGCCACTGAAGCTTCACAACGACAAGCTCACAAGTGTACACAATACGATTCATCGCCCTAAGAAGACTCGAAGCCCACTGCTTTCCAGCATCGTATAGGTCCATAGGTAAATCTAGTCTTTAGAATGTTCAGAAAACCAACTGCCAGTCCACACTGCCCAGACTAACAACTGACAAGACTAACCTTTGTCACCATCTGTTTTTGATCTTCAACATTTTTTTAACATGGGCGAAGTTGAAAGTCTATTGAATGTGGCCAAAGTAATTTTGGTCTACATTGGTCAGACATTGTACAACTCCACCAGACCGGACTGAACATGTTGAAATCTTCCAACTCCATCCAACAAGAACAAACTAACACAGACTGGTGCTCCACACTGACCCAACTGTTGGCGTTTGTTGGAGTTGGTTGGTGTTTGTTGGGGCAGTGTGGAAGCACCTTTACAGACACCCTATTGGTGTTGAATTTGATACTGAAACTCTGCACTGCTTGTGCAACAAACTAGACGTTGGCCTCTTCTTTCTCTGAACGGGAATGTGAGCATCATGCTCTCTGGGCAGGCGAGTAAGTCAGGACAATTCAGGGGGCCCAGAGAGGACTATGATATGGTTGGAGTGGGGGCCTAAAATGATTTTCTTTCAGAGGGCCCACAATTTCCAGGGGTGTCCCTATCTCTGGGGGTGTTGTTGCCACTGAAGTCAACAGTTGCATACTCATGAGTACACATAGCCATGCATGTGCAGATTTATCATAGGTCTTAACAGTTTAAAACTACAAGTATCCTTTAGTTCCATCTTACTGATGGATAAAATGCTGGAAAGTAGTGGGATTTGATTCCCTTTCGGTATACATTTACCTCCAAGTAACCGATCATCTTAAAACCAAGACAGGGAACTGTGGCGTTCCTCTTACCAACAGTGTAGGAAAAGCGCTGGACAGCGCCTGGGGTTCGATCTCGATTTTGCTAGAGGTTTGTGTCTCTTCAGGAGAAAATGTTATGCAGAAGTAAACCCTGAGCTAAGCCAGCACAATAGTGGACTTGTATTCTCCACTTTATAATGTAGACCTTGGGGGCGTAGTTCAGTATAGTTTCAGGATGGTCTAGGGATGTAGTGCACACCATGTATTTCCTGTTGATTAGTTATGGGCATAATGTAAAATAATGTAAAATACATTGCTTGTGACATTATTTGCTCATGCATTTGTAGGATTATATTTCCAAGGTCATTTCATCTATGGAGTCACCTTTTAGGTCATCTTTAAAATGTATAAAGCACACATGAATGCACTGATGAGTACAGTCTTCATAATTCCATAATTCCATTCGTTGTCATTTTAAAAAAAAACATAAAAAGATGAGCAATATTAGCATACAACTTTAAATATACAAACAGACTATTCATGTTGAATTTGATGAATGGACTCACTCTGCACCAAACTACAAGTTGGCCTCTTCTTTCTCTGAATGGGAATTTGAGCACTATACGCGTCAGGCTCTCTGGGAGTGTTATTGCCGCTGAAGTCAACAGTTGCATACTCATGAGTAGCCAACACATCCACACATGCAGATTTATCATACATATTAATCGTACTACGTTAAAAGTATCCTTGAGTTCCAAGTTACTGACCGGTAAAATGCTGGAAAGCAGCGGGTTCGACTCCCCTTTCGGAAAAAGTGTGTGTTTAATTTACCGAACACCTTAACAGTAATCCAACACAGGGGACTCTGGCGTTCCTCTTACTGACTGTGTAGGAAAAGCGTAGGACAGCGCCCGGGGTTCGATCTCGCTTTCACGAGAGGTTGCGTAAGCTGTCTCTTCAGGAGAGAATGTTAAGCAGAAGTAACCCCTGAGCCAAGCCTGCGCACTTGCTGGTGTTCAATTCTTTCCTTATTATTTAGATCTTAGATCTTACCTAGAGGCCGTTGTTCAGTAGATTCAAGAAGGATGGTCTGGCAAAATAATATAATGCAAATGATATACTATTTGGAACTTGTGATTATCCTTATCCAAAATGATTTTTTGTTTGATTTGTTTGTTTGTGGAAAAAAAAACGCGCGAGTTTATGCAGGCGGGAATCGCAACATCATTCCACAGCAAGTGTTTTAATTATAGAATGTATTTCTGCTATATGCAGGAAGTTGCAGCAGTAAGCCCTGGGTTAAGTAAGTGCAAAAGCAGATTTGTAATTTCCACTTTAAAATGTAAACCTGTGGGCGTAGTTCAGTCTAGCTTGGGATGGAATGCAAATATCCTGCTGTCTGGTTCCTGTGGCATCCGTTTTAAAAGTATTTAACTGCTTATACTATAATATACTCCAATGTCATTTCGTATCATGTACTGGGGAGTGTATTATTCCCACAGCATTCCCACAGAGCATATTAGTCTTCATTCCACTACCTTAGTCCTAACAGCCTTCTCTGTTGTTTTCTGAGTGAGAATTTTAGCATTGCATGTCATGTGATGCTCAGTGTGTGTTTGCTGTTGCCACTGAAGCTTCACAACGACAAGCTCACAAGTGTACACAATACGATTCATCGCCCTAAGAAGACTCGAAGCCCACTGCTTTCCAGCATCGTATAGGTCCATAGGTAAATCTAGTCTTTAGAATGTTCAGAAAAGCAACTGCCAGTCCACACTGCCCAGACTAACAACTGACAAGACTAACCTTTGTCACCATCTGTTTTTGATCTTCAACATTTTTTTAACATGGGCGAAGTTCAAAGTCTATTGAATGTGGCCAAAGTAATTTTGGTCTACATTGGTCAGACATTGTACAACTCCACCAGACCGGACTGAACATGTTGAAATCTTCCAA
Organism: Coilia nasus; assembly: GCA_027475355.1. Classification (NCBI taxonomy): domain Eukaryota; kingdom Metazoa; phylum Chordata; class Actinopteri; order Clupeiformes; family Engraulidae; genus Coilia; species Coilia nasus. The sequence goes on from CM050216.1 coordinate 28,921,589, forward strand.
CTCCATCCAACAAGAACAAACTAACACAGACTGGTGCTCCACACTGACCCAACTGTTGGCGTTTGTTGGAGTTGGTTGGTGTTTGTTGGGGCAGTGTGGAAGCACCTTTACAAACACCCTATTGGTGTTGAATTTGATACTGAAACTCTGCACTGCTTGTGCAACAAACTAGACGTTGGCCTCTTCTTTCTCTGAACGGGAATGTGAGCATCATGCTCTCTGGGCAGGCGAGTAAGTCAGGACATTTCAGGGGGCCCAGAGAGGACTATGAAATGGTTGGAGTGGGGGCCTAAAATTATTTTCTTTCAGAGGGCCCACAATTTCCAGGGGTGTCCCTATCTCTGGGGGTGTTGTTGCCACTGAAGTCAACAGTTGCATACTCAGGAGTACACATAGCCATGCATGTGCAGATTTACCATAGGTCTTAACAGTTTAAAACTACAAGTATCCTTTAGTTCCATCTTACTGAAGGATAAAATGCTGGAAAGTAGTGGGATTTGATTCCCTTTCGGTAGACACTTACCTCCAAGTAACCGATCATCTTAAAACCAAGACTGGGAAGTGTGGCATTCCTCTTACCATCAGTGTAGGAAAAGCGCTGGACAGCGCCTGGGGTTCGATCTCGATTTTGCTAGAGGTTTGTGTCTCTTCAGGAGAAAATGTTATGCAGAAGTAAACCCTGAGCTAAGCCAGCACAATAGTGGACTTGTATTCTCCACTTTATAATGTAGACCTTGGGGGCGTAGTTCAGTATAGTTTCAGGATGGTCTAGGGATGTAGTGCACACCATGTATTTCCTGTTGATTAGTTATGGGCATAATGTAAAATAATGTAAAATACATTGCTTGTGACATTATTTGCTCATGCATTTGTAGGATTATATTTCCAAGGTCATTTCATCTATGGAGTCACCTTTTAGGTCATCTTTAAAATGTATAAAGCACACATGAATGCACTGATGAGTACAGTCTTCATAATTCTATTCGTTGTCATTTAAAAAAAAAACATAAAAAGATGAGCAATATTAGCATACAACTTTAAATATACAAACAGACTATTCATGTTGAATTTGATGAATGGACTCACTCTGCACCAAACTACAAGTTGGCCTCTTCTTTCTCTGAATGGGAATTTGAGCACTATACGCGTCAGGCTCTCTGGGAGTGTTATTGCCGCTGAAGTCAACAGTTGCATACTCATGAGTAGCCAACACATCCAGACATGCAGATTTATCATACATATTAATCGTACTACGTTGAAAGTATCCTTGAGTTCCAAGTTACTGACCGGTAAAATGCTGGAAAGCAGCGGGTTCGACTCCCCTTTCGGAAAAAGTGTGTGTTTAATTTACCGAACACCTTAACAGTAATCCAACACAAGGGACTCTGGCGTTCCTCTTACTGACTGTGTAGGAAAAGCGTAGGACAGCGCCCGGGGTTCGATCTCGCTTTCACGAGAGGTTGCGTAAGCTATCTCTTCAGGAGAGAATGTTCAGCAGAAGTAACCCCTGAGCCAAGCCTGCGCACTTGCCTGTGTTCAATTCTTTCCTTATAATTTAGATCTTACCTAGAGGGCGTTGTTCAGTAGATTCAAGAAGGATGGTCTGGCAAAATAATATAATGCAAATGATATATGGAACTTGTGATTATCCTTATCCAAAATGATTTTTTGTTTGATTTGTTTGTTTGTGGAAAAAAAACGCGCGAGTTTATGCAGGCGGGAATCGCAACATCATTCCACAGCAAGTGTTTTAATTATAGAATGTATTTCTGCTTATGCAGGAAGTTGCAGCAGTAAGCCCTGGGCTAAGTAAGCGCAAAAGCAGATTTGTAATTTCCACTTTAAAATGTAAACCTGTGGGCGTAGTTCAGTCTAGCTTGGGATGGAATGCAAATATCCTGCTGTCTGGTTCCATCCGTTTTAAAAGTATTTAACTGCTTATACTATACTATACTCCAATGTCATTTCGTATCATGTACTGGGGAGTGTATTATTCCCACAGCATTCCCACAGTGCATATTAGTCTTCATTCCACTACCTTAGTCCTAACAGCCTTCTCTGTTGTTTTCTGAGTGAGAATTTTAGCATTGCATGTCATGTGATGCTCTGTGTGTGTTTGCTGTTGCCACTGAAGCTTCACAATGACAAGCTCACAAGTGTACACAATACGATTTATCGCCCTAAGAAGACTCGAAGCCCACTGCTTTCCAGCATCGTATAGGAAATCTGAAATATTCTGTGTCGTATCCTAATGAATAAAGGAATGGACAACTGAACCATAACAACGATTATACACTCTGTTGTTGGTTAGGAGGAATAATCCTAATTGTTGCATTGCCCCACTCCGTCGAGGTTGTACCTCTCATTTTGAAAGCCGTGTAAGTCAATTTACCGAATATCTTTAGCCTACGCATTGAAATAACACACAGAACCTGTTGCGTTCCTCCTGACCAACAACAGAGGAAAACGCTGGACAGCGCCCGGGGATCGATCTCGCTTTCGCGAGAGTACACGACTACGTTCTTTACAGAATGCACCGCAAGTTACGAGAAGTAGCCCCTGAGCTAAGCCAACACACTAGGCTGTGCCCAACTTTGTCTTTATAATGTAGACCTAATCTAGAGGGCGCTGTTTTGTAGATTGAGGATGGCCTCTATCCTGTTTAATGTGATTCAGGAGAATGATATTTTGTCTAGATGCCTAGAACACTTACCCGAATTACTTGTTTGTTTGTTTTAAAACAAACGATTCTGTGCAGGTTTTGTTTTGCATCTGCATCACAATATAATTCCAAGTACGCGTAGGATACATAATTGCATATTTGCGTTTTGTGTTATTTTTTTTGTATAATCGCAGTCATGGTTCAGTTGTCCATTCCTTTATTCATTAGGGTATACAGATTGACCTGTCCATATAAGATGCTGGAAAGCAGTGGGGTTCGAATCTTAATCTTAACACAATAATACCACCCAGAGAACTGTGGCGTTCCTCCTGTCACATCAGGAAGGAAAACGCTGGACAGCGCCCGGGGTTTGATTTCGCGTTCTCGAGAGGTTGCGTAAGCTATCTCCTCAGGAGAGAATGTTATGCAGGAGTAACCCCTGAACTAAGCCAGCGCGCTTACCGTGTCTTAATGCTCCCCATATGAATTCTCCTTTTATAATGTAGCTCTCACCCAGAGGGCGTTATTTAGTAGAGTCACGAAGAATAATCTATACTGGCAATGGATGTAACGCAAATCGTATACCATCTGGAGCCTGTGATTAGTTAAACACCTGTTTATGTAGGTTTTAATTTACACGAGAATTGCAACATCGTTCCACAGCAACTGTTTTAGTTGCTAAGTTGTGCATCTGCAATTTTTGCTTCCATGGATGTCTTGGTCTTGGAATATGTTTCCAAGATCAATTCCTATCCTTCGAATTTATAAAGAGCAGACATAAGCTCCACACAAATGTATATTTTAGGTCTTTGTATCAGCCTATATAATATCCAATGCCATTTTAACAGCACATTACCATTGCTTGACAACACTGAAAAAATGCACTGAACGGTATTTGTTTTAGCACCATAGGCGGTTTTTGCATTGGGCAAACATGGGCATTTGCCCGAGGCCTCGTCCAATCAGGGGCCTCGTCGTTACTGCTATGACAGTAATAAAAGCAATATTAATATTAAGCATCATTCGGGTTGAGAGCAGGCATATTATATTATATTCTCAATGCGTGTACTCTCAGTGAAAAAACAGTCTGTGACCTGACATCACACACGACTGTCCGGCTTCGCTCTGGCTCTGGCGTCTGAGGTAGCCTTGGCAACGACTTGAGCGAACTCGGCGGCATTACCAGTCTAGAGTCGTTTTTTTTTTCGAAACGGCGACAAAAACGTATTCATACAGAATGAAACGATTTCTAAGCGGCGGGGAGAAAAAGAAGAGAAAGAAGGAAAATGAAAGATTTGTTCAAAAGCTTCCCAAATTAACCACCTTCACACCAGCCCATACACTTGCATTCCTGGACTTCACAATGCACCACATTTACATTCATGGTTTGCATATACATGGGCTTTGCCATATTGCACTACATATACATTGGACTTTGGATTTAACTTTTTATTCAACTTTTTTTTTTTAAACCTTTTTGACCTTTTTTCCAGGGGCGGAGCTGGGTGGCTTTTGGGGCTGAAGCCCCGAATCTCACGTCAAAAGCCCCGAATCTTTTTTAAGCTTTACAAAATCATGACAACCCTGAGAATATGCTCCCTGTAAATTACATTAAAACTGAGTAATGGGCAAATAGCCTACAACAAAACCCACATTTCCCTCATTCTTAAAATGCTGTTATTCTAACGTGACACAACTAGAAAAATAGAATCCCACTAAAACAAGGGCTTGCATGTGTTCTAATTCTAAACACAACGTCTCCTTTGTACAGTCTATGCTCGTCTGTCAGAACTCGTCTGTCTTCCTTCAACCATGGACATAAGACATTTCTTTAAAATAAACTACGGTTACCTTGTCATCAGCAGCAGCCAGTAAGTTGTCACACGTTTCAGGTCAGTGATTAAAACGTTATTTTGGGTTAGCACGGCAGTCTTGACGTTTGGTAGGCTACTAGCCACAGCCTGGCTGTTTACATCGGCTAGCTAGGTTAGGCTGCTATAATAATTCTAGCCTGGTAAACCAGCCCCTCGTACTTCTTTTTATTTTGTACAGAATTCTGAAATGAAGTACGAGGAAAAAGTTAATGAGTTAGTGAAATTGGGACGTGAAGAATAACTTTAAAGGTGTTATAATACATTAACTAGTAATTTTCTCCATTCCTGAGCTTTGATTGCCATCTAGTGGAAAGTATATGCAACAGCATACTTAGCTACAAAAGCATGGGCCTATTGTTCACTAAGCACAGTGAGGATATTTTAATGTCACATGCATAGGTCTATAGTGACAGAGTGTAGAAAAGAGGGCTTGGGTAGGGCCTCAAAACTGTTCTTTGCCCAGGGCCTCAGAATCCCTAAAACCGCCCCTGTTTAGCACAGATTCAGATTCAGAGAAAGAGGGGCACCTGAGGTAGTTTAAGAGTGTGCAGGCTTTTACTCTAGCACTGACAGATCTGATGACCCTGCTCTCTCATGAGCTTGAAGAGATTACAAACATGATGATGAAAACATGTCTGGATTTAAGTGAAATACACCCTCCTTATCCTTTAAGGGTGTGAGTGTTTGAACATATTAAATTAAGAATGCGACAATCTCACAGGTCAAAGATGTCTTTATAATTAGCTACAATATTCTCCCTCACAACAGCATGGCTGATTATGGTGTTCTGGCGCACCCATAGCACACCCCAGACAAGGAGGTTTTGAAAAGTTCCCTTCTATGTAAGTGTATAGGCTACTCCAGGAGGTCCACTGTTTCATGTCATGAATAACAGTTACTTTGCAGATTAAGTTGGTTTTACCAACAAAACATCCCATCCATCCACCCATATCTGTCACATAAAGAACACCAATTTATTTTGCACGTAGTACACAAGTTTTTGAGAATGAGAATGCATAGTAGAAATACATCAAATAATAAATTACACTTAGACTGGTCTTAAAATGGAGGCTATTTATGTACTGTAGATTTAGACAAGGGGGTGGATGTGTTAGAAATTAATTCCTCTGACTATCATGTACATAACACATTCTGTACACTTTTGTTATTTCCTTTTACGTTTGGTCTTTGTATATGTATTGCAAGTCTCTGGAGCAGATTTTCTCAACTTGTAAGTCAGGATTTCTGGCAAATTTCCCGAGTACTGTGTACTGTGGCGAGAGTGATGGTAATTTGTGATGTGCAGCATTTGACTTGTACAGCTGATTTTGTTAAATTCCGTGTTGTTTACAGCCCAGAACACAGGCCAACATAACCAGAATACATCAATTGCGCATGCCCAGACTACCCTCAGACTTGCACACACCACAGATGCATGCATCTATATAGGGGAGACCGTTGTCACACTCATCATATCTCAGCCACTAAAGGGCCCTGATCAACGCCGCTGACATAGAAATATTCAGAATTAGTGTTAGGGGTCATCTACATTGACAGTTCAAGTGTTTGACACAAAGTTTTGAGGTGAGATCAATATTAAGGTTTTTCATGTCAAAATGTAAATTTTTAGGACTTTAAGTTTTCTTTTCTAGTTTTGTAACTAATGGGTTGACTTTAGAAAAACTATTACCATTAAAAAGTATAAAGACAGAGCTATATTTTCAATATGTTTTTTCTTAGTTATGCTACAACTTGTGGCTGCTAGCGTCACTACTAGCATACAAGGTCAGTTGCTGATGGTTGTCACACTCTGTTTGGGGTTGGTTGTCACATTGTCTCCCATACAAAAATGTAAAATATGGCCATATATGTATTCACTCTCTGACACACACACACACAAACACACACACACACACACACACACACACACACACACACACACACACACACACACACGCATAATTCTTAAAAATATTTCTATGTTATCATTTCCCCTCCCTCCCATTGAAATAACATTGTGACAACCAACCCCATAGTGTGTGACAACCAACCCCGTGATGGGGGGGCTGTCAATGTCTAGCCTATTTAGCAGCCCATATGCATATCTTTTGAACACAATGAATTTAAGGCGGTTTACGACCCTCCAGTCCTACCTGACACTTTAAGCTTACATTATACATTGAAATTGAATCTATTCATAACACCGTTTTTGAGGGATTCAAATGAAAAGCAAAAAATGTGACAACCAACCCCGGTCTTCCCTACATACACGTTACATACTTGCGTGAACATGGGCTTACTTGCCCTCTTGAGAAAGCTACATAGAAAAATAGTATCAGTGTAGGCTATTATATAGTGCATTTGCTGGAAACACGGAGGCATTATTTGGCCCCGTATGAAATGCCAACTGCGAAGTTGTTTTACATTAAATCAGGTATGACTATAAATTAACACTAGTCATTTAATTGGTGTGTAAATAAGTGCTAGCCTTGGCCCATGACGAGGAAATATAAGTCCTTCTAGATTAGCAGTCGAACTGCCTAGGCTGCCATTGTAAAATGGCAAATCCAGTTTGACAGCATGCTGCGACAGAATGGGATGATCATTTCATGTCTCCACCCAAGCGTTTACAAGCGCAAGTTTCTTAGAAAGAGCTAGGAGTGACCATTGTATCCATTATATAGGAAGTAGACTGTATGTCACAGGTTGTACAGAGCCAATGTATCGTTCGTAGGTCATTCTTAGACCCGGCATAGGCACAGGCATCAAGTTTCAGACCGATTCGCAAGCAGGCAGGATGGAAGACCTGAAGACAGGTGTGGGGACTTCAGATACAGACTGTCCCGTCTGCTACGACCACCTCTCAAGTACAGCAAGGACCCTGAGTTGTTCCCACACGTTTTGCCACGACTGCCTGGTCAGAACGCTGGTCAGCATCAACACGGACGGGGTCATCACGCGGGATAATATTGTCTGTCCCATTTGTAGGCACCTGACCTTCATCACTAAACAGAATGAGCACAAGCTGTCAAACCGTCTGCATGCTCACACTCTGAAAACTTTGGAAGTGCCTTTACTCGACACCAACCAGCCCCGGTCTCCGCAGGTCTCGCCTTTGGATACAGGACGTTTTGGTTGGGTTACGCAATGCTTCACCGGGGTTTCTGACAGACTTAATTCACAAAGTTGGATCAGACCCAGTAAGAACTCATCGGAGATTTTCATCATAAGTGAACTTGGCCGACCCATGAAAGAAGACGATCTGAGTGTTCTCCCAACCACAACAGTTATCCTTCCAACACAAAGGAGGACACGTCGGAGAATTTGTACCACCGGGGGATGTTTACTGTTTTTGTTAACAGCATTCTCCTTGCTAGCTCTTATAACCGTGACATTACCTTGGATTTTGTTGGCTTAATGGTGTAGCCACTTTGATTGAATTAGCTGTCTGACAGATGTGACTGGCCTCGATTTTAAAGACATAGGTCAGCACCCACTGATATCTGACAAGGACTTTTCAATCGTATCTTTTTGTAAAAAAAAAAAAAAAAACACAACAACAACCACAACAACAACAACAACAACAACAAAAACAGACACAGCTCCTGCTACAGTATATCGAGGCTCATAAATGTGTTTTTTTCCTGTTGAATAGGCTTCATCTGTGTGCCCAAGGACTTTATGAGTCAATTTGTTGAGGAGAATGAACTGGACAATTTTGCCACTTGTTAGAAGACATGCAATGTTTCGTAGGTTTCAAGTTTCTGTTCTGAGCTTTTAATGAGAGTTAAGTCACATAAGCTGGAACTGAATGTGCCCAATGTGTCAAAGCTTCCGTGACAAGGATGGTGTGTTTTTACGTAACTCATGCAAATTGTCACCACACAGTATCTCAGGCCTGTCCCCTGCCTGTGTGCGTTCCTATCATGGCACTCCTCCCTCTCTCTGTTTCATACTTCCTGCCTGACTGGTTCCAGAAACTGGGTTGAGGGCACTGACTGATGTATCACTGGCTGTGATTTCATTTCACAAGCCAAAGCTCTACAAAACAAACACTGAGATTTTAACGAACGTGTTCTGTTTAAGACCTATCTAAATGGAAAACTAAACAATAAACTGGAATTTTGGCTCAATTTACGTTTTTGTATTCACTTAAAAATTTCAGCAGAACAGTCATAGACGGGTTTCCCAACAAATCATGCTTAGTCATCAGGGTGTATTGTTTATGTGGGTTCTCTGTGACAAGACATGCCCTAATATCTCTTTAGCATACACTGAGAAATTGGAGGTCATGACAAAAATGGAAATAAAATATGAAATGTTTGTCAATTTTTTAATTGGTTTAAGAACCTGATGTACTTTTAGCCCTATTAAGAGCAGTAAGTTGGCCTTTCCCATGTGCCGACTATCTATGAGGGTGACTTGTTTAAGTAAAGGCCCTTAGAACTGTCCTAGGCAGAGTTTATGGTTGAGTTTAATGCTATGATTGCTGTCTCTCAGGAGATCTGAGATGAAAGTAACATGATAAAAGTCCAGTTGTATTTCATACAATCCCATGAATCTTTCCGACAAACGTGTTTTCCATGTTGCTGCGCATTAGTTTAGCCATAACCCCCACACCCCTCAGTACACTTGTAAGCTCTTTGCCCTTCTGCTCTGAGGTAGTGGCCAAGTCCTGCCGTGGGACCAAGAGTCTGGGGCCAAAGTCAACATCTGAGCTAGTCTTTGGGATGGGGAAGTTTTGGTTTGCATGCATTTTCATCATCCTTTTTGGAGAAGTCCCAGAAAGTTGTCTCAGGTCCCTCTCCTCCTGGTCGGAAGACATTTTTCTGGGTCACTGACGAAAGGAACTGTCTGGATTTTTACTGCTGTTTAAAGATATTTTGACAAATCATCTTGACATTTTTAGTACCAAATGATGTGTACAGTGGTTGATAGTAATGTCCTACATTTTCAAAAAATTTTTTACAAGTTATTGTCAACATTAACACTATACCAACAACAGGATTTTGTCTACTACTAAAAAGAAGAAACTGGCACAAGTTTGTGTTCCTGTTCCTGTAGTTCCTGTTTGTGTATTTGAGGTGATGCATGTCCTCACAACAGACAAAAGGCATCAAGCAGCAAGATATCTCAGACATTGTTATTATGTTTTATACCAGGTAATTGCAACCAATTTTCTGTTTCAACCGTGAAAGTAAGTCAATCATAGAGAGGCACGGGAGTAGAGACAAAGATGACATGGACACTCATTATTAAAAATGTAGACTTTAATATATATTTATATATATATTTCTGACATTCTGAAGGATTGCAGTTGGCTTCACAGTACAGACTGTGTTGTTCCACTTGATATGCTAAGCAGAGGAAGGAAAGTGGGTTGTGTCCTACATTTCAACAGTAGTTGTAGTGGAAGCATGGCAGAGGCTGGATAGCCAGGAGTTATGCCCAGTTTCAAAAGTACTAATCATACACCCTCAGCCAGCTCCTGTGTGTCTAGGTTGTTGTGACCTTTTTGTTTTTATATCCCATCCCAATTCCTTATCCTCGACTACCTCTGCAAAGAAAGTGATGCATGAGAACTACAAATGTTTAAAAAAGAAGAAACTACTGTTACATTTATTTCTCGTCCTGTGATCTCTCAGACTACAACAGCATTGAAACAAAAGCGCTCACATTCCAAATAATAAAAAAAAAGAATGCAGTGCAAAAAAGGCTAAGCATCACAGTCATTGATGCTTTGCAACAGCATGAAGTTGGCATGCTTTTACCTATCTGCTGACCTTTGTAACCCTGATATCACTGCAGACAGTTTACTTGCCTTCTGTCTGTGAAATATATGAAAGAGTAAAATATGACTATTAAAGCTCCATCATTACCAGACTACAGCACAGCTTGAGCAGGCATGCTAACGCTTATCTGAAAACAATCCAACCAAGTCACCCTGACAAAGTCTATTGCATTTACAAAAATTGCTAGCCTCAACAACATCCCCCTCCCCCACTTACTCAATAACAAAATTCGCAAAGACTAAAAACTGTGCAGTGGTGCCCGAAATGCCACCATAGCGATGGGGGAATGAGAAATAAGAGAGCCATTTCAGAAAGTCATGCTTCTAATGCAGCTTCCATTGGTTATTGACGAGACCTGACCTTGATCCACATCAAAGTCAGGATAGACACATTCAGTCAATGCTCTCGAATGTTAACACCCCTGCCTCCATTAAAAAACACACTGATGAAACCATCACAGACAAAACCTCAAGTACACAAGAAAAACTTGTCATTAGCTTTAGGACATTAATATCTAAAGTGAGGGCACTTGCAATTTTTCATTTTATAACCACAACGACTAATAATATTACTCAGCCACCAAAATCTTCAAGAATGTAACTCATTAAGAACACACTCACATACATACACACACACACACAGGCATATCCTACATCACAGAGACTATACCTTCTTAAGTTTGAGTCCCTGAAGTAGACAAACAAGAAAATAATAAAGGAAAACAAGTCATTTGCAAAAGGAATGAAAAAAAAAGACTCGGTTTCCTATCAAGTGTTTAGCAGAGTGTGGGAATTGGGCACGACCTCTCCATGTCTCAGGAGGTTCACAAAGAAACAAAAATAATTGCACTTTGATTGACAAAATAAAAAATGTCCTGTCAATTTTGGGCCTTCAGATATGGTGAGAGAAAACCTGCAGCATCTTTCCATCCCTTTGAGAAGATGAACACAGCAGTCATACAACCTCAGTCATCACACTACACCACACCACAGCCAGTTGGGCCGGGTGCCAACATCACTGTGCTCAGAGGAGACAACATGGCACTCACAGACAGGTCGTGTACACTGACAGCATGTCACATATTATTATGGTTGGTCAAATCCCTATCCACTCCTGCTTGGTCAGAACAGCGTCCAAAACCAACTCTTGATCTTTAACACATTAAAAAAAATACTGCATGTAAAAGAAACATGTCCCAATTATTGCATTCAAAAAAGGGCAGACAATTATTTGTGTATTTTTCAAAATCCATCCGATGGTCAAGAACGCTATTCGGTAAACCTCTACAAGATAATACTGTTCCTCTGACATGCAGTGATGGTATGTGAGTGAGATGTTTCAGTGGCATTCTAACAAACTACTCCTCAGTGGCACCAATATTTAAGAGCAAATGCAATGTCTTGAAATCAAAAAATACTTTTAAACCAAACACAACAAATTCTGCTCTGTCAAGTCTTTTAGATGTACCGATAGCAGTTTTCATGGCTTTCTGTTGCAGCAGTCAGTGCTCGTGTTCAGTCACTCTTCGGTGAACCTGCCGATAGTGTGTGTGGGGGAGATCAAAAAATAACACCACCAACATCATATTATATCATTTTCTAGAACAAGATAAATATGACCACATTTATGAATATATTGTATAATTTGTCTTTACATCTGAACCTGCCCACTTGGAATTATCTACATATATTTATTTACAATAGTCTCTCAGTATATATATACACTGGGAAAGGGGCGGTACATGAAGTCTGAAGCACTTGAGACGAGGTGTGCAGACAGCATCGACAGGGCTTTGCAGGCAGTGCTGTCACAGTTAAAACTACTGTTCGTGTCCATGTGCGTCGACTGGTGTGAGGCTTGTTCGAGAGACACACCGGTGGCCACAAACACACATGGCCCCTCTTCCACGCCAAAAAAAATCCCCTTACTGTCGAAGCCCTTCTCTAGAAAAAGGAATATCATTGGCATTCAAAAACACTGAGCTTCGGATCTTTGTCTCAAAACACTTCTTTTTCAGTCTTTCCTTGTGAATTCGTGAATTGTATTCAGTTATAACAACAGCAACAGTTAAAACAAAGAAAGTTTCAAAAATTACATTCTCTTCCTGCACTGATGTTGCTATGTGGGCAGAGGATTGGAGAGCCTGGCGGTCACTGACATAAGCTTGCCTCTACAGCAATGCAAAGATTTACAAGTGCATGTTTAGGCTAAATTTCTGAATGTGAACAGCCTCCACATTTCTCTGTATGTGTAAGTGTATTTATGTGTTAAGGGGAAGAGAACAGGGGAGAGAATGACTGAGCGATAGCACATGTTTAAGAAAGAGAGAGAGAGAGGAAAGGGAAACAATTAGAGAGAGAGAAAATGGGATACTGAAATTCATGCCTGATCCTCTAACTGATGATGGACAGCATTTATAGTGCATGAGGCCAACCTTTCATATCCTGTGAGTTAACACACAATGGTCCTCACAAAACTCCTTAGTCTGTCCTGATGCGATCTCCACTGACAAAACTGGTCAATCAGCTCTGTACGGTGCGCCTGATCGCTGACTTTGCTAAGGACTCTCCAACAAAAACTACCAAACAACCAACCAATCAAAGACCGGAACCAGTACAAAAATATGCAAAAAAAGAAAAATAAGGCAAAGGTCACAAATAAAATAACAACAACAAGAAAATTAATACAATCCATGTAGCATGTTCCCCCTCCCCCCCCCCACTAATTTCCTCCTTGGAAATTTCCCAATTTCCTTCTCCTTCTCTTCCGTCCGATCAGATTCAGTACAGATTCTCTAATGGCGCCACACGTGCTGTGCAGTCACATGTAGAGCTGTAGCTGTGAAATGTCTGTGCAGATTAAAGGTTCTGTTATTTTTCAGTGGCTTTGAGAAAAGTGGAGCAGTAACTGTGTTTCAGGTCACTGGCAAGTCTGTAGTTGTACAAGTGGATGATGTCTGGTTGACAGTCAGTTGTGCATTGGCCTTCATCAGTAGTGAAGGTAAAGCAGGAAAGCAGTAGAGAGAGAGAGAGAGAGAGAGACAGAAATGAAGCAACCGCCAGAGAGAGACACTGAAAGAAAGGCAGAGGGAGAGGCAGAAAGAGAGAGAGAAAGACGGAGAAAGGGCGATTCAGAGAGAAAGAAACCAACAGTCACACAGACCTAGAGAGAGAGAGAGATAGATATAGAGAGAGAGAGGGCCAACATGGAGATATATAGAGAGAGAAACAAGGAGAGCGCCTCCTGTAGGGTTTGTGTGGCAGGTGCGAGGATGTTGTTTTGAGGGGTCATAGTGTGGTGCTCTGGCCCTCCTCTTCAGACAGAGAGAGAGAGAAACAAAGAGAGCGCCTCCTGTAGGGTTTGTGTGGCCGGTGGGAGGATGTTGTTTTGAGGGGTCATAGTGTGGTGCTCTGGCCCTCCTCTTCGGAGGTGATGTCTCCATCAGGGGAGTCGGGCATCATCAGAGAGCTCCGGCAGGGCGACACCCTGAACTCGTCCAGGATGCTGTCCAGATTGACATTGATGGAGGGAATTTCCAAACTGAAGAAATCTGCTGTAGGATGGCGATGGCGATGGCAATGACAATGACGAAGGAGAAGAGGAGGATGAAGAAGAAGAAGATGGTGAAAGGATGACGGCACACGGTGATGAACGAAGAGAGTGGGAGAGTAGTGAGCGTGAGGAGGAAGAAGGAAGAAGAGGCAGGTTGTGTCAATGGTGGGTGAGCGGGACAGAATGAGTGACATGAGAGAGGACACAGGGGAGGCAAAGTCAAAGTTCAGTTCCTTGTCTGCAGCCACAGCATTAGATAGCAACATGTTAGCAGCATTAGCATGGTCTGTTCCTAAGATCTACATTTTAGTTAGGAAGAAAGAGGCAGGTAAGTAGTTGTCTTCCTCGAATTCTCAAACAGGGATGCTACCACACAGAGCCGCTACCAAAGTGATAAAAGGAAATGCTTTACATTTGTTTTAATGTTCTAATACTAAGTGCCAGGGGTTCATTCTACCATGTTCTTGGACTCTGTTTAAAAACACAGAACATGTCCAGTCATTCACACAATTTCTTTTTCCACAGTGCTTGAATTAAGGTGTTGGTACCACATGTGAGTTATACACAGATGACACAAAACACTTCACATTTACCACAGCAACCAAACAACACAGCAGCGAAGGGGATGAGAGGGCGGTGGGTGGAAAGCTGAGAGTGACAGGGGTGGGTCCCCAAGGGGATGCCAAGGAACGGAATGGAACAGAATGAGGAAAAAAAGGGAAATAATAATATTATAAATAATGATTACAAAAAAAAGAAAAAAAAGATTGCTTTGCAGCTGTCTGATGCACTGCGTCTGTGCTCTGGGATGATGTCATCCCTTTTTGTTAGAATGATGGAATGGAGCAGGGCGGACAGACAGCCAGGCTCAGGAGAAAAAGGGAGGGGAAGAGAAAGAGGGAGGGGAAGAGAAGGAGGGAGGCAGGGTGTGTGAAGCGGCAAAGGTAGAAAGAGGAAGGGGTAGAGAGAGAGGGATAGAAAGACAGAAAGCAGATTGGGGGGACCAGAAGAGAAATAAGTGGGAGAGAGAGGGGGGGGGCGGGGGGCAGAGAGAGAGAGAGAGAGAGAGAGAAAGAAAGAGAGAGGGGGGACTCAGAGAAGAAGACATGGGGGATGGTAGCCAGTGGTACCCTGTAGCACAAATAAGACAGATGGAGAACAGCGCTATGGGTGGGATTAGTCCTGTTAGCCTGTTAGCTTAGAGAGAGAGAAATATGATGGGCAGAGCAACAGAGAGGAGAGGATGAGGGTAAGTATAAGATGGAGCAGCACACCCTTCGAAAGCAGCACTGGTCATGTCTGGGCATCTGAGCGATGCACTCTGGGTAGGCAGTTAGCCGTGCACACAACAGACTGACAGCAAGTTAGTGATGGCAGCAACACTGACATGGCAAAAGAAAGCTTGATCAGCCAGAGAGAGACATACACATCCACAGAGGGGAGAGAGAGAAAGAGAGAGAGAGAGAGAGAGAGAGAGAGAGAGAGAGAGAGAGAGAGAGAGAGAGAGAGAGAGAGAGAGACAGCAGAAAAGGTAGAGTAAGCAGACAAAGCAGAAAGGGTATGAAACAATGACTTGCGCTTCCTGAAATAAAAAGGAAAAGGTAATGTATGCGCAGAGAGAGAGAGAGAGAGAGAAAGAAAAAGCGAGCGAGAAAGAGCAGAGAGATAGAGACAATGAGAGAAATAGAGAGAGCAAGAGAGAGAGAGAGAGAAAGAGAAAGACAGAGAAAGAGAGAGAGTGAAGAAAAAGAGGGATAGCAAAAGAGAGAGATAGAAAAAGAGAGAGAGGGAGAGCGATAGGCCAAGAAAGTAAGAACGAGAGAGAGAAAGAGAGAGAGAGGGAGAGCGATAAACAGAGAAAGAGAAAGAGAGAGAGAAATAGAGAGAGAGTGATAAAGAAAGAGCAAGAGAGATAGAGAAACAGAGATAGACAGAGAAAGAAAGAGCAAGAGAGATACAGAGAGAGAGAAAGAAAAAGACGAGAGATAGCAAAAGAGAGACAGACAAAGAAAGAGAGGGAGAGCGATAGACCAAGAAAGAAAAAATGAGAGAGAGAGAGAGAGCGATAAACCGAGAAAGAAAGAGCGAGAGAGAGAAAGAGAACGAGAGCGATAAGCAGAGAAAGAAAGAGCGAGAGAGAGAACAAGAGAGCGCGAGAGCAGGCGTCCCCAGAGGCAGCCAGCGTGGCCCCAGGCCAAAGCCGATGAGCGATGCTGTGAGACTGAAATGGGGCTCGGGCAGAGCAGGACCAGCTTACCCCAAACGTCCCCCTCACACTTAGCATCACACTCAGTCCCTGGCCTCACACAGCTGCAAGGTACACAATGGTAGCAGGGAGGAGGAGGAGGAGGAGAGGAGGAGGAGGAGGAGGAGGAGGAGGGGAAGGGAGGAGGAGAGGAGGGAGTAAGGGGAGGACAAAACAGTTATAAATCAATGAGAGAGGAGAAGAGTTTCTCGTTCTTTTTTCTCAAGGCAACAGCTCATAGTTTCACATCATAAGACACAGGTCTGGGATAATGGCATTGTGATGGGGCCCTGCTTTGCCTCTCTTAAAGGCCTGGGCTGGCTTCAACAGCAATGGGAAGACATCGGATGTGAAGTCTATGACTGCAGAGATGAATAAATTAACTGACACACATCAAGTCTTGACAGGTGATTCTATACAGGCAACAGTCAGCTTTGTGGTATATTATATATATATATATATTTTCCCTTTTCTAAAGGTTATATTATCCTGGTGATAGGCCAGGAGAAATTTCCCTTTTTGCTGAATATATTAGTCACTTGCTACAGGTATCCAAGAGTGTTTTTGCAAAGTGTTTCCTAAAGGCACCTAGAACATTTTCCCTTTGTTTTCAAACAAGCTTCTTCTTACGAGACTTCCCCTCAGAGTCCATCCCCCGCGTACGTGGGCGAGACGGAGAGTTTGAGCGAGGAGCGCGGGGCCCCCACACGCGGCGTGGGCACGGGCACGTTTACGGGCACGGGCACAGACACGGCCCCGCCGGTACTGGCGTGTTGATGTTTACCTGTGGACATGCTCTCTCCGGGGGACATGCCGTCCAGCACGCCCTGCTCCGGCGGCGGGGTCTGTCCCGACAGGCTGCCGGGGAGCGTGGGGGGCTGCGGCGGGGGCAGGCTGGGCCGCTGGCGGGGCTTGGGCATGGGCCGGGACTTGGTGAGCGTGCCGGTGAGCGAGGGCGGCGAAGAGAGGGCGTGGGAGGGGGCCGAGCCCAGCGGCCCAGGCGTCTGGTTGGGCGAGGAGGCGAGCAGCTGGCCGGGGGGGCAGACCAGGCCGTAGGGGGACGGCGTGCTGGGGGGCGTCGGCGACAGGCTGACCGGCGAGGGCTGGCCCGTGGACTGATCGGACATTCCGCCGCTGCCGCAGCCCGACCCTCCGTACGGCACCTTGGGGGGCACGGGGGCCAGCTTCTTAGACGCTGCAAGACCAGAGAGGAGGAACACCATTAGATAACCAGAGCCCAGGGCCCAGACAAACCAAGACACAGTGAGAAAAAGAGAGAATGAGAGAGAGAGAGAGGGAGAGAAAGAGAGACAGAGAGAGAGCAAATGAGACCGAGAAAGTTTGCCTGCTGAAAATGCATGCCCTATGACAATTTATTTGTCCCATTTTTAATTGGGTTTCATTGGGTGACTGGGTTTAGAGCAGCTTTATTTAATGTATTTTACTTGTAATTCTGTAATAATACAGAACTTGTACCACAAAGGGAGGGGGTGGTGAAAAGAGCGAGGGAGAGCGAGAGAGAGAAAGAGAGAGAGAGAGAGAGAGAGAGAGAGAGAGAGAGAGAGAGAGAGAGAGAGAGAACCAAAGTGTGTGTATGTGTGTGTGTGTCAGAGAAAGGGAGAGAGAGAGAGAGAGAGAGAGAGAGAGAGAAAATAATAAAGATGCGGACAGAAAGACAAACTTATACTAACAGAAATGTACATACCACAGAACTTAAAAACGACATGGTCAAAAGTATGCTGTGCATTATTTATTAAAGCACAATATTAACTTGTCTAGCGATATAATGTCTAGCGATGAACTCAAAGCTGGAATACCCTGCATATTTACCTCCGCCAGTGGAGGTTATGTAATCATCGCCATTTGTTTGTTTGTTTGTTAGTTAGCAACATAACTCAAAAAGTTATAGATGGGTTTTGATTACATTTTCAGGGTAGAGGAAACATGGGCTAACTTAAAAGTGTTACTAATTCGATTTTAGTGGTGATCTGAACTGCCGTGGCCGAGGTCTGCGCTCTCTGAGTGCTTTTCTAGTTCAGTATTTGTTCATTGATTTTTACTGGTTTATAGACATAACACCAGTGTGACAGTTTGCAAAATTATGTCACATTTTCCTATCATAGCCCTAATTATTTCTCAACATTGCTCCAAGGTAACATTATCAGTACACAAACAACAAAGTTGTCAACTCCAGCTTCAGGAAGTAAAACCCTGCCATGTATTCCTTCTGTGCACTTTACACAGGTGATTTCACTAATTAGCTGATCTATCTGTCCAATGATTTGTGTGCTCATTAGGATTACCTGGTTCAGAAAATAGTTCGATCAAATATGTGGCAGAGTTTTTACTTTCTGAAGCATGGGAATTAACACCTTTGACAAACAACATGTCATCAATTCAGACTTAATTTTTTTTGCAGAATAGAGCAGTGTGACCAGTAAACGTGACATTCTTGAACAGTGATTTAGTATTTTACGGTGATGAGTTTATCAGGAGAGGTGCCATGCTGTCAAAGATGGTAGATAGGCAGAGCAAGATCCTTCGTGACAAGCCACTTCCTGGTACCAAGACTGTATGAGGGTGGGCACTAATCCCTCTTTATGCAGTGCAAAGGCACACTGTGTAACACTGAGGTCTATGGCAGAACCATAGAATTTCACAGAATATTTAAAAGCCTTATTTATTCTGGGCACTGGATGTACACGTGGCATCATGATCTCCAGACCACCTTCCCATTTAAGGAAAATGTTGTGATATGACTCTCCACTCTGGAGAAAATCGACTTTAATTCAGGTGTACATCAAGTTTATTTTGACGCATATTAAAGCATGGTATTATCTACCACAGTCAAGCACACCTTGGTCAGGCAACGATATGCCCGTTTATGCAGCCCTGGAACTGATCCCCATAGACGTGAACTACCCTGAAGTATCCTGCTCCACCTATCTCCCGTCTTTGATGCTGTGTGGCTGGCTGGTGAAGAGGAGGAGGCTTGCCTTTGCGCAGTGTGAGGGGGCTGTGCTCTGCCGAGTGGGGAGACTGGCTGCTGCTCTGCTGGCCGCCAGGAGGGGGCACTGTGGGCACCGGCACTTGGATGGCCTTGTGTCCGATCACCGGGGACAGCTCCTTACTCTTCAGAGTGCTGTAGCGGGAGAGATAAGGACGTCAGCGCCTGCCTGTGTCTTTAAATAACTCATTCGTGGCACACTGAATCATACTCTTCGTTACCATCTCTCCTTCTCACTTCATCACTCGCTTGCATCACACTCCTCGTAAGTCCAAATGACATTGTGGTGGTTAGTTTTTTTTAATCAAATGAACCACATCCTAATGACTTAAGAGCTGTCCTCACTCACACTACACCATAACAGCATACACATACACTACAAGAGAACATCTATCAAGAAAAGGCATACTGAAGTGCATCTACTTACCATTTACTGCTACTTTAGCTATACCGATCAGTAGCAGTAGCATAATCTTGTCTATATTTGAATATTGCTACATTCACTTGTGCTTATTTTACTGC
>CM050216.1:28946242-28963742 GCA_027475355.1 Coilia nasus
AACGGGAAGTTAGTGACTTCCTGCCTTGGTGCCTTCACTGACCAACAAGTTAAGCAGGCATCAAGGTGTCGATTACAACTTTCATTTCGGATGGCCTGACTATACAGCAACACAGAGCGCTGTTGCCATAACACCAACAGCTGACTTTATAGTTCAATAGAATGTTGGAAGTTAAAAGCAGCATGGAGGAAGCATCTATGCTTCCCTCAAATTGGGCAAAATGAAGGTACCTTCAAAGGCAGCATTTTATGCATTTATTTGGACATGCCTTGCTGCCACAAAACACTCTCTTTAAAGGCAGCATTTTTTCCATTTCAGACACAGCCATTAAGGTTTTATTATACATCTACAGACAGACATTTTTATTTTAGGTTTCTAGCACTAATTATCCTTGTCCTTTGTGTCACTGTTTTGGCCAAGCAAATGTCCTATTTCTCATGCCAGCAAAATACTACAGCAGTCAATACTTGAATTTTATTCAACTGAATTGGAAAAAATAGACTCCCACAAAAAAGTGTGAGACAGAGAGGGAGATAGAGAGGGGGAGAGAGAGAGAGAGAGAAAAAAGAGAGAGTTCAGAAAGAGACTGCAACAAAATGGCAAATAATACGAAAGAAAAAAAGTCCCAAACTTTAGAATGACAGTGAATGGACAGGCAGAAAAGCAACACACGAAGTCCAACCGTACCTTTGTATTTTCCTAATGCTGCAGAGGTGGGAGTAGAAGGAGACGGGTTAGAAAAGACGAAAGAATGCTGCAGTCATGACTCACTCACACACACACACACACACACACACACACACACACACACACACACACACACACACACGCATACAGACACACACAGACACGCACACACGCACACACACTCCCACACACACACACCGACTGGCAATATTTTCACCACAGAAGAAGAAATAGCAGCTGAGTGTGATTAGGTGAAGGAAGGTGTTGGCTGTGTTTCTTTCCAACTAGGCGCTAGGCTAGCGATGCTGTCATTCCGTGCTGCTATAACGGCTAACACCAACAACCACCAGCTGCACAGGGACACACAACATAAAGATGTTAAAAAGATGAGACATGGGGTACAGCCAAAAAATGAGGAACATAAAGACATAGACAGAGAGAGAGAGAGAGAGAAAGAGAGAAAGACAGAGAGAGAGTAACAGAGAGAGAGAGAGAGAGAAAAAAAAAAGAGATACATAGAGAGAAACCAGAAAAGGTAGAGAAAGCAGAGGGTATAAAGCAGTCACTTGCTCTTCCTGAAATAAAAAGGAAAGTATAATTAGAGAGAGAGAGAGAGAGAGAGAAAGAGAGAGAGCAAAAAGAGAAGAAAAGAGAGGGAGAAATCCAGAGGTGTGAGTTAGTGAACCTTAAATCAGCAGATTTCACATCGCTACCACTGTGAGCCTATTAGCCCTCAATTACAGTAATTACCCCCAGTCCCTCGCCCAGACACACAAACAAAGAGAGAGTTTGCTTCCCTTCATTTACTAAAGCAGGGGGCAGCCAGGGATAAAGCAGTGGGGGGAACGAAGGTAGTCCTCATTCCTAAAGACCAAATGATCTTCAACTCAACATGGCCAGAAAAGCACAGCCTTCAACAACACCTGCATGCAGGGGCGTCGCTAAGGGGGAATAGATTAGGACGATTCAGGGGGCTGCGAGCTTCACAGGGGCCCACAGAGGGCTATGGTACGGTATGGTTGGGGCGGGGCCCAAAGTGATTTTCGGGACGGTGGGCAGTGGTCACTCTCTCACCTCTCTTGAGCTGAGCTGATATGAAGCCCCTGGAGAGTGATCAACTATGAGGAAACACAAGATACTTGTGCACATAGGAAGAGTACCTCTGGGAGAAGAAATGTAGGCCTTTCTGATTACAAACCTTATTCTAACATACTACTGTTTGGGAGAACATTTAGAACTTCAGGTGTATTATTATTCTATAATTCTATTATTATTAAGTCAATCGTCCTACTGTTGTGTTTGTTTTTGGTCACAGGGTCTAGTTGGTCTGAGAAAATTTCAGGACACCTCATTAGTAGTTCACCTGAGGATCAATGGGTGTTTCAGGCCTTTAGTCAGTATAGTCTGAAAGTTGGCCCCGTGAAGGTGATCAATCCTTAGCGTGTGTGCAGTGTCCAATTAGTCGATATTGTCCTCTAAGAAGTCTTACTTTGGTGAATGTAAATTGGGTAACAGTTGTAATACTGTGAGGCTGGAGGTTATGGGGGCAGCCTTTTTAATGAGGGCTTATAAAGGCTTCAGAGAGGCCTAGTAGAGAAGCATGGACAGGAGAGGGTGATCCCAATCTGAGCAGCACCATGTGGTGTGCTGTGGTGCAATGGTGTGGTGTGTGGTTCATAGTGTAGTGTGGTATGGGGTGGTGTGGTGTGGTGCGTGGTGAGGTGTGTGGTTCATAGTGTAGTGTGGTATGGGGTGGTGTGGTGTGGTGCGTGGTGAGGTGTGTGGTTCATAGTGTAGTGTGGTATGGGGTGGTGAGGTGTGGTGTGTGGTGAGGTGTGTGGTTCATAGTGTAGTGTGGTATGGGATGGTGTGGTGTGGTGCGTGGTGAGGTGTGTGGTTCATAGTGTAGTGTGGTATGGGGTGGTGTGGTGTGGTGCGTGGTGAGGTGTGTGGTTCATAGTGTAGTGTGGTATGGGGTGGTGAGGTGTGGTGTGTGGTGAGGTGTGTGGTTCATAGTGTAGTGTGGTCTATACATAGTGATGTTAGTGTAGTGTGGTATGGGGATGGTGTGGGTGTGGTGCGTGGTGAGGTGTGTGGTTCATAGTGTAGTGTGGTATGGGGTGGTGTGGTGTGGTGCGTGGTGAGGTGTGTGGTTCATAGTGTAGTGTGGTATGGGGTGGTGTGGTGTGGTGTGTGGTGAGGTGTGATGTAGTGTACTGTGGTGTAGTGTTCTTTGCTGCATTGTTGTGCTGTACTGTGGTGTAGCGTGTGTGAGGGCAGACCCACTTGTTGCTTATCTCCCTGTTACCCTCTTATCAGCCCAAACAGTGGAGAGGAACTTCCTCTGAGAGGCATTAGTGTCAGCAATAGCTGTGCGTCCAAGGACTGGACTCAGTCCAAGTGCGTCCAAGGACTGGGCTGGGGTGTGTGTGTTATGAGGCCGTCAGGGTCATCAAGGTTGCGACCAGAGCATGACCCCTCATCCTTTTACTTAAGATGAAATGGCCAATGAAGGCACTGAAGTGGCAATGGGTGCAGATCCGATGTCAGGATTTGGGGGGACACAAAAGTGTTTTTTTTTATGCCTCTGCCTACCAAAGGTATTTTTATTGGGGGGAACAATTCATGTTTTTCAGAAATTGGGTGGGGGGGGGTTGGACATTTCCCAGGGAACTGGAAACCAGGGTGGGGGTTGGGGGGGGGGGGGGGTTGTGTTGCCTTAGTAATGTAGGGTGGTGGTGGTTGTGGTTATGCTGGTGTTTGCAGGCGCAGTGGCTTAGTTACTTACATTTTGTTTACACCAGCATTGTAATATGTGTCTCAGCTGGTCACTTGCAATTTCACCTTTAGAATGTACATTTACAATTCTATTGGTCTACTACGTCATGGTCAAAGACGCATCAAGACGCATTGAGTGTCACACTACACACCATATGTGGATACAAGCATCTTCAACCACCTCCACAGGTGATCAGATTCCAAAGTGTTTTGGTCACTGTTCACACCTGTCTTCAGAACAGGCCACTTGCAATCAGATTTACCCAAAACACTTTTAAATCACTAGTGTGAACAGGCTCTTAGCGTTTGGGGTTAGGCTTAGCTTAGCATCATACCCATCCTTCTTGTAGAACTCCAGCATCATGTTGTCGGTGGCGACGCTGAGCGGGCGGCGGCCCTGGTCATGCTGCTGCTTGCGCTCTGCCTGGTCCATGTCGGGCGAGGGCATGGAGCTGTAGTTGGAGTTGTGGTTGGTGTGGATGGGGCTCCCGTAGCTGCCCGTCAGGTTGAACTCGATGTCTGTAGGAGGGTAAGGACAAGGCTTTCAAACTGCCCAGTCTATTTGTTAATGCCTCTGTCTGTCTGCCTGTCTGTCTGTGTGTGAGTGAGTGGGGAGTTTGTGGATTTACTTATGTGGGGTTAATGGATCATATGTGGGTTATTGTAGAACTTTTCAGTGGCTGTTTTACAGTTTAAATGCTAATTAAATTTAAATTGATTCAAGTGTTAAATTGATTGAATTTAAGTGTTTTAATTATTGTAATGTTGTTCTGGATAAAACAGTCTTGTACAGAAACAAAAGCTTGGACATGTGGATATGTGTGTGAGTGTGGTGAGTGGGCAACGACTATTGTGTGTGTGCTGTGTTTATCATTGCGCTCACCTCCGGGGAAGAACCAATCAGCGTGTTGGATGATGGGCTCGATGATGCTGACGATCTGCAGAGACACCGTGGTCATCATCTCCGTCATGTTCCTGCAGATGGAAATAGTCCCTGTTGCTGAAGTTGGGTAAAATTGTACAGTGACAGCAAACCTGCCTTCAGAAGCTATAATCCACTCCAAGCCACTAAATCAGCTAAGTCCAATCTGCACAGCTGTTTAGCCAAAGATAGTAGATATGCCCAAGATTCATCATGACGAGCCACTTCCTGGAACCACGAGCACACAAGGGCGGTCAGTCTGCATAAAGGGGGATTAGTGACCACCCCCCTTGTGGAAGGCCCAAACACAAGGCCACAAGATGTTGAAATGTCAGTCATATGTCAACAACAACCCCCTGTATGTAGCCTAGAAACTGATACCCACTTTGCTCCCATAGACATGAACTACCATGAAGTATCTTGGTTTATCTACCATCTTTGGTTTAGCCAGGTAAATGAGTTAGTTAGTGAAAACACCTGTATCAAGTGCAGAGTATGTGGTGTTGGATTGTAGCTTCTGCAACCAGGTTGCCTAACACTGAAAATGTATGTCTTCATATGTAATGCCTCATTGCATGTTTTGTATGGAAAGATTCTAATATTGGGACACAAAGAGAAACCGACTGACCCAAAAACCCAACTTCATTGTCTGGAGTTGTTCCCTGATACTCGAGTTATTAAAAAAAAAGACACCTACTTACCCTTCAGAGTTGGTCCATAACAGATTGGGTCCAAGCACTATTGCAATATTACCCGGGGTCATTTTGTTGACATCCTGGTACTCGGTGAGTTTTGCTAGAAATTTAATTAAGTATCTGGAAGGAGGAAAGAAACACACACGGAATCAAATTCTCTTTTCGAAATGACTGTCACCTATGTTCGGCACAAATCCTGCTCTATTTTAAGCTGCTCATGAATATTTCAGGGTTTCATTGGCAATTTACTTCAAGCAAAAGTGTGCAACCTCAATTACTGGCATGTCTGCGCTCGGCAGGAAATGACTACAACACATTCATCCATTACGACAAAATACGTCTGTCAAAGGTGAGTGATATCAATTATATTAGCCTGGCCATTGGAAGAACCCCTCCCCAGTTATTGGCAATAGGGGGTTTACTTTGATCCATGCTGTTGGGGCAATAACTTGAGTGACCAAACATCCTGTTTTTCCAAGACATGTTCTGTTTTCACATCCTGTCCTGACTGTCCTGGTTGTTTTTCATAAACTGGTGAAAATGTCCTGGTTTTCAATACTTTTCACTTCATTTGTATTATGCATGTATCCTGAAACAAGATAACATAACTATTAAGGGAAAGGTGGTCCTGGTTTTTGGTAATCAAAATATGCTCACCGTAGCAATAACCAGCCTAGTCACAGCCTAGCTTGTGGAGGCTTTCAGTGTCCGCTGCTAGTGGCTTGATCTGAAGCGATATTATATTAATACTGTGTGGCGACACAGCCCAGAGCCAACCACCCTGGCATCATTAAGACGTGCTATTCCTGGAACTCTCCTGAATTCAGGTCAGATGGAGGGGCCGCATTTATCCTTCGCCTCCTCTTCCTCCACCTCCTCCTCCTCCTCCTCCACAGTAATGGCCTACATACAGTTTTGACTGCCACCATGATGATGGGGCCCGTCAAGAACACTGGCTACTCGCCAGCACTTGAGTCTACCATGCCGGGGCCCTGCCCCTACCCCCACATCCCCCCATGTCCCCTAGTGCCAGCGCCGGAGCCCAGCCCTTACCCCCACATTCCCCCATTTGTGCTACTGTCAGCGCCGGAGCCCTGCCATTAACCCCACGTCCCCCCATGTGCCACTGAAGCTCTTCAGCGTGCCAGCCAGCACCAGACGAGGTGACACATGCGGGCAGCCAGTCAACAAGCACTCATCATCAAACCCCTCCTCCTCCCTCCTCCTTTCCTTCCTCTTCTCTCCTCCCGGCTCACCCCTTTTGACCCCCGCAAAACAAAGCACACTCTTCCATTTCAAACACCTCCTGTGATAATTAGCTCCCATGCAGTCAGACACACGGCACAGTGACACGGACAACAAACACTTGGACCTGCCACATGACTCTGTTGTTGACAAACCAAACGCTCTTGTTGCTGTTTTTTTCCCTCATCTACACACACTTGGAGAAAACAAACTGGGTTCAGAGAGGTGAGTAGAGGCTGACCTGAAGTTGTTTAAATTGTCCTGTGGGAGTTTCTCGCAGGCGGTCAGCAGGGCTTGGAGTCGTTTGTCCATATCCTGAATGCTGTGCACAGGGCAGGAGTAGGGGGAAGGGGTGGGGTGGGGTGGGGTGGGGTAGGGGTAGAGGGGTAGATGGGGTAGTAAAACACTGTTTAGCCACTCATGGGACAGCTGTGGCCTAGTGATTAGGGAGTTGGTCTTGCAATCGGAAGGTTGCCGGTTCGAATCCTGCCATACCCATGGTTGAGATGCCCTTGAGCAAGGCATCTAACCCCACACTGCTCCATGGTGACAAGACTGTAACTGAAACCCTGAAAATATCTGTAAGTTGCTCTGGATAAAAGCGTCAGCTAAGTGTAATGTAATGTAATGGAAAGACACGACATTCTGCATCTATGTCAGAGAGCACTTACAATCATTTCTCAGAGGACAGAGGGATAGAGCCTTCACTTCCGAATTCATGAGCGCTTTTACAGGGATGGGGTGGGGGATGTGGATCGAGAGTAAGGGTTATAAAAAGGTGGGGTTTTTGGATGTGGAGGAGGCAGTGGGTTTGTGCATACTCTGGTTCTATGTGTGTGTGTGTGTGTGTGTGAGTGTGTGTGTAGGGAGTATTCCCTGCTTACTTTGAGGCCTGGATCCACTCATCATAGAGTTCAGAGGTCATCAGAGGTTCAGGGAGTTCACGGAGATATGATTTCAGAGCCCCTGCGAGAGAGGAATGGGTGGGGGGAGAGAGAAAAGGAGAGGTGAAGAATGGCAGAGAAACAGGCAAACAGAGAGAGAAGCAAAGGCAAAGAGAAAGACAGAAAGGGGGAATGGGGAGAGAAAGAAAAAGGAGAGAAAGAGAGAGAGAGACAAGCAGACAGAGAGAGTAAGAGGAAGGGAGGGGAGAGAAAGAGAGAGGGGTGGCTGCCAGGAAAATATGCAATAGGTGGTTTTTGGTTGATAGATGAGCTTTAGCCACACACACACAAACACACACACACACACACACACACACACACACACACACACACACACACACACACACACACACACACACACACACACACATATACACGCACATATACACACACAGACACACACACACACACACAGCCTCAGAGAAGGTCTCTTTGCCTGTTAGACTCTCCTCACCATGTGCTGCGAGTCTCTGGCAGAGGAGGAGGCACACACACACTTGCACCGCAGGGGACCATTAGACTCAGGCAAAGTGGGGCAGAGTGTAATGGTGTCTCTCACTGGGGTCAAATCGCACACACACACACACACACACACCCTCTCAGAGATGACCAGGGTCTCTGGGGCGGCTAGAAGGAAATGAAGTCACAACAGCGGCGGGACAGGAAATGAGGTAAGGGGGAAATGGGCGCAGCCTACCTGCTATGGCGTGGGGGTCAGCCGAATACTCCGGCACGTCCACCACTCCGCAGTCCAGCGACGCCTTCAGTTTCTTGAGCTTGGATGCCGAAGGGGCCACTCGGAACAAACCCTGACAGAGCCAACAGAGACATTAGAGGCTATGCATTCGTTTAGATGATTTTATGCTGCAAATTACAATTGTTTCACTAATGTGGCAGCAGGCAGCTGTGGTCTAGTGGTTAGGGAGTTGGTCTTGGGATCAGAGGATCGCAGGTTCAAATCCCATCCTATCCATAGCTGAAATACCCTTGAGCAAGGCATTGCTCCAGGGACTATAACTGAAACCCTGTACTTAAATAACTAAGTCGATCTGGATAAGAGTGTCAGCTAAGTGTAATGTAATAATTCTACAAGTTTACAAATCTAATCTGATTACTCTCTGAGATCTCACATTCTCTGGCAGTGGTAGCCTGGTGGTTAAGGTAACGGACTTGTGATTGCAGGTTCGAATCCACCAACTGCCAGTAGTGCCACTGAGGTACCCTGAGCATAGCAGTAGTCTCCACACACCACTCGTGGGCGCCGTTGTCATGGCTGCCCCCTGCTCACGTGTGTGATGGGTTAAACGCAGAGTCAGTTTTGTTGTGTACACTGTGTGCTGTGCTGTGGTGTGCTGTGTAATCACAATGACAAATGGGTGCTGTTCTTTGTTGTTGTTTTGTTTGTTATTGCTTTCATCCAGACTTACAAATACTTGCTTTAAAGCTACAAATTCTGTGTGCCTTTGTGGTGCCAAATCATTTACTTCATGCCTTAGGCGACATTAATGGCCCCATGTTATTCATGTTAATGCAGGCAGCAGGAGGAAGACAGCAATGGTGGAGGCACGGGGGGTGCAGTAGCGCAGTGGTTAGAGCACCTGACCACGAATGGGCATTTGCCCATGGGCACCCAGGTTCGAATCCAGCCTGCGGTAATTTCCCAACCCTACCCCATCTCTCTCCCACTTACTTCCTGTCACAATCTTCACTGTCCTATCTCAATAAAGCCATAAAAAGGCCAAGAAAATACTTAAAAAAAAAAAAAAAGGCACAAACACTACTAGCTCTAAACTCTCTGCTGGGGTAACTGAGGTAATCCCGCACAGTCCAGCCCCAGGCTCAAACCCACGACCTGTTGCAAGGGTAGGGTGTGCTCAAACTCAGGAAGGCTGTAGTTGTCTTTCGGTGCATGTCAAATATGGGCTATCAGATGGAGTTGAAAAGGCCGCTCTCTCTAGCGTATTCTCTTATTTACAAAAGCTTATTCCGCCATGTCCAGTTAACACAGACGCATTTCTGTGTTAAGCCGTTCTTAGTGTGTATGAAGGATGCCCAATCCCTCGAACCCACGGCCTCACATACGGCAACTCTGGATTGGGAGGAAGACATGAGCTAAAAACCAAGCTATTAGCGAAGGCAGTAGCCTATCCACTTTGAGGTGTGTCAGAAGGGTGGCTTATTAATATACTAACGCCGAGCTGTGCTTGCTTCTGTCTGTACACTCACCCCCCTAAACCTCACTCCCAACTCCCAACTGACACCACTGTAATCCTGTGCAATACTGTAACCCAATCTAGGTAATCCTGTGGTGGGAGGTTTACTAATGTTCCAACGCAGAGCTATGCTAGCTGGCATACAGAGAGAGACACAAAGGCAAAGAGAAAGACAGAAAGAGGGAATGGGGAGAGAGAGAAAAAGGAAAGAAAGAGAGAAAGAGACTAGCAGACAGATAGAGTGAGAGGAAAGGGGGGAGAGAAACAGAGAGGGGGGGGGGCTGCCAGGCAGAAAATATACAATAGGACCTTAAGGGATTAGGACCACTGGGGGTAGGTGTGGTGTGGACCCTGAGATTGGATTGGATTGGAGGGAGACACCGGGCGTACCTCCTCCTGCATGCCACATTCCAGCAGCATGGTGACGCAGGCCTCGATGGGGAAGGCGATCTCTCGCCCACTCAGGGTCAGGTGCTCCTCCAAAGGCTTCCCATAGGAGGGTTTCTCTATCCAGGCCTCTGCACAGTCAACATAACATGACATGACATGACATGACATAAGTGCAATACAATAGTGGAGAATTAAAATAGAATTACAAGCGGAACTGTGGTCAGGAGGGAAACAGTAGGGCGAGTCTGTGAACGAGACGGATTTTTCTACATTTTCTGGGATAGTAACATTCTAATAACATGCACAGGCCTCAAGGAAAATGATCTTACATCTTAACACACACCCACACAAACATACAAACACTGACACACCCAGTCATGGACACACACACACACACACACACACACACACACACACACACACACACACACACACACACACACACACACACACACACACACACACACAAACACACACACACACAAACAAACACACACACACACTCACCCTGGTGGGCTTTGATCTGCGGTAGAACACCCTGTAGGATCTCCAGGGACTTTCGGTGATACTCTGCCTGAACCTCTATGAGCTGCACAGAAGACAAACACACACACACACACACACACACACACACACACACACACACACACACACACACACACACACACACACACACACACACACATACACACACACACACACACACACACACACACATCTATTAATTCCTGCACTCATTATTGCCATTATATACCATTAGTAAGAGATAAGAGATAAGAAGAAAGAGCTCAAGCAAGTGGTGAAACTTACCGCCTGGAAGTAGTTTGCATAGTCTATTTCTTTGGCCACAAAGCTGTACATGTCTGCTGATAGCTGATCCTACAGAGACAAAAGACAGAGCAGAGCAGCTGAGTCGGTTAATTGCCATCACTTGTTGCCTTGTGGTTTGAAGCGTTGACTCATGTTGTGGTTGCACATGTCACTCTACGTGCTTGTACTGAGCTGGATCGCATCCAAAACCACAGTCAAACATATTCAGTCATTCAATTATTCAAATCTGGTCTTTGAAGCCATGCAAGCTTGTACTTAACATATTCAGTGTCTTGTACATCCGCACACACATGCAGCTAAAAGTATGGCCTTTTTGGACCAGGTTCAGAGCATTGACCAGCCAGTGAGGTCCAGCCAAGCTAGACTGATAAGAATGGCAGTGTTGCTACAAATGTTTTAGTTTTTGAAGACATCTAAACATTATGGGCCAGGTCGCTCACCCTACAGATCTCCATGCGATTGGCCGTCTCCTCCATCTCCTCTCGGAGGGAGTCCGACTTGGCCCCGCCTGGCTGCTGGTTACTGGGGTGGCTGGAGGACTTGGAGGACTGCTGCCACCTACAGGCGGGGAGAGGAGAGGACAGGATGGGACGGGAGTAAGGTGGAGCCGGTGTGAGAACATGGAAGGAGTACAGGGTAGGAGGGCGATGAAGAGTGTGAGCTGGAGATGAGAAAAATACTGTTCTTACCGTGTTCGAGCAGAGTCCATGTCCAGGACCAGCTTAGCTAAGTGCTTCCTCTGTTTCTGAATGTTGGGGATTTCAACCTGTGCAGGCAAACCAAATCCCAATCAGTACATCCGCGCAGGCATAGCAAATATTCTTGTGTCTCAAATTTCCTGCACCATAATTTCTATTGTTGTTGCGGTCACCACTATGCGAGCAATACACTTTCACAGCTAAAATAAAAAAAAAAACCACTTGTATCAAATATAAGCAGGTGAACCTTGCTACTAACATAGGATCTAACTTCCTAGTATATGGCTTAGCAATTTTTTGGAAATGTTAAAACCCTACATGCCAACAATAGTTTTTGGGGGTACAGGGATGGTCTCTCCGTCTCATTGACCTGTTCGTCCGGTAATCTCATTCACAAGAGAGCCCGCATTGCAATAATTAATATTGGCTAACACTAACGCTGTCCAGTCTACACAGACTGAGGAAGAGGGCTAACCTGTTTTTGGCAGCTTAAGGAACATTCCTCATAACACTGTCTACATTAGCAAAGGACAGTGCCATGTAGTGCAAAGGACAGTGCCACTATAAAGGCATCCAGAGCTACTATTTACTCATTTTGGCTAAAACTGTAGGGACTGTGGACAGTTAATCCATAGATCAAAACACAAGGAAATGATGTCCTAAATTTGAAAAAGGCTTGCTCTCATATCTCCTAGCATTGTGTTGGGTGTGTGTATGGGGCGGGGTGGGTGGGTGGGTGTTAGTCTGGGGTGCCAGTGGCCCAGTAAAGTTCCTGATGTTAAAGTAAGTAGTAGACCGCATTACTTGATGTATCGTCTCTGTGTGAGTTTACCTCTGCTAGTGTATATAACGGATCCACCACATCTCTCTCGATCTCCAGCTCAAAGAGGATGAGCTCCTGGGCCAGCTGGTCCTCTGTGTCTCCACACAGCTTCAGCATCTTCCTGCAGGAGACAAGCACAGAGCACACACCACCATGGACTTGACACCTCCAGCACCAAAGCCACTAACACCAAAGCCATAATATTTAGTCGCATTCAAGCCTAGGCAGCTGGCTGTTCACAAAGGTAGCAACACTACAAATGGTGTTGGGTAGGGGCAGAATTTAAAGGACATCTGCTTCTTAGTATTAGGGGCAAAATTTCAAGGATATCTGTGCTTTTTAGTATTATTTACATGGTTTACATATATTTATTATATTGCTGCCCTACAAACCAATTATGTAACTACTAAAATTGTTACGATTGTCTATGAAATATGCATATGAAAGTATATGAAAAGTATATGAAAACTGGCTTATTCTGTGCTATTGCAGCAACACAACTCATTAGGATACTGATACAGACTGGGAAAGCACACAGGAAGACTTGGAGGATGCAATACCTTGTAACGGGAGTCAATGAGTGAAAGGTAAGAATAAGTTAACACTTAATACTGTAAGAGATAACACACTGTGTTACCAGAGAGAGGAGTGTGTGATTCTGCCTGTGAACTCACCCCAGCAGAGAGTCGTCTCCTAACACAGCGGCCCCCTCAACCATACACTGAGCCAGGGTGGTCAGGGGAAGCTTTTTCTGAGGAGAGACACAAACGGTATTTCACTGTCTGATTGTTATGAATAACGGATTAGTCCAGACTAGTCACACCGAGGTGGCAAAATATGTTTTGCAAAGGGGTTAGTGTGCTCTCAAGCACTACAAGTGGTGATACACAAAATCATTTTTTGTGCAATGTTGCCAGGCAATGCAAGTAACAGATTGGGTCGATTGGGCACTGATTTTACCCACTGATTTTAGACAACAGATGTTTACCAGGAGAACTTAAATCATCCAAACATTAACCTGTATTCTGGACCCACTGATACACCGATAACTGCCTTTCCAAAGAAAGAGGGGTCTCACATGAGTCAACACACAAAAAAGTTATCTCTCTTCTCATTCTTACACCACTATGGGCCATCAGACCAGCTGTCAAAAGGTCTGAGCTTGGCACTAGCTCAACCTCTGTCTACCTCTTCGCCTATCATGTTGCCTGGCAACACTGCTCAAAACAATTGCACCATATATCATCACCCTGACAGAGACAACAAAACAGAACAACTGCAAAAGAAACATTCTGCTTTTAAAGTGCAAGGGATATCACAGAGATCTGTCAATCTGTCCTCATGTGTGTGGTGAGGCGGTGTGAGAAGCCAGGTGGTGTGAGGGCATATATGGTATATAAGAGAACTGAACAACCCCTCTGTGACATCATGCATAGACTTTCTCACAGACCAGATAAGCCTACATTGAAGGTTATGGGTGCCGCCATCTTTGCCATTTCATTCTATGAATGTCAATGCAAATTATCTGGGGATTTAACTAATGGATTCTAAAAAAACCTTTCCCTGAAAACTACCGAAACATAACAAAACCGTTTTTTTTTTTAACCAGCCTGTAAATACATTTATTTTTGCTGTGAAAATTGACTTTTTACAAGGGAGTACATAGAAACTTGCTCGCTTCTGCCACCAGCCCCTAATGGACACATCAGGTATTGCAACTTTAGAACATTCAGTTTGGGCTTCATTGTTCAGCCTGGAATATTGGCGCTGGGGTGAGGGGCACCCACCGAGGGGGACTTGACCGATTTCTTCTCCCCGTCGGCCCCCTGCTGGCCCTGCAGGCAGGCGGCCAGCTTCTTGTGGGTGCTGTGGGACACCTGCTTCACCAGGTCCAGGCGCTTCTCCACCTGTGCAGACAGGGAGCACGATGGTGACAAAGAGGCATGTTGCTCAGTGCCCATACTGTAGGTACTGATGTAAGATGTAAGTTCATCACACACAAGCCGCACACACATTAACAAACACATGCATAAGCACTGTGCAAAGACATACACAGGCACACACACACACACAGGCAGGCAGGCAGGCAGGCAGGCAGGCACATACACATGCATGCGCATACACACACACACACACACACACACACAACACACACACACAGGCATACAAGCAGGCAGGCAGGCACATACACATGCATGCGCATACACACACACACACACACACACACACACACACACACACACACACACACACACACAGGCATACAAAGCAGGCAGGCAGGCACATACACATGCATGCGCATACACACACACACATACACACACACACACACACACACACACACACACACACACACACAGGCATACAAGCAGGCAGGCAGGCAGGCAGGCACATACACATGCACACACGCTGCACGCATACACACACACACTCACTAATAAGCATTCATAGAACAGCATCCCAATTAACTAAGCAGAAGGCTGTACCTGCAAAAGGTCCTCACTGAGAACTTCTGTTTTTTCCGCCCTGAAAGAAACACCCGGGAAAAACACACCAGTAACAATTAGTAACGCAGGGCAGCGCATGAATTATTTACCCAGAACAAGCCACTGGGGGAATCCAACAAGTGTCCTGCTATTTATTGCAAAGTGCCTAGGAATGCTGCACAGGACAGTGATTAAACATTTGCTGGAAAAAGAAAAAAAAAGGCTTGTGCCGAAGTGATGACATCTTGCTCGGTTGTTTGCGTTATCTGCGAGTCATCGATGGAACCACGACACCAAGGGAAAACAGTCCTCACAAACTGGCCAGGTTTCAGTGAGCGTATTCCCTTTCAGTCCCCAGTAACACTCAATCAGTAGGCAGCCTATATGTGCATGGGTCCCAGTGCCTCACCACCTCCTGCCCCGGGTAGGCTAGGAAAAAGTGAGGGAACTGAACTGGCCATAGCTGCTCCCCAAGGCCCCAAATGGGTGTGTGTGTGTGTGTGTGTGTGTGTGTGTGTGTGTGTGTGTGTGTGTGTGTGTGTGTGTGTGTGTATGTGTGTGTGTGTGTGTGTGTGTGTGTGTGTGTGTGTGTGTGTGTGTGTGTGTGTGTGTGTGTATATGTGTGTGTGTGTGTGTGTGCGCTTCAGAGATGGGCTCATTTGCTCATTCTCAAGCTGTGATGTGATCTCAAGCACATGATGACATCATAGATGCCACACACACACACACACACACACAGCCCTGAAGGTTCCCCAAAAGTGACCGGGGAACATTAGCTAGAAGTGCCTGGCGGTAGACATTACCATCGATTCCGTCTGTTCAAAAAACTAGTCAAGAACCTAAAGGCCTGAGGTCTTTTTGATGCTGTTTTAGAGCTTGTTGGAAAGTAGGGTTGGCTCAAACACCATTCAATCCTAACTTGCCTTTAACTTTGCCAGCTGAGTCAAGAACACTCAGAGTCATGACAACCAGAAAAATAGGGAGGTAGAGAGGCTGTATGCAGACACATGATTGCTGTAGCTGTAGAGACACGTTTGTGAGAGTGCCTGACGTGCCTCTCTGGTGCTTGATAAACTGTATTGGGGGGCTTGAGCATAGTTCGAATTTCAGGTGATACTTGGGGGTACGGTACCCCCTGATCAAGACCCAGTGCTCCCCCCAAAGAAACAAAAATAGCAGGGTTGAGGGTACCAACATATTAATGTAATTAAATGTAAAATGTAAAAGGTAGTAACCCCCGTAAAAATTAGTACCCCCCAATTATGCGGGGGTAATTCACACTCTGGCCTTGAGGGCAAGTAGGACTGGCTCAGACAGCATTCAATCCAGACTTGCCTTCAACTTTGCCAACTGATTAAGGAACAATGTGGCACAAACATATTTCCATGTGAAGGAGGGGTTAGGTAACAAAACAACAACACAACAGGAACATTTTAGCATCAGGTTCATCTTCCTCATGTCAGAACTATGCCAAGAACACCTGACTGATGACCACCAGGGGAATGGGGATGTGGAGAGGTCTGTATGCAGGCTCATGACTGCGGTGGCCATAACGATAGAGAAGAGGCTGATAGGGTCTGAGAATGGGCGGCTTCTTTTTTCCCGCCGGTGACGCGCGAGCCTCTGAACGTGACCCACATGCCTCCTCACATACATGCGGAGCGAGCGAGCGGGCTGGCGAGGGAGCAGGTTGCCATAGCAGCGCGCTCTTTCCTGCTAATGCCGGAGAGTGAAAATAACCACTAGCGCATCCGTCCACTTCAGCTGAGCTGTGGGAGAGGCGTTATATAAACCAGAAGAGCTGCTGAAGATGAACAGCACAACACAACACAGCACAGCGCAGCCCAGAACAACACAACACTGTACAACAAAATACAAGATGTCAGAGCCCAACACAACACAACACAATCCAACCCACAAGACAACACAGCACAGGCCAGCACAACACAACACTGTACAAGAAAATACAAGATGTCACAGCCCAAAACAACACAACACAACTGACAACACATGCTGTGACACAACTCTGTGCCACACAAGGCGTTTGGTTTTAGTATAGCCAACCAAAGCAAATGGCTCTGAGGTAAAAACAGATTTAGTCAGTTAGGTAAGATCTGAACACTCAGATGGATGCTCAGATGGAGGTTGTGTAAGACAGAGAGAGAGAGAACAAGGAAGAGAGAGAGAGAGAGAGAGAAAGAGAGAAATGAAGGTTGAGTGTGTGTGTGTGGATGTGTGTCTGTATGTGTCTATGTGTATGTGTGCATGTGTGTGTGTGTGTGTGCACGAATGTTCTGCGTTCTCCAACAACCCCGAGGCCAGGACGTGGCCTTATGCTCAGAGCTGATAAAATAAACAAAATAATAAATTAATTTCCAAGCTGGCCGCAGCAGATGCTACAAGCTGGAATCCTGTGATGCTGCGCTGCGTCCCAACGCGCTAGGAGGGGAGAGAGCAACAAACAGACATGCTCAGAAACACGGATCACTACGGCTGACCAGCTCCCCAGCCGGACGCTCCCTCTGCTCCAGTGGGAGCTCATCAGAGTGACTGGACCTGGGTCAGTCCAATGCCACCGAAGCCCTTTAGCAGTCCCTGCACGTAGCAGATCCCAGGTCAGGCGGCAAGGCAAAGCAGCAGCCAGTATAAGTTTTGGATAACACTGCATGCATGCAATCGGAAGGTTGCAGGTTCGAATCCCGCTCTACCCATGGTTGAGATGCCCTTGAGCAAGCATCTAACCCCACACTGCTCCAGGGACTGTAACTGAAACCCTGTACATATCTGT
>CM050216.1:28968742-29001242 GCA_027475355.1 Coilia nasus
CAACCTCTTTGTTCGTTGGATTTTATCCCTACCCCAAGAGCACCTGTTGGACTATAACTCTACCTGAGCGCCGGGTTGAACTCCTTTTAATTCATTCTCTTTGGACAGCATGTTGGAGGACTGTCATAGAGGTGGTGGAAACCCTCTAGGTGGCTTCAGAGTCCTTATAAAAGGCATTCTGCAGCATCCATTTAATGTCCATCCCACATATTCGTTGCAGCCATTCACTAAATGAGCTGACTGTAATTAGGCTAGCTCTTCAGTCAGGTACTGGGGCAGTGGTCCACCAGCTGTCAGTAGTGCCACTGAGGTACCCTAAGCACTGTACTATCCCCACACACTGCTACCCGGGCGCAGGTGTCATGGCTGCCCCCTGCTCACGTGTGTGATGGGTTAAATGCAATGCAAAAGTCAATTTGTTGTATACACTGTGCAGAGTGTGGTCACAATGACAAATGGGTGTTGTTTATGTTTGTTTGTTTTAGTGGAGATGATTAGCAAGATTAGAGCCTGTCTTAAATACAGGCAGAACTGATTCACGGGTAGGCAGAACTGATCCATGGCAGGAGATTTACTTTGGGTAGACCTAATTCATGGTAGGACATTTACTTCCTGAGGCTGGGATTTTCCACCTCTGGTGCTGTGGGGTGGGGGAACAATGACTGTGCGGTCACTATGTCAACACCACATGTGACTTTTCACACGCAGGTAGCATCACGCCTGTGAACTCTGCCCACTTGGTGCATGCTGATTGTGACAAAGCAACGCTCTCCAGTCCTGTAAGAAAACACACAGTAATGGACAGAGCTTTGACTACATTACATTTAGCTGACACTCTTATCCAGAGCGACTTACAGTTGTTTAGGTACAGGATTGCAGTTACAGTCGCTGGAGCAATGTGGGGGTAGATGCCTTGCTCATGGGCATTTCAGCCATGGATAGGGTGGGATTCAAACCTGCAACCCTCCGATCCCAAGACCAACACCCTAACCACTAGACCACAGCTGCCCTTTGTCTGAACACAGGCGGTCTTATTAGGGAAAAGAGTGCAGAAGGTTGCAATTTTTCAGTCATTTTGCTACAGGGATTAGACAGCACAAAGGCGCACGCACACACACACACACACACACACACACACGTAATGCAAGAGCATGGTATTAATAAAGCAAGAGTTGTGGAGAGTGAGAGAGTGTGACATGAGAGACAGAGAGAACATGAGGTGAGAAAAAAGGGACAAAGGAAGGGTGAGAGCAGAAGCATAGGTGTGTGTGTGTGTGTGTGTGTGTGTGTGTGTGTGTGTGTGTGTGTGTGTGTGTGTGTGTGTGTGAAAGAGAGAGATGACAGAGAAAGAGAATGAGGGAGGGAGACAGAGGGGGAGAGTGCAAAATAGAGCCCCAGTGGCCACCACCATTCAAAGCTGCTCACCTTGCCTTTGCAATATTTAACAAATCAGCACATGGGGAAAGCAGGTGTGTGTGTGTGTGTGTTTGTTTGCACTTGTGTGTGTGTGTGTTCATATGTGCATGCACATGTACGTGTGTGTGTGTGTGTATTTATGTCAGTGTGTGCATGTGTGCATATGTGTGCACATATGTGTTGGTTCATGCTTGTATATGTGCGTGCACGCATGTGTGTGTGTGTTTATGCGAATGCGCATGTGTGTGTGTGTGGGTGCGCATATGGATGTGGTGGTGGTGGTCGTGGTGGGGGCTCCTGAGCTGTGACTGATGCCTGATGACAGCAGCATCTTAACGGGTCTCTCAGCTGGGCTCCCCACCAGATGTGTGGGGCCTGCCATTACGCTCCAGGTGCACTGGGGTCATACAGTCACACAGCACAGCCAGCCATCAACCATTCACACCATTTACACAGGCTTACATGGCATTTCAGATGGATTCATACCCGCAAAGCATGGCTCTTTAACTTCTCCCCTACTTGTCTGCCCCTTAGAAACACACACACACACACATATGCGTGCAGGCACACACACACACACACACACACACATACACACACACACACACACGTGTAAAGGGAGTGAATAATTCATGTGCACATAATGATATTTGGATATAACAGAAGCGCTGGGACTGGACTGATGTGGAGCCAATGAACTGGTCCAGGGGGTTCTTTATGGTTCTTAGCGGTTGTAGGTGGGGGTTCTTTTTTATGGTTCTTAGTGGTTCTAGTTGGGGGGGGGGGGGGGGTTCTTTAGTTCAGTTCAGTTCAATTCAGAAAACTTTATTAGTCCCATCAATGGGCAATTTGGTTTGACAGTCCCAGTCTCCATCAGAATAAATACCATATATCATATGAAAAATAAAATAAAATAAATATAAAATAAATAAGAATAAAATAAATGAAAATAAAATAAATAATTATAATAAAATAAATAGATTGGGGAAATGCTATAAAAAGAGGGATAGGACATACATCCAATTCACACACAGTCAAACAGTCACACATCCCATCCTGTCCTGTCAGTGATAAACAGCGCTTAGGAGCACCAGTCCTCATAAGTGTGCTCTACACCAACCATCTTATTCAATAACCTAGTGGTTGCAGGGATAAAGGAATTAAAATACCTATTTGTCTTTGTCATGACAGAATAGTAGCGCCGCCCTAAGGGCATCAAGGAAAACTGTCCACCTAACACATGATCAGGCTGACTGATAATGCTTCTGGCCTTTTGGACTGCCTGTTTGTTCCACAGAACGCTCAAGCTATTTAGTTGGATTCCAGTAATCTTTGAGCAGATTTTAACAATACTGTTGAGACTGTTCTTATCTTTGACTGATAAACTGTTAAACCAACATTGAAAAGAAAAAGTTAAAAGACTTTCAATAAATGACAGATAAAAATTGCGCAAGATAATTTTAGAGACACTAAAAGAGTTAAGCATTCTCAGTAAATGAATTCTCTGTTGACCCTTTTTAACAATTGTCTCAGTGTTCGTGTGAAATTTCATTTCATTGTCAAATACTGTGCCTAAGTATTTGTATGTACTAACAACTTCCACTTCTTCCCCATGTATGACACTTGCCTTTGGCTCTGCCTTAGCCCTCCTAAAATCTTTATGGTTCTTAGCGGTTCTAGGTGGGGTGGGAAAGGGTTCTTTATGGTTCTTAGCGGTTCTAGGTGGGGTGGGGGGGTTCTTTATGGTTCTTTGTGGTTCTAGGTGGGGTGGGGGGGTTCTTTATGGTTCTTAGTGGTTCTAGGTGGGGTGGGGAGGGGTTCTTTATGGTTCTTAGTGGTTCTAGGTGATTGTGAGGCACAGAACCGGCACGCAGGATGGGTGCAGAACCTGCAGAGGCAGACGCACTGGCTCTGCTGCCATTCCACTGAAAAACCGTCCACCCACGCCACTAACCTACCAGCACAGCGGAGAGAGGGAGCGGAAGAGAGAGATAGAGAGAGAGAGGTAGAGAGAGAGAGAGCAATGTGAGGAAGAGAGTGAGAGAGAGAAAGAGAAAGAGAGGGAGGGAGAGAGCGAGAGAGACAAAGAGGAAGAAGAAGAGAGGGAGAGAGAGAGAGAGAGAGAGAGAGAGAGAGAGAGAGAGAGAGGAAGGGAGAGAGAAAAAGAGAGGGAGAGGGAGGGAGAGAGAGAGAGCATTGGGATGTTGCAGTGGGTTGGAGAGAGGAGAACGGAGGGTAAGACAGAAACAGGGAGGATAAGAGAGACAGAGACAGGAAGAGAGGGAGGAGAGTGGGAGTAAGACCAGTGTGTGTGTGTGAGAGAGAGAGAGAGAGAGAGAGAGTGAAAGTAAGAGAGCAGGAGAGAGCAAAAGAGAGAAAGGCGGGGGACGGCATGATGGCACGACATTGGGAAATTCACAGCATTTCATTGCAAGGGGATGGATGTTTTTTTTTTGCTGTTGAGCACGATGCCAAATCCTGCCAGATAGATAAGGAAGGACCCACCGAGTTTTTATTTTTACTTTTCTCCCCCAGAGGACGAGACTGAGGGAGAGACAGAGGGGAATGCTACCAGGCGACTGAAACAGAAAAACCCACTTACTGTAGTTGTCCAGCAAACTAGGTCGCAGCTTTGTTAAGTATGCAAGAATAACTGTGACACACACACATACGCACACACCTACACACACATACGCGTGCACACACACAAACACACACACGCACACACACATGCACACACACGTCCAGCGAGAGCCACTCACCCAGCGAAATTGCTCTGGGAAGGCAAGTACTGAATTATCTCTCATAACTTTCTACATGAAGGGTGGTCTGTTCAAGGGAGAACCACTCCACTCTTGTGACTTAGGAAAGCGGACCAGATATTTTAATCTCCACATGTACTGCACAGTGCAACACTGCAATACAAATGAGGCAAATGTCACAATACTAGAAGGGTACAATGTGGACGGTACAGTCAGAGCAGTCAGATGTACTACAAAGTATCCGTACTAAACTGGTCTCTAAATGCATCCTGCGCCAGTGTTGGGAGGATGCAAGCACTCAGATATTTCAGCAGATATTGCAATGTGTCCCTTACATCTCCCACACTCGAGATTCTCACATCTTTATTATTGTGTGGGCAAGGGGAGACAGAGAGAGAGTGAGAGAGAGCAAAAGAGAGACAGAGAGAGGTAGTGAGAGAGAGAGAGAGCGAGAAAGAGAGAGAGACAGACAGAGAGAGAGAAAAAATGAGCAAATGAGCAGGACATTCCCTTTAAAAAAACATGTTACTAGGCAACCACATCCTACATTTCATTGTCCTCATCAAGTGCCAAGAAAAACACTGGAGAACAGAAACGGCCTTGTTACATGAGCAATATAATCAGATGTACAAACTATCAAACTAGGCAAGCATCAAATGTACCTAATGATACCACGCGCACATTGCAGCACCCAGGAAGAAGAGGAGATGGGTGAATTCCACCACAACTGAATGGATCATTTCATAATCAACTGCTTCTTAAACATTATGGATTCCAGTGATATGAGTATCTGTGCAATTATGGGTGCTAACAC
This sequence comes from Coilia nasus, assembly GCA_027475355.1. Taxonomy (NCBI): domain Eukaryota; kingdom Metazoa; phylum Chordata; class Actinopteri; order Clupeiformes; family Engraulidae; genus Coilia; species Coilia nasus. The sequence goes on from CM050216.1 coordinate 28,973,735, forward strand.
TGTTCTGTCTGTGGAAGTGTATGTAAGATAGAGAGAGAGAGAGTGTGTGTGTGTGTGTGCAAGAGGGAGAGAGAGAGAGAGAGAGAGTGTGTGTGCTTGTGCGATATGCATGGTGAGTGGGTATGTGTGTGTATGGTATTGGTGTGTGAGTGGGTATGTGTCTGTGTATGTGCTGTTTAGGACACAGACATAAAAATGGGAGGACCGGGGTTGCCTCAAGTGATGCTACCAAAATACATTGAAGGCTTATCAAAGATCTGATCTGCAGACCCCCAGAGAGAGCATGGACTAAGCGACTCACACTCGCCAGACTAAACGAGGAGTTATTTGTGTTTTTAGCGACCATGGGTGGAACACCACGTTCAATAACAAAGGCATGATGCAGAGGTCGTCCACAATACCATCTGAATCATGTTTCCTTAAAATCTCCATTTGCAACATAAGCCATAAGCACCACATGCCTCCTCTCTCTCTCTCTCTCTCTCTTAAAGCCCATTGCCCAGCTGTGTAGGATTGTTCAAATGGAGGCCCCCAGTTTCAGATTCACTCTCTCCTCCTCTGCTCTCATCTATTGTTTGGACATGTTACATGTTGCAAAAAATCATGTCCGCTTTCTTCCAGTATCTTGACGTTTTCATTATCCATGATTGGATTACATGATTATGTGTTTCAACTCTCTGATCTACACAAGAGCCATGCCTCTGCTGCTGCTGGCACAAAGTCTTGACTCCAATGAGGACAACAGCTGGCATTCACTATCCCCACACACACACACACACACACATAAACATAAGAGAGACATATCGATGATGAATGGGCTAAGTCAGCCCACTGACATTAGCTGACGTTGCTTATTTGTTTCAACAGGCCAAGGACTAGTGACGTGTGCTGCGAAGGCTACTGTCCCCGTGGCACGAACACTCAACCAGAGGGAAGAAAAGGTTCCACTGCGCTCCCTCATTCCATTGTGCTCCCCTCACGTCAAACGAGACCAACTGACAACAACGACACATAGCGTAATTATGAGAACGGGCAACTGAATGCAGTCCTGCTCAAAATGTCTGTATTAGTTACTTTTATTCATTAAAAAACCTCCTGTGTCAACATTTGCTGTCACAGCACGGGCTCCTTGTGAGGCTCGTGGATGAAATAGGTTAATCTCGCTTCTGGCCTCCTGTATTGAACGGCAAGCAGCCTCCATCTCGTTTATGCTCTTTTCAGTCGACCTTGGTGGAGCTCGAGGACAAAGCTGACAGGGATCTTGACGACGGCAGCATTGTCCTTGGCTACGGCACACAGGGGGATTAGAGCAGACTCCAGTACACTGGAACTGACATCCCCGGTGTGTGTGAGGCAGGCAGGCTACACCTTCACCTCTCCGCCATCTCGCTCCTCGTGGCTTATCGGAGTGACCACACACACACGGCGCTGGAATTCCTGGAACCCTCTGAGGTTATCCGCTGTCTCATATTTAAATCGAGTATACGCGGGCTTGAGGAGATGCTTGCATGCATGGTTTGGCCTTTCTCAGGGCTATCTGTGTCTGTGTGCATGCAGAGAATGGGGATACAAGGCTTTGTTCCACTTGGCGGGGAACTAGCGATCGGGTCTAAAATAACGTGGCATTCATGCTATGGTCCAGGGACCCCACCCAAAAACAATCAGCCCATGGCAGCGCTACAGTAATCAGCAGGATATCAGCAATGGAGGATACCACTCCCAAAAAAGTGTGCCCAGACACACACACACAAAAATCACACTCTTTCTCTCTCTGTGTCTTTCTTTTACTCTCCTCTCTCTCTCTTTGTATCTCTCTCTCTGTCTCTCTCACACACACACACTCACACACACAAATTTCAACACATGACTTAACTAAGTTGAGTTTCATCCTCTAGCCTCAGCCTCTGGCCTTCAGCGTATGAAACAATACGGGAGACCGGTGTGCAACCTCAGCTGCAGCACATTCCACCCCTGGTGAGTGCATCCAAGGTGGAGGGGAGGTGGTGTGTGTGCGTGTGTGTGTGTGTGTGTGTGTGTGTGCAGGTGGGTGGTGCGGGGGTTTTGGCTGTGGCCTCCAAACGGCGCATATTCTCTCGTAATTGCAAGCGGACGATGAGAGATGCAGCCTGGGCTCTAATTGCTTTCCGCAAATCTATTACCACACAATCATGGGGATTATTTCCAAAGGATGAGGCCCTGGCGATGAGTGTGTGCTGTGGGTGTGTCTTACAGAGGAGAGAGAGAGAGAGAGAGAGAGAGAGAGAGAGAGAGAGAGAGAGAGAGAGCTGTGTGGTAGGAAAAAGAAGAAGCTCCTGCTGAGCTTGCTGGAAACTAGAGGGGGCAATTTTATCTTACATTTGTTTCTGACCTTTGAGGTGTAATTGCGAAGATTACATTTTAGTCAGGGGTCATTTTAGTCTACAATGCAAAAAAACAAACAAACAAACAAACAAAAAAAAAAACAAAAGGCTGATTTCAGTGGCATGGTTATCATGACTTCTTAGACTGTACACTACTAATGGCAATGGGCTGGTTTCCAGTTTGAGAGCAAACACTTAAAAATCGAAATCTGCCATCTATGTCAAACCTATGTCATCTCTGTCCTTAAGTTGTACTTGTTGTCTATCTTGGAAGATGAGATCAATGGGACCCTCCTGGAGAAACAAAGGCCAAATAAAAAATATAATATAGAAATAGCACTCACTTCAGTACAAGCGTGGGAAACCTGGGCAGGGAAACCTTGTTGGGTAACGTGAGTAACTGGAAGATGTGATTCTAGTTGTGTCCTACCTCTGAGTCGCTCTTGGGCGCCCATTCACAAACGTGGCAGGTGCACTGAAATCCAGGCTAAAATAAAGATGTCTCCCTCTCATCTAGTCCTGCTTTTCATACCTATGCACCAAAAACCCAGATAATAAGAAACACTATAGGAGATTGAATAAGACTTCAAAAACACCATTACTGAAGAAGAACCTGCCAACATACCCCTAGAGCACTGACATCGTCCCATTATGTATATGCTAATATCCCAGCCGAAGAAAGAGCAGTCAGTGCAGATGGCAGAAGTGATAAGCAGAGCTGCCTATAGAGGCTATCTCTGTAGAAGATGTTGGCGGCATGTGGAAATACCTTAATGGTTCTCCCAGAGCGTGAGCTGCATCACCAAGGACCTTGCCTGTCGCTGGGCCTTTCAGTGGATGGCTGATGGCTGGGGCACTTTATGGAAATCCACTGCAGGGAGCATGTCTCCATCCATCCTCTTACCCTCCCACGAACACCCCACCACCACCCCCACACCCCAACACATGAGAGGTCACATGACGCTCGGGAGCCCACCGGCATCAGCTTAAGTGAACTGTGAGATGCTGACGCAGCGCACCTACTACGGTTCCTAAGATGGCCAGCTAGCCAGCGCCTCCACACTAATTACAAAACTAGGCCATTGCAGACAGACAGAGAGAGAGAGAGAGAGAGAGAGAGAGAGAGAGAGAGAGAGAGAGAGAGAGAGAGAGAGAGAGAGAGAGTTACCTTATCTGGTACCACCCTCATGACTGATGCCTCCCCTCACCACTTAGGATCTGCTCACCACTGCTAGCCTGAATGGGTGACACCAATAGTGATGCTGAGCACAGTATATTTGCCCTTCATCTTCTCAAGGAGGAACGCCACACATCTTCTTTAGTGTTCCTCCCAGTGCTTTATAGCTGAGGCGGCCAAGTTCACAACACATCCATCCTTACTTAACTAAACGGGCCCAATAGCGCACTAATATTAGATTTGGTCATGAAGTTATTGGAATAGGTGTGACAATAGACACTTTAACAATGGCCTTCAATTCACATAAGCTGTAAACCATCCCACCATGAATTGTGCCACAGGGAACCAAGCCAAATGGATACAATAATGCAGCCAGCCACAGTAACTTTCCTGATGGGTGGAAAGGAGAGGAGATGGGGGGGGAGTCTGGGAAGGCTGTGGAAGAGAACCGTAACCAGTCTGACTCCATGAAAACCCTCCACCGTAGATGTTTTTAATGCTCGGCCCACGCTGGGTTCTCGACAGGTGATACCTTCTGCAACTCCTGGCCGAAGACTGAAATGAATGAAAATGAGTTGCAAAAATCAGTTTGGGGGAAAAGACTTCAAGTGACATGGAACCACAGTCCTCGCAAGCTGACAGCGATGCAGCTTGAGGGCATACTGTACGTGTCACCCAATAAGTGACGCCACGGCAACAACAGAAAGCAACCTCGCCAGGATACATTAAGACACCATAAGACACAAGGGAAATGGGGCGTCAGCCGTGCATGTGCACCATAAACAGGAGATAAAAGAGCTGTAATGTGTGGCAACGGCACTGAAATGAGTGTAAAATGGGCATCGTGCATTATACACATGACAGTCTTCCGGGCTCCGTCAACACGTCCAATGACTCAAGTGTTCAGTGAGCTGAGAGGAAAACAGTGAGGAAGAAGGCATCCAAAAGGCATCTGTGTGTGTGTGTATGTGTGTGTGTATTTGTAGATGTGTGTGTGTGTGTATGTGTGTGTATTTGTAGATGTGCGTGTGTGTGTGTGTAATGTGTTCATTACACTGGACCATTAATCACTGTGTACACATTAGGCTGTGCCCTCACTCCTGCAGGACACTACCCCAGAGGGAAACACATCAGTCACCAAAAGTGTCCACTCTCTTCCTGTGAGTCGTCATCTCTCTCTCTCTCTCTCTCTCTCTCTCTCTATCCCTCTCTCTCTATCCCCCTTGCTTTTCATGTCTTAGTCTTAGCTACTGTACCTTAGGGTCAAGATTCTATAAAGTTAGGGCTAAACATGACTAGAATAACAGCCTTTTGTGTTGCAATGACATGCAATTTATAATGAACAAATATAAATAATGTGTATTGATAAAGAGCACTGCAACAGTACTCCTCTCAATGTTGCTCTCAAGCTCTCCTCTCTTCCTTTCTCTCTGTCCTCTCTCTCCCTCTTGCCGTCTGTGACATACTTTTGAAAAGGGGACACTGCCTCCATCCCAGATGGATCCGAGCCTGTTCAAACCACACAAACATGCACCTCCATCCGGTTGCTTTTGATAAAAATAACCCATTAACCCATAAAGACAAAACTGGGGTGGACAAACATCAAACCGTCCTAAGCCTCCAACATTATCAAGTCCAACATTATCAGCCATCACAAACAGGGCTGTAGTGGAGTGTAAACGCAAGTAAACACAGTTTACTCACCTCTCAGGTTTCAAAAATAAAGTTTATCCTTGTCTCTACAGAGTTTATCCACCTATCCTTTGACTTTATTGTCTTTACAACAGAGTGAAAGCATGAAATACAACTTCAAAATTAAAAATCACACTACATCATCTTCGTTTATAATATGTGCACTAAGGACCAGTTGGTAGTGGCCAACCAGTCATTCAGTAAACACCTCACCGTGTTTACTGAAGTCATAGTTTACCCATCCCTAATTTTACCACTACACCCCTGATTACAAACTATACAATGTGTAATAACGCACTGTGTTACATCCTTTAGTTAGGTCACAACATCGACCTAGCCATCAAGGGCCTCCTGGGTATAGATGAGATGAACCCTATTCTAAACAATCAATCCCCAGGAGTTATTGGCATATACGCTGACAATTTTCCCTGAGACTCTAGAGTGCTAAGTGATCTATAAAAAGGACAGTGCTGTTATAGTGTAATGACACCTCCTCTAACCAGAGCTGTGCGTGTCCTTAAGCACTGAGATGTGCTGCCTGCATGTATGGAGGGCAGAGCTGAAGCATGCATCTGTCAGGGAAGATGTCTGGTAATGCCTCCCAGGTGTACAGCACTGCCCCTGAAGGTCAATGCCCCTGAAGAGGACAATGTCAGATTCGGATGTTCTTTGTGTATCTGTCTGTGTCTACCTTTTAAGTAAGTATATGGGTGTGTTTGATTGTGTGTGTGTGCATGAGTATATGTGTGTCTGAATGTGTGTGTGTGTCTGTATGTGTAAGTGTGTATGTGTGTCTGCCTGTATGTGTAAGTGTGTGTGTGTGTGCCTGCCTGTATGTGTGAGTGAGTGTGTGTGTGTGTGTGAGAGAGTGAGAGAGAGTGTGTGTGTGCGTGCATGTGTGTGCGTGTGTGTCAGTGTGTGTGTGTGTGCACGTTCGAGTGTGTGCATGTGTGTGTGTACGTGTGTGTGTGTGTGTGTGCACACGTGTGCACGCGTGTGTGTGTGTGTATGCCTGCCCGAGCTGGTCAGGGCTGACACTAAGCTGTGGGGAGAGATGATGCTGCTGCTGCTGCTGTGTGATGCCACTGAGGTGTCGCCACTTGTTTCCCCCGCTGCTGGCTACAGTCTGCTGTGGCCTGACCTCCCTGGCTGAGCAGGGCTTAATCATTACGCCCCACACCCTGTTGTTTGGGAAACATGTTGTTGCTCATTAGTCAGGGCTGCCGCTGCTGACAGGATGCAGACTTCAGCGGGCCCCTGCCAACGGCTACTGGGGGCACTCCGACCCGCACTGCGTGGCGGGAATGCCATGATGCCAGGGCAGCTGACGCAGGCATTTTAATGACTTTTGCCAGGTACATGTACAATCACCTGATGACATGCCTGCATGTAATGTATAGGCATATTGTGAATGTGTACAAGCATGCATGAATACACATGACAGCAAACATACACACACAGGGGACAGACAGAGAAAGAGAGAGAGGGAGAGAGAGAGAGGGAGGGAAAGAAAGATGCCCTGCCCCACCCCCACATGCACACACACTCCCACAAACACTTTGGAACGACGTTAAGAGCAACATCAATGGGGGAAATCCGGAGACACGGGAGGTAGCCAGCGGTTACTGACTTGCTGACTGATTCCTCTCCAGTGCTCCTGCCGATGCTGGCAGCCACATGCTAGGTAGCTTTAAAGCAGAGAAATAAACAGTGACGCCAAACACTTCAACAGGCCACAAGTGTTGCTCGCTGTCGGGAATCTGGAGGACCCTCCACTTCTACGTGTCACAATCTCTCAGCAGGATACGACACACCTTATGCTCCCCCACACACATGCCACCTACATCACTAGATGCCAACATAAATAAAAATCAGGCCGTGAGATAGGACGGCGGTGAGATGATACCCAGTTCCTACGAATATAAAAAGTAGAATTGCCATGTCACTATTACCGAGAGAAATCACTAGATGGTTTAGGTACCAATATAGCGTCGATATCTTGGTAACTAGAGTGGGCGTGTGGCTGTTGGAAACACTGATTGGTATATGGCATGACTACACTGTGTGTGCGTGAACACATTCTGCAAGATATAATAGCGATGTCGATGCCACCTCGGATGCAAAGCTTGATCTTGCGATGCGAGATAGTAACGGCCATGATATGGGTGCGAGATAAGACCACGTCTGCTCTCGTGGATGACCGTGGCAGAGAGTAGGCTACTGCGTACCAGAAAACATTGCACCTTTTCCATTTTCCTCGCACGTCGCATAGACCGCATCCGTCTGCATCAGCTGTAAAAGCATCCTGGCAGGCTCGCTGACATTGATGGTATGCAATCTCCTGACCCCTTGCAAAGAGAAAGCCTATTCTGATATATGGTCAAAAAGAATGTACATTTTCACGTGTAGCAAGATTCAGCCTTTGGTGTAGGCAAGTAAGCGTGTGTAACATCGCTGTTGGGATCTTCTGAGGGCATTGCGCCTCCACTCTACCTCTGCAGTAACGTTAGACCATTACGCAAATGAGACCATTGGCAACGGAATTAGGACTTTCACTTCTACTAGAGCAGCTGAAATGGATCTTTCTAAGAGGACTGTGCAGCAGAAACCTCGCAGGACAGTTGCATAGTCAGGTAGTTTCCATAAATCACGGGAATAGCATCATTAGACAACTCATTCTGATAAGGAGGATCTCCCCGTCAAACTTTCTTAGATTTCTCAAACCCAACACCCCAAGGCGTTCAATTCCGTGACGAAACAACGAGGAGGTAATGCTTACCTGCCTACCGTCTGGTTGGCAAGCTGTCGCATTCGATTGAATTGCTTCTTCATGTTGTATTTTTCTGCGTTAACACCTACAGCGAAAAATACTCCGCATATCTCTGAAAATAAAGGCCCGTATTCCGGTGCGGCACACAAGAGAAATCCGCCCTGTCGCAATCCCTTTCCTTCATTGCAATTGGAAACACGCACGGAAAAATCTCAAAGACATCTTTTCAATGCATTTTTCTCCACACACGGCTACTCCCTATGAGGAGATGCTGGGGCAATTCTACGCCGTGGGCAAAGTGACAGCATAACGACAAAAAGCCGCTGCACGCTCTTGCATTCTGGGAAAAGTAGTTCAGAGTAGTCACGACTCCAAAATCGGTTTTCCTCATCAGCCGGTGCCTCAGATAGGGACTAGATCCAGAGCGAGGCTACGGGGGTGGAAAAGCCCCGTTAAAAACCACGAGAGTGTTTTGAATGGCCTCACCAGCAGTACGCTTTCATGTGATTTTGAATTGCTTGGTCGACCAAAGAAGAATGACGAAGGGGTATATGCAAATCTTAAATGGTTATTGTGAAAATTCATAATAGTCAACATTGAGCCGACATTGAAATAAGCATTATCTGAGAATAATGCCTAGAACTGTATAGAATAGGCCATGTTTTGAAAATCTTATTACTGCAGCCTGCTTAAAAAGATCAATATAGGACAGACAGCCTTAGCTATGTGAACACACCGCCCTCCTATGGTTCAGTTTTGTTAACACGTCCAATACAGACGAGGTCGAATATGTTGGGTTATGTGTACTGTTAACATGACAAAAATAACTTTCACGAGTTTAGGTTGGTGAAAAAACGTGTTTTTAATGATGGTACGGAACACCGATACATAACACTGATATCATGATACCTGCAAAGTACCGTCATATTAAGGAAGGAGTGTGCTTTTGCCTTTAGCTTGTAAGGTTCCACAAATCATGATACAGTTCATTTATAATATGCCGCAAATGACCAATTTTGATTTCTGTTTTTATGGATATTTGCCATTAAGATCATATGGCCATGTAATGGGGTAGATCATTTAGTCATGCCAATGCTGGCCATGCACTACTTCTGTGTTTTGGGATCACCCTGCAATATTACCTATTTTACATTACGTGTAATTTAACTGGCCCTCTAATACAGAGCCACTTATGGTAAATTAGGCAGAGGGACAGTCCCCCTGGAGCAATGCGTGGTTACATTCCTCATGAAAGAGCACAAAGTCACAAAGCTTGATGAGGATGTGTTTGAACCCACGCATGCAAAGCACGACGGACTAGTAGTCTATATCATTGATAATTTAAAAAAAGTTTCCAGAATCTGACACTGCCAGTTGTATTGCCAGAAGCCATCTTAGCCAACTATAGAGGTGACGTTTAGGTGCACCTGTACTGGATCAGGGGTCCAGATTTGTGATGGGTGTGTGTGGGAACATGACTGACCAGCAGCATTGTCCTACACTGTGTCTTTGATAAAGGCATCTGACCCCACTGCACCCCCCCAGCACTGGAGTGAAGGCTCCCCATTGTTCTTGGGTGCATGCGTGTTCCAGAGCTTGTTGCTCCTTGTGTGTGTGTGTGTGTGTGTGTGTGTGTGTGTGTGTGTGTGTGTGTGTGTGTGTGTGTGTGTGTGCACCTAAATAAGACCCACTTAAATGCAGTTGTTAACCTTTCCCTCATTGTTGCTGCTTTGAGATAGCAACAGTCTTGTAATTACCAGTAGCTGCATTCCACTCTGATAACAAATTCTTGTTTTTTTCCAATCCTGATGTATGATACATTTTCTTACAGTTAAACATTTCATGGCAGATTATTTTGCATTCTACTTAACAGGCAGTTTCCAGGAAAAGGTTCTGTCACAGATTCAATCAGCTCAGTTCAGATCAACGGTGTAGCTTGCAGGTAGAGCAAGTCAAACAAATGGCTTACGTATGACAGCTTCAGAATGTCATAACTGGAATGGCTTGTCCTTACATCAACTTTTACAGCAGGGGGCAGTATTGCATTAAAGGTGTGTCTGCACTCCATAGTGGGGTGATTGAGTGCTTTTACAACCAGCAACAGCAAGGGGTCTCTCATCTGCCCAGTTAAGTGGCTAGTCCAGTTGGAACACCATCCGTCAGGAAGACCAAGGACAGCTGAGGAAACGGGGAGTTTGGTAAGAGGTCAGATAAGGGACAAAAGTAGGGGTAAGCCTTGTGTGAAATTTAGAAATTCACTCATGGTTGGTATTTACACATTGTTGGTATTGCTAAGCATAAAAAATAAAAAATATTCAATCTGATAAACATATGAATGCACTGATACCGTATAGTCACGATTCAAGATCACATGGGATGGTTAGCTTGCTTGATAATAAAGCATGTACAACACTAATTGCTAAGATGTTCAAACCAATGACTGTATGTACGTATGCAGTCATTGTTTCGAACCTTAGAAACATTTTCACTTGCTTGACTTGTGTGCTAAAAATAACATTCCTGTGAACAGTCAGGTAAAACTGATGACATTGTGTTTGCATGTTGTCGTCAAGATCTCAGAAAGAGATGGAAACAGCTGGCAGGGCACAACACACTTTCCTGGCTCAGACTCCCAGACAGCATCCCACCACCCTACAGCAGTGGAGTGGAGCAACTCTCACAGGCACCTCACAAGGGTGTAAATCTTGCACCCCATCTGTCATGGAAAGAAAGAGACAACCATACTCGTTTGCTAACACAACTGTAGTCAACTCAATGCACATCTCTACATGAAAGACCTTTGTGAGCAGGTATCAGCTATCGATCCTCCCTTTAATCATAACCTCCTTATAGGGTGGGGACCCTCCTGCAGTGGGTCAATGTGAAACAAAAAAAAACTGTAAGTAATAAACAATGAGGAGAGAGGTGCTTGTTGTGGTCATGTTGTGTGAGGATGTAAGCCCCCTTTGAACATCATCATTCAGCAGGGTGTGCAAAGAAAGCGAGAGGTTGCCCCCGGGGCTTGTTTGCTACGCGAGCCATTAGGAGCCTTAATGGGGCAACAGGTGGGCAGCAGGGCAAAGCCCTGGGGCCCTCAGAAGAGCCTCTTGAAGTAAACGATACTGAAAAATGGCCACTTTCTGGCATAGTCCCTGGGTCTTCATTAATCCCAAGTGAAGGGGAGCGAGGGGGGTTGGCGATGGGGGTGGTGGTGGTGTAGGATGGGGTTGGAAATGGAGAGGCGATCCTCTTAAGCCTTGATCTGGAGCCCTCCTGACCCGACTCCATCATTTGTTTTCATTAGGCCGGCAGCCCCAGACATTCAGTCCCAGTGCAGACCCCCCCCACACACACCACACCACCCCCTGCCGTTTTCAGTGCCAGGACTCCCCAAAAGCAACACCACCCCAGGACCCCTCGCTTCTTCAGAAAAACAGGCCCGCTCGGCAACGTCTCCAGACGCCCCTAAATCAACACAAAGGAAATGCAGACATCCGCACACCCGCACTTTGTCAAGTATAGTCTGAGAGTAGTAGCTCAAAGTGAACACACTTTTTTCCCCCTTGCAACTATAAAAAATATTGGGGGGGGGGGGGGTAAGTTCACATGCTTGGGAGGTCATCAGCTAAATATGGTCGCAGAATAACGTCTCATTCCATGCCGAAGGGTGAGAAGGCTGTATGTGTAGACGTGCTAATGAACAGCAGTGTGCAAACACTCTGGATCATTTGGTCTTGTCTTGTCAGACTGCTAGCTAGTTGCACAAATGACTGGTTGGTTGTGGGCTTTTCACTCCTGACCATTACTCAGCGGGGAAGTAATTGACTCACAGCCAACTGGCGCAAGGAGCTAATGAAGCCATTTCCCAAAAGGTCGCAACCTTTGCACTTCACAGACCCCACCTGACACTGATATCTGCTTTAGACTTTGGCTGTGACCTGTTTGGACAGGCCCTCCAGTTTGCCATTTGAGAGGAAACCTTTTTTTTTTTGCTGAAGAAACATAACACCACCAAACTATAACATTGGTCTGCAAATACACTGATGGGACCACTACATATATGTCATAGTCCTGACTGCCTAGTTTGTCTTTGGATCGATTATTGAGGGGCATATTACTATAATAACAGTGCGGGGATGTCACAGTATATGCTAAAGGTGGATAAACAGATTTTGTGGAATACACCATTAGAGTATCTAGTGGGTATATCTGAATGCCATATTCGCACAGTTTTAAACTTTAAAACAGGGTTTACCCGTCTATATGACAACTAATGTTAAGAACATGTATCATTTACTCTCTTTTTACCACTATGCACACACTTTGCTTACCTTTTTCTTTTTTTAACACAACCCCACTGCTTAACACTCCTCTTCAGACACCACATCAAATGACTGACCTTGACTTGTTTCTGCTGCGGGCAGCTGGATCTGAATTGACTCGTTGCCCCCCAATTTGTGACAGAAAAAAGGCAAGAAAATGGTGATGCAACAGTCACTCAAAGAGCCCCTCTAATAAGCAGGCTTTTTGAGCAGAGACACCTAAGACAACACTACACACTGGTGCTCTGTACCCCACCCATAGAAGAGAGACACCTAGAAGACACTTGTGTGTTGCACCCCACCCACAGAGCAGACAGAGGCTACTTCTCCTTCATATCGGCCCCCACCCAAACAACACAAAGGAGGTGTAACAGGTCAACAAGCATTAACACATACCTCTGACAGGCAGGCAGCTCTGGGGGTGAGGTGGGGGACTCTCTGTGTTATGTCTCGGCAGGAAGGCTGGGGGTGGAGGAGGGGTGGTGGTGGTGGTGGTGTTGGGGCTGAAACACACACACACACACACACACACACACACCCCTAGCTCTAATGAAAACATTGTGACTTCAGAGGATGGGATGCGTCGCAAGTTGAAACGAGACAAGGGCGCACCCAAAGATATCACGTGACAAACAGCACAGCGATTGCGATCTGTGAAGGCACCTCTGAGACACAGGGGCCGAACGCACGCCGGGGCCTGGCGATAGGTAGCGCGATAGCAGCCGCGGCGGGCCAGACGGCTATCTGTCCAGCTCGTTATCACGTCTTTCTCCCGTCAGTCTGGGGCTTGACCCTGGGCCGGCCGCATTCATTAACGCATTTCTGTCTTCCTGCAGAGCTGCACGGCTGCTCGAAGACACGAAAATGCAGCCCACATGCGGCAGGGAGCCTGCCATTCCACACAATCTGGGTATCTGAAAGACACCTGTGAAAATATTTTTTCTTTTTCCAGTGTCTCTGAATTCAAAAAAGGTAAGCTTTTCTCAGGTAGTTTTTTTCCCCCCTCATATACGAACAATAAGCACAGCAACCTACATAGTGACTGTTTTTACACTGAGGAGAACTGAGGAGAAAAGCTGGAAAGTCTGGGAAGTTTTTTTGCATATTCAGAAGAAACATACATAGTCAGTGTTTTTTATATAGAGAACTGAGTAGTGAGGAAGAGTCTGAAAAGGTGTTTTTTTGCATATAAAAAAGAGTGATTCATTTTCTTCCTTAAAAAAAAAAAATGTTTCTCATTTTCACCACAGCTGCAGGAGCGAGTGCAGCGGGTGTGAGCTGAGCTGTGAGGATAAACCCTGAATAACACCCTGTCAAGTCTGTGTAATTACACGTACAACAACACAATGCTGGGAGAATTAGCCGTCAGGGCCACCTATCTCTCTGTGTCCTGGTTATGAAGGATCAAAGGAGATCCCTCATAACTCTGCGCAGCACATACTGTTTCTTTGACGCACAGCACTTCAAAAAAAAAAACAGACAGCCAGCCAGTGACCAGTGACCAGTGACCAGTGACCAGTGACCGCACGGTTCTGTCGGGCTGGCGAGTGAGCCTCTGCCCACCAGCCACCACTTCCTCGGCGTGTGCGCTTCATCCGAGCGTTAACGAGATGAGACGTGACACCTGTGTGTTCCTCCTGCTCGTTTTGAAAAAGTCGTCCAAGTTGCTTGGCAGCCGCCTCTGCCAGCTGTGAGAGGCAGCGCTGATTGCCTGGAGGGCCCGGCCCACCCAAGCAGAGGCTCCCTCAACGACGGTCACGTCCTTGGCTGCTGCCCCGCCTCGTTTCTCCACACATCCAAGAAATTTAAACAGCAGTGTTATGTGTATGTGTGTGTATGTATGTGTGTGTGCATGTGTGTGTGTCCAGTTTTGTGTGCATGTCTATGCATGCATGTGTTTGCGTGTGTGTGTGCGTGTGTGTGTGCGTGTGTGCATGCATGTGTGTGTGTGTGTGTGCATGTGTGTGTATGGGCAGAGGAGATAGGGTTTGGGGGGGGGGTGTTAAGTGCTATGGTGCGTCTGGTTGGGTTTACATCTCACGTTGGGCACAGTTTGGAATGTGTCCGTCAAACAACAACATGAAGCAGCTGTTCGTGTTCAGGGATGGTTAGTGTGGTTATGTACTGTAGCTGACTGAGAAGTTTGTGTGTTTTTTGACAAAGCGCTAATACTCTTTTCCCGGGAGGAATGCGTGGGGGAAAGGGTGTGTGTGTGGTTACGCTAACAGCACCTTTTATTCTCAAAAGCCTCAAAAGTCATTTTGGGATTAGAGCCACTGGATGGTGTTAGGAGAGACAGACACATCTGTTGGGGCCTTTCCTTTCTAAAACTTTGTGCAATCGCAAAAAACTTTGTGCAAACATTTTTTTTTTTTTTACAATGCTGTATATATCAGATGTCATAGTTTAAATCTCAAGCACATGAGATGGCATTAACAAAATGAAAATGTATCTTACGTTTTTGGAGTTACTGTGTAGTATGCACACTGATGAATCGTAGATCAGGTTGTGGAGCTTAGTGTTAGTGCAGCATGTTAAATTGCCTGGAACTGAAAATGGATGACTGTAGTATGACCTCTCTTGGGGAGCCAAACATTTATATGTTTTTTGATGTTTATCCGATTTTTTCATAATGTTTTTTTTTTCCATGTCTGGTTTTGATATAAATAAGCATATCTTCCAGTTAATACGTTGTTTTGTATTAGCATGCAAGTCATTAACACAAACCTGTTGTGCAGGGTAGGGATAAGCGCTTCTCTTACCTCTGTGTTTCACTTCCCTTGAATTTGCTAGGCTGTAATAGCAGTTAAGTTTCCTGTGTTGTGCATACCGATAAAAGTGAACCTAAAACTTAACCATACAGTTTCCTAGGGACAGAATCCTTCAACTAACCACCGGTATTCTTCTGCTCTGACACTTCTTAAAGCATAATACTAAATTATGACGTCAGAGAGAGAATGATTGCCCCGGAGTCTTGGAGAAAATGATGATAGGATTTATAGATCAGATTTTTCCACCAGGTGCATTTCAAACGTTCGAGATAAACAACAAAGGCTTGAAAGTTTTAGACAGTCAATAGTGTCTCAAAAAATGTAAGCCCCTGGTTTACCTGAGAACAACAGTTGAATCTGTCTCCAGCAACTCGACAGCAGACTCTCATTAAAACTCAGAGAAGCCCAGAAGAAAAGATGCAGATGCAGCTGTAGATCTGCTCTGAAAGAGACTAATGGGGCCATCCAGTGGCTTGTCATGACTTCACCAAGTTACATCATTACAACCGCATGCATGCAAGACCCATTGAAGTATCCAATTAATGGAGATTTATTAGCATTTAACTAACTAAAGGTATGCAGTTATACTCCTTTTTCCTGTGGTGACGCAATGTGTTGTTTTGGGACAAGGCATTTGACTGACTCTACTAAAGCCATATCAGTGCAACTCAACAACAGCTTCACCAGCAGCACAGACTGCTCCCAGCTTTTCGTATACCTGCTTTGACTCTGTGTTCCTGCTTGTACTGTGTTTTAGAGATCCTCGCAGATGAGAGGCAGATGAGAGGCCTCTCTCCCTCTCTGAAGGCTGGCGAGTGAGTATGGGGCTAATGATTGGTTTTGATCCCTGTTCCTTCCTTACATTTGTCACCAGGAATGCAAATGCATGTTTGGTGTGCTCTGTGTGTGACGGGCGACCTTGCCCCCCCACCCCACCCGCTGGTTGAACTCCATTTAGACGAGTGGCTGGTCTGTAATTTAGCTGGGTGGCGTCTTATCGTGCAAGAGCCTCTTCCCCTCCCCAGGGAGATATAGATGGTCACCCAGTGACCAACTTTGCCGCGCAAAAAACGCCGCGTTTCTTCTTCTTGGATGCTGAGAGGATTGCATGCTATTTTTGAGCATCTTCAATGGCCGTATGTTTCCTTTTGAAGTGAGATGCTGTGTCACTGCATCTTTGGCAGCGAGTACGCAGTGAAAAGTCCTATTATGTTGTGAGCACAGGAGATGCCTGAGATGTCATGAACATTCCAGCACTGAAAATAGCTGTGGCAAGGCACAGGCGACTTTCACAGCATGATGTTTCTCCGATTATCTGTGTGTAGGTGTATTGACAACTTGAACTTATATACCCTCGTGTATGTGTATGCGTGTGTCACATGAAAATATTTGCACAGTGAAGAGTGTATTGTGCTTGTTTACTGTCTGTCTATATCTCTCTCTGTGTCTCTGTCTGTGTGTGTGTGTTTGTGTGTGTGTGTGTGTGTGTGTGTGTGTGTGTGTGTGTGTGTGTGTGTGTATGTGTGTGTGTGTGTGTGTGTGTGTGCGTGTGCGTGTGTGTGTGTGTGTGTGTGTGTGTGTGTGCGTGTGTGTGTGTGTGTGTGTGCGTGTGTTCACTCCCACTCTGACTTTTCTGTCATGTTCTGAGTCTGACTGAAAAGCCTGGGGCCCTGTCATCATCCGCAGATCAAAGAGCTCAGGCCACAGGCAGGTGAGAGACCTTGGCCTCCACCACAGCTACACGTGAGGCCTAGCAGACATTGAGTTCCAGAATGGAGCACTGAAGAAGGACCACTGCGACCTAGGCTGTGTCCAAAACGAAAAAAAAAAAAAAAAAACCTGCATAAAATGCTGCCTTCGAAGGTGCCTTCGTTTTGCCCAATTTTCAATAAAGTATAGATGCTTCTTTCATGCTGCCTTCAACATTCAACATTCTCAGCTGTTGGTGTTAGGGAAACAGCGTTCTGTGTTGCTGTCTAGTCAGGCCGTCTGAAATGAAAGTTTCAATCAGCGCCTTGATGCCTGCTTAAAATGCATGGCTTGTTAGACAGTGAAGGTAGCAAGGCAGCAAGTCACTAGCTTCCCATTTTGAACATAGCCTTAGAGTACGTGACTGATGGTGGAACATGTCTCAGACCATATAGCCTGATTTTCTGGATGGCTGAGAGAACTCAATGCTCAGAATGCTATGTGGTTCAGAGGGAGAGCGCCACCACAGTTGTGTAAATATTAATATTTGAGTCATAGTGTTTATCGTCCTGAAGGTTCAGTTCTTCAAATTAACATGACAAATTTTGCTGCACGCTTTTGACTGTTGAGTCAGGGAATGAAAATGGGAAAATTGGACAATTGATGCAATCACCCATAATTGTTGTGATGTAAATTGCCTTTTGATTGCTGTCCGCTCATTTTAATTTCCATCCTTTGCCAGATTTTAGAGTTGATCGTTTTTTTACAAAATTATTATTCCAATATTATCACTGGCAGTAGTGAATGAATCAGAACACACAGTGCCCTCTCCCTTTAGACCAGAAAGATTTATAGACTTCAGTGGAATCAAAAATATGCCCTACTATGCTTTAAAAATGCTTTGCCTGGCTGTTGTCCATACCCTCCAACACAAAAATCCCATCCGCCCATTTAGACAAAGAACTGATGTCTCTCTGTTCTTAGACTCCCCTTGGACTTGCTGCTTCTTTTGTTGTGTCGTCCATTTAGAAATTGTAAGGCTGTGACTTCAGGCTTCGACATTGGCCGGATGACCTCCCATGACTTGTGTTTCTTTCCACTCAGAATAATCCTTTTTGAAGGCACTGGGTTTTATCCTCTGCTGTACCCCAGTGTCACTCTGCAAATACCTCCCCCAGGCCAACCTTGAACTTTTTTTATGCTGCACAGCTTTTGGCCTTGTCTTCATACTTCAAAATGGATGTGCAGAAGAATGCATTTGGCACTGTACTTACGATAGCTTTTCTCTGAGACCTTTGAACATTTTTTAATAAACATCAAGTCACAAAACAAACAAATAATTAAAGCTTTTCCACGCCCTGTGCTGTGGTTTTAAACTCTCTGCATTTGAAAGTGCAGGCTGTGATTATGCAAGCAGCTTGTTCAGTGATCTTGGAGTGTCTTGGCAGAAATGTGATATATAGATGACAGTGGAAACTTCTCTGATGTCGGCCGCTTAATGCCAAGTAAGAGGCCTGTCATATGCTAAGGCAATGGGGAGCATGCTGTGTGTTAGGTTGTTAAAATCAAGCTGATCCTTCGTATTCATAGTTTTAAAAACAGAGTGTCCAATTATCACACTTCATGCATAAACACCGTAAGTAAAACTCTGCCAAGAAACGGTGAGCTATTTTTCCCTTATTGGGTAAAGCTCACAGCTAAATAAATATCAAAGTTTGCTGACACACCTCCACCTCCACCTCCATCATATAATGTATTTACATTTGACTAATATGGTCATAAATTTAAATTGTAGCAACCAACTGCCTTTTTCACTTCAATTAGTCATGCAAAGAACATACATTAAACCCAGTCAGGCCCTTTCATAATGGCCATTGTATGTATGTAGATCTGAATTTGTTCTGTCCCTTTCAGTATTGAACAAGCCACCTTCAAAATGCTGTTTTCGTCAGCATACCAACTGGGTTCCTTTGACTCACTGAAGTGAGTGACAGAGAGAGAGAGAGAGTAAATAACTGACTTCAGAAGACAAAAAGGACAATTGGCTGTAGCAGCGCTATTACTACCCTAAGAGCCCTGTTCAGCAGAGAGCCCATTTCTGACGCACAGCTGAGAGACAAACAAAAGGGGCAACCATATTCTTGCACATTTTCAAATGAACAAATGGAACTCTAATTATGTGGTGACGCGACTTTGTCTGGGGCCTGACCGCTGGGGTTGAGGTGAACGTCTTTAGCCGCTCTTGGCCTGCTAGCGTGAGTCGGACACACACAACAGGAGAGCGGAGGAGGATCAAGCCCTCAAACCCCCCTCTCTCTGTAGGATCAGGGCCATAAGATCCGCTTGAGACATTCTCTTCTCCCCTGAAGAGGAGATCAGCTAGAAAGAAGAGCAGCCTGTTGGGGGGAATTTATAGGCATTTAAGGTGGTCTTAGCCTGACCAAAAGACCTCAGAAGAAGCCTTGAGCTGCTTTGCAGTACTGCTAATAACCCTGGTCATTACGACCCTATGGATTGTGTATGTGTGTGTATCTATGTTTGTGTGTGTGTGTGTGTGTGTGCGTGTCTGTGTATCTGTGTCTGTGCGTGTCTGTGTGTAAGTGTCCTCAGCACTTCCTGTTGGTTTTTTGTTGTTGTTGTTCCGTGGATGTGGTAGGGGATGAGGTCATGGCCTCTTTGCTGATTGCCCGAGTCTGCCTCTGGGACATGTGGACCCTGCAGAGAGTGAGGGAGGCCATGTTTTTATTTGCGTACGTGCTCAAGATGGCTCGCATCAGGCAGAGGGAGAGATTTTGTTTTAAACAAGATATGGACTAGTGTTCAAACATAATAACTGAGTAGTCTGATGTTTTGAGAAATGAGCCAAACCTACTGTAGATAAGAACTACGACACTGTGATTCTGCTCATTAGCACTGGAATGTGACAGTAAAAGGGGTCACAAGAGCAGACATGGCGACAAAAGTCTCCTTCGCAGGTATGCAGAACATAAATAATTACAGGCAGTATGCGCTGAAGAGGTGTGTAAGTGTTACCTCAGTATGTTTGCTATTTTTCCTCCCACCACAGAAGCATTCATTCTCAGTTTGTTGAATTACCTGACAGTGGCTCAAGGGGTAAAGAAGTCGACTGACATTTGGAGACTGCAGTGTATGTAAGCAAGACACTAAACACTAAGCACTGATTGGTTGGTTGCATGGCACCCTTAGCCTGTTTGTGTGTGTGTGTGTGTGTGTGTGTGTGTGTGTGTGTGTGTGTGTGTCAGGGGTGGAAATTAACTTTGCAAAACGTGAACTTTACCAGCCACTGACAAATAAATGGCAAAATTCACCAGCCACTCAACAGCAAATCATTATTTTGTGTCCGAAATATACAATCCATTTTTTATATTTTACCAGTGTTTGGCTGTTGGCCTGTATGAATTTCCATCCCTAGTGTGTGTGTGTGTGTGTGTGTGTGTGTGTGTGTGTGTGTGTGTGTGTGTGTGTGTGTGTGTGTGTGTGTGTGTGTGTGAATGGATGAATGTGTGACATTGAAAAAAAAGCACTTAAGGTACCTTGTGGAACACATAAAAGCACTATATAAATGCAGTCCATTTAGCATTTACTCACTTTCCTGAGTAGCATTCAGGTTAACTCGTGCCTTGCCCCTCATTTTCGTCCTGCTGTAACATTGTCATATAGCGTTTTTCTCCACATCACAGTAATGGAACCCCGCCGACACTTTCAAAGATGACAGCATATGCAGGATGGGGAGCTTTTTGCATAAGTCTTCCCGATGTGACATAAAAGGAACACATGTTAACATGCTACAGTAACAGAGATCCTCCTGAAGGAGATCTATTGGGGGGCAGATTCTCTTTGATGTGTCGACTACCCTGCTCCTAAATCCTCCCAAAATCTGTGCAGATCTGTGTGTGTGTGTGTGTGTGTGTGTGTATGTGTGTGTGCATGCGCATATGTGTGTGTGTGTGTGTGTGTGTGTGTGTGTGTGTATATGTGTGTGTGCGTGCGCATGTGTGTGTGTGTGTGTGTGTGTGTGCATGTGCATACATGTCTGTGTGTATGTGTGTGTGTGTGTTTAGGTGTGTGTTTGTGTGCATACACGTGTGTGTGTGTGTGCGTATATGTGTGTGTGTCTGTACCATGCATCATGAAGCATAACAGATGGAACCAATCGGCACACATGGCCTTCCGGACCCTGCACAAAAAAGGGGCAGCATGTATATATCCTAGACTTAGAGCTCCTCTCCCTCTCCCCTCAGGTGTCCTTTGTTCCCTACACGCTGTGCTTCCCCCTCCTCTTGCCACAGCATTACTTTGAAGTGTCAATCCAACCCAAAAGGAGAGCTCAAGCACATACAATGGAGACCTGCTGGAGATGAGCTTCATCAGGAATACACATAAATGAAAATAAAAAAGCTGCCTTTCTCTTTCTCTGTTTTTTTTCTCTCCTCATTTCTTGCTGTCTTGACCAAGCAGGTTAAAAAATGCCTGGATCCGAAAAAAACCCAACGTAAAACTTTTGATCAGGTTTTCGTTGTTTGAAAAGGTTTCTTCCATGAAGCCACCTCCTTTCTCTCCTTATTTCTTGCTGTCTTGCAGCCATGCATTCTTCTTTCCCTCACACACTGGCAGTTAATAAAGAAAATCTAGTCTGTATTCCAGAACTTTTCTTAGCTGATTTGTGAGAACAGGAAATGCTAGCCAGAATTAAATGCACAAGCTGTCTCAACACAAGGGCAGGTGGCAGGAAGGTACTTTTAACTGTTACTTTCAAGAGGCAAGTATGCCTGATGTTAACCTCACAGCTTTTTCTTAAGTAATAAGACTTCAGGAGATGTATTCATTTTTCAGGCAACACACTATCCAAAGGTTTACAACAGCACAATAAAGAATTCACACAGCGCCTTTTTAGAAACTTTGTTTAAAGGCCGAAGCCCTGGCAATCACACTCCCTAATCTGTCTAGACACACACACACACACACACACACACACACACACACACACACACACACACACACACACACACACACACACACACACACACACACACACATGGACAATGTGCTGTTTACTTAGAAGACAAACTGTCCAGTTTAATGAGATGTGAGGAGGGGAGGGGGATTACAACAGAGCATGTAATGGTCCAACTGCTCCACTTACAGTGATATGGGACAGAGCATGTCGGTATTTTAAACAAGCGTGGGGTTAAGGGCCACTGTTGAACATCTCTCAGTTTGTCTAAATCTGCCCACCCAGGCTCCATCAGACAGCAGAGGAGGACCCTGAATATAATATTATTAAAGATTAAAACTCATGCATGTACTGTATGTACTCATATGAGCACTGGACACAGCATTTGGCCATATGGGGTTTGATCATGGGGGTTAATTCTTTTATAAACTTTAAAAAAATAACACACAAGATACTTGTGCACCTCAGAAGGGTACCTTTGGGAGAAGAGATTTAAGCCTTGCTGAATATACAGACATTAGTCTAACATACTATTGTTAAATGTATAACACACACAAACAGTTTCATTTTTTATGTCTCTGTGTGTATGGGGAGCAGGGATGGGTGTACATTAAATAACATATTAAAATCCATTGGTCTCCCAGAGGTTGACATAAAACATTGACCCTACGGGTAGGTTGGGTGGGTGCAGTGATGATGGGCGACCCAAATTCGGAAGCTACAATCCTGTATCACATATTCCAGATCACCTAGTTCTACCTGTGCAGTTACACGTGTGATTTCACTGGTTAACTCTTCTACCTGGCTAAAGAGCTTTGCTAATTAGACACAGCTGGTTTACTGAACAACTGGAGCAAATACATGGATAGCTTGTGAAGCCAGACTGGCCATCGCTAGGTGGATGGGTAAAGGACTGGTGGTTGCCAGGGTCTGTTATGAGTGAATTTGTCTATGTGTATGTATAGGAACACTTAGGGTAAATGTTCATCAACAGGCAGCCAATGGAGGACACAACACACTCAACACATGGAATTACGTACAGTATTCTAACATAAAAGTCATTCTTATATCACCAGCATCAGCTTGAATGACAAGTCTGACTTGTGAAATGCTTCTCATATTTGTCAAGAAATTACCCTATTGGGTCACAGGTCAGTACCAAGTGTGGACATTATTACTCTTGACAGTCGATCAAAATGCAATTTTTTCATGCTTGAACTTAGGAGGATTCCATGACATCTGTGGCCGCTCTGTGCGCTGTGGCATTCGTGCTGAGTTGGTACTCATTTGCTAGGTCACGCAGAAAGAGCTCTGGCTATTGTACCAACACACTTTCGTATGCAAATTGTAAACCTATTGTGTGACTTGCAAGCAGATGTTGTATTCAGTGGGTTATACAGTGTATCCCCTACTTGAACAGTCCATAAGGGAGGACTAACAGTGTTGTCAGAATGTTTGCGCAGCACTTAAGTATTACAAGTGAGTAAAGAATTAAAAAGTAATATTGGTAATCTGAAAAGAAATCACGCAGGTTAAAAATGCCTGGATCCAAAAAAACCTAACGTAAAACTTTTGATCAGGTTTTCGTTGTTTGAAAAGGTTTCTTCCATGAAGAAATGCGAATTTGTCAGCCGTTGTGTGTTACAGAAGCCAGCCCTGAGCAGTCACCGCTTCTCCATAACGCACACTGACACACTGCCATTCAGTCTTTAGCGAGAGGTAAGGTGTGACCCCGCACTGCTATTGCTAATTGCCGCTATCCCGGGCTGCAATTGGACGGTGAAACCGTCACTCACACGCCCTCTGTCTCAGTGCGACTGCTTTCTACCAACAGACCCCTCCGGCAGTCATTAGCCGACTGGAGACGTAACGGTGATGAGTCAACGTGCTTGGCTCAGACGCGACGCACCCCAAGCCAGTGACATTAGTGTGATTTAGTTATTGTTATGACCACGAATTAATAGATATGACGTGAATTGTATCACCTAGGATTTTGCAGTACTCAAGGGATGCGTAACTTTGCCAATATGCCTCATCGGAGCAAGTTTGAAGACCGAAAGTCCTATGGAATATAGCTTGATTTGTCAGAATTTCTATGCCATTTCATTTATCCCGGTGAGAAATAAACTATTTGTGTTCTGCATCATGCTGTCATTGTGGGTCTACATGTTATATTACTGCGTTGGGTACTGTTCATCCGTTCCGAGTTTTATCATCGACTCCCCAGGTGGAAAAATAGACAACGCTGAAGTGGACCACAGGATACAACCTAGAATCCAAAACGGGGTTCAGTCGGACTCTGGTGGCCCTGAGCCGTTGATGAAAACGTTTTCACGGGACTTATTAAATAATGAGAACGAGATCGACAGCCGAGCCGACGACTGGGATGAGATGAAAGGCGAACAGAGGAGTTTGGAAGAGAGTGCCATGTCTGGTTCTCTTAATGGATCGGAAACTAAAAAGTTGCCCCAGGCAATTATTATTGGGGTGAAGAAAGGGGGTACCCGAGCTCTCCTTGAGTTTCTGCGCGTCCACCCGGACATCAGAGCCGTGGGAGCGGAGCCACACTTCTTCGACAGAAACTACGATAAAGGGCTCGAGTGGTACAGGTAAAACCAATTCCTCCTCTGCATTACCAAAGATTCACTTACAACTAGTGTGTGGTCAGTATGCTTTTCATAGAAATAGCTATGGGTAACAAAGCGTAAATAAGTGTGATGAGCATTACGGCACATGAATTGCTAATAGGATAGTCCATCTTCATGCTGGCTTTTTAAAAAGCCAGCATACATTGTGAATATATAGACCTATTAAACATCGTGAATGTATATTACAATTTGAAGAAAACTTCTCAACAAACCTGACCTGTAAGTCCGTAAATATCCCAAAATAGATATTCAGATGAACCCCACAGTCTACTTAATTATCCCAAAGCGTCTACAGAATAGCCCGTATATCTGAACGCAGTGGAAGGAATTAGACGAATATTTGACATTAGGCATAAACCACCTGCTGTGCTGACAGGACAAAATTAAAATTATTAATAGTAGGCTATGCCTCCCGGTCAAATTATGTAAGAGCTAAAATATAAAATGGTATCTTGGCACAATTACAACGCAGAACTGGTTTGAATAAAACCGGATTTTCCCATCTTGCAACACGCCCGGGGTGAAGTCAGATAACAGCCGTGTTAAGAGTCCTTGAGTAAAGATATAGCAGGTGCAGCTCCTATCAGGGGATCACACCTCAGCCACCACTACACACAGTTTACTTTATGATGGCCTGTGTCGAGAGAGGTCGCGTTGCCTGACACTGTCTTAGGTAACGGTTGAAATGACTTACCACAAGCGATAATTTGCACAGAAATGCTGTGGAGTGTGCAAGCACTCCAGTGAGTTGCGCTGGGCAGCTAATCTCGAGTCGTGACCACATCCTTGTGGACGATTTTTAAACTGACTTGGTCCCTGCCAAACTAATTTAAAATGGCACGTCCTAACATTCACAACTTTAATAGCCGCTGAGGTTTGAGACTGAGCCGCTGAAGTTTGTAGTTGGCATGCCAAAGGAGGTCAGTTTTTTTTGCCTGCAGCTGCATGACTTCTATTATACATCCTTGTCTTACCATCTCAGGGAGTGGGCACAAACACAGAAACACCTTTGCCTCTGCCTCTCACCCTGACTCTACGGGGAAATGTGAACTTGGTCGGCGAAAACACTTTCTAGCCCTTCCTTTACTTCCCGCAGTGCACTGGTGCAGGCAACACAGCCAGTGTTCTGAAGACAAATTAGTAAACATTATCACATGCCTCCCCCTGGCATTAAGTTGAGTAATGAGCTGGAATAAAATAGAGACGTACAACATTGTTCCAAGCAGGGGGGTATATTACAGCAGATGTTTCTGAATGTGTTACTCTCTGGATTTATACATACTGAGCGTTTCAAGAAGGGGGGGGGGGGTTGTATCTTTCATCACCTTGACGTCAGGGTAGTGGAGCATCGGGGTGCTTCTGAGGGCACGCTTGGCTTCCCTGTGGGCTTCTAGCCCCACCTTTCAAGCCAGAGCTGTGGATGACCACTTGGTGACTCTTTTAATCTTTCGTGGAGGGAGGCTTGTGGAGTTCAAGTTAGGCTCGTCCCAGCCTCTGGCTGCTCCTACAGCAAGTGGAGATTTATACCACAGGCTTACACCCGGTGAGACGGGCCAGAATTCAGCAGAATTGGCAGTGCTGTCTTTCATAATTGAATTCAAAAGGGCACGTGAGGGAGGTTAACGGCTGAAGCACGGGGCATTGCTGCTGCTGATAAAGGTATGGGGATGAGGCCAGGCGGGAGGGGTGATTGAGTGGAGCTGGAGCAGCAGTGGGGGAATGTGTGGCAGCTCCGGCCCCAGCCGTGGGCTCACTGTGGGGATGATTTCCCGTTTGTAGGCCTCTGGGGAGATGCAGGCAAATGGCCCGTGTAACAGGTGATCTTGTTTTAGTTTATGGGGTCAAAATGTAACATGTTGGAGGAATGTGTGTGGGTGGAGGCTGCTGCTGGCTTGGTTGGGACTGTGTGTGTGTGTGTGTTGGGGGGTGTTTTGGGGTCTGGGCTCCCTGGTGCTTGTGCACGGCTAATTAAAACATCCGTGGCCCAGTGGATGCTGTCAGGACCGTGCGCCGCTCACATGCTGACCCCTGCAAGCAGACCACACAATAACACATCCCTTAATGATCAGCCTGAGGGAGAGAGGGAAAGAGGGAGAGAGGGAGGGAGGGAGGAAGGGAGGAGGGGAGGCTGCTTTTGTCGTAGCGAATCCCTGAACGCCTACACCGACCGGTGGCTGAAGTTGGACGATCCCACCCCAGACTGGTGAATCACGGTTCTGTGTGTGTCGTGATGCGAGACCCACTCTGCCTCAGACTTCCAGGTTCCCCACCATGGGCCAGATTCCTTTTGACCGTCCTAAGTCTCTGGACCCTGGTCCCCCCCCAACCCCCTTTTGTTCTTGCTCAGGCTGCCTTCCCTAAGCAGGGCCATTGGGGTTCGGACTCCCGGTGGGGCATTTGTACTCGGGAGGGATTTTTTTTAGGATGGGGGGAGTGGTGGGGTGGTGAGGTGGGGGATGGAAGCCCATGGGGGGGGGGGGGTTGCAGTGCAAATGTTGTGCTGCACAGACTGGGACTAGGATGAGTGCTTTCAGCACGGGCGACCTGCTGGCTAATTGTAAGGCTGGATTCCTGCAGAGAGCAGCCCCCAGATGGGAGGCTCAGTCCCCCCCTGCCGAGGCATTGAGAGAGCCTACACTGTTGGCCCAACATGACATACACACACACATGCACGCTCGCACACATTTCACACACACGCACACACACACACACACACACACAGACACAACAATATTCTGTGTCGTAAAAAGAGTCCTCTGTAGCAAACCTAGTTTTCTTTTCGCTCACTCAAAAACAAATAAAGGCTTTTCAGACAAGCAGTTTGGAAGGGTCAAACTATTAGACGCCCTAGCTCCCATCAAGGACGACAATACAATCAAGCCCATTCCAGACAACAGGAGTGTAGTTGTCATGAGGCGGAATGCAGCGTAAACAACCAGTTTCAGCCATGTTTATTTTTCAGATGATATTTGAGGCATCAAACTCAAAGCCCCCTAAAAAGGCTGGCAAGACTGTGTTGCGGAATGCAGACAGTGCTGAGATCTTGACTGTGGGCAGCAGTTGATGCTGGAGGCAGTACATGGAAAGCGAGTGTATTGAGAGGG
>CM050216.1:29006242-29018742 GCA_027475355.1 Coilia nasus
AACTCATTTCACCACAAGCATTTCAAACTGGTCCCAACATGCTTTGCAATTACAGTTGAATGTCCCATTATGTCAGATGAGGAGAATTATCTTCAAACCATGAACAGGACTGAGGAAGTGGAAGATGTTCAGAAACAGCCCACTCCTGACTCAGGATAAATGTTTAAAAGACACGGTCTGTGAGCCTCAGTACACTACTGTTATTTTTTATCCGAGTTATGTGTACTGTTCTGCCAGTCTGTCTGTCACTAATGGATGGATGGATGTTGGTGTTTCAGTGTTGCGAAGGTGTAACTGATTGGATAATTAATAGCCACTCTTGTTTGTTTTTTCAGCATCCATACAGTGAATACAGAATGTCAACGACCTAATCCTTTGAGGCGGCCCTCAGCTACACGCTATGTAGATTTTGAAGGACATGACTAATAACTAACACAGTTTTGCATATTTTTCTTGTAGGGCTTTATTTTTTAAAGGACGTATGTAGGTTTACACATCATCAAATGCCATTTAAACAGACATCACACATCTCTAGTAGGTTCAAAATGTCTATGGAAGAATTCAGATTACTATGCTTATTATGCTGTTTACTTAAGCTGAAATTAGGGCTGCACGATATTTGAAAAATGTGCGATATGCGGGAACATTGCCGAGTGTTGCGATGACGATATGTTTTGAGATAAATAAACAAGTATTTAAATATAGTTTTAACATCTTTCAGCTTAATCTTCGCCGCTAGGCCGTAGCCAGTGCGCAGCCTACGGGGTGGATATCAAGGGCAGTAAGACTCCATTTGATTTCCCAAACATCTTCATATGTGGAAACATGGCTTAACTGGAATAAATGGGACATCACAAGCTGTTTCACAGTAATGTCCCATTTATTCCAGTTCAGCCATGTTTATGTGTACTGTATGATACTGTATGTTACGATATCCCGATATTTTCGATATATTGTGCAGCCCTAGCTGAAATGTTTTTCAACTATTCAGAGCCTCTTAGGTCTTCTTAAGATGCCACTTAGTCTTGTGTGTGCATAAACACAAGGCTGGAGCTCTCCTTGGCTGAGTGGGATCTGCTGTAGTGCCTGTGCAGTTTCATCCTCAGCATGTTACCTTTGCATGTTTTGAGTTAAGTCCACCCAAAGCAGAAGCATGTGACCAAATGGATATTGTGACAATGCTGTAGAGTTTCTTTTAAGGGCACGGTTTACAATTGCTCGCGGCAGGGGGAAAAGCTTTTAAAGTGTCTCCAGTATGAGCTGAATAGGGTAAACAAGACAGCTGTTGCTTTGGTTTTGTTAAGCATTTGGCATATCTCTCAGTCTTTAGAGGGAACTAGTGGCTTGGTGAGGAGAGCAGAAGTGCGTGGATGAGGTCAGCACTGGTCTGTGTCTGTAAAGCCTAAACTCAAATTAGAGAGAGTAAGTAGAGATTTTTTGTTTGTGGAAAGTGTGTTACTCTATCACTGTTACAGAGAGCTGACAACTTGTTCAGGCTGAAGCACTTAATAGTCATAATTCAGAATGTTTTCTGGCAATGCCCAAGTACTGTGTGTGTGTGTGTGTGTGTGTGTGTGTGTGTGTGTGTGTGTGTGTGTCTGCACACTTTTCTCTTATTTTGATGTATTTCTCCCTTGCCAGAGATCTGATGCCTAAGACTGTGGAGGGCCAGATCACCATGGAGAAAACGCCGAGCTACTTCGTGACGCGGGAGGTTCCCGCCCGCATCCACGCCATGTCCAGTGACACCAAGCTCATTGTGGTGGTGCGTGACCCCGTCACGCGTGCCATCTCGGACTACACGCAGACGCGCTCCAAGAAGCCCGACATTCCGTCCTTTGAGAGCCTCACCTTCCGGAACCGAAGCGCAGGCCTGATCGACGCCTCGTGGAGCGCCGTGCAGATCGGCATGTACGCCCGACACCTGGAGCGCTGGCTGGCCTTCTTCCCCGCCGCCCAGCTCCTGTTCGTGAGCGGAGAGCGGCTCATCAGCGACCCGGCCGGGGAGATGGCCCGCGTCCAGGACTTCCTGGGTCTGCGGCGGGTCGTCACGGACAAGCACTTCCACTTCAACCCGGCCAAGGGCTTTCCCTGCCTTAAGAGGCCCGAGAGCAACAGCAAGCCCCACTGCCTAGGCAAGACCAAAGGGAGGACCCACCCCAACATAGACCCCAGCGTCGTGCAGAGCTTGCGGGACTTCTACAGACCCTTCAACAAGAAGTTCTACCGCATGACAGGCCATGACTTTGGCTGGGACTGAGGATCGTGTAGGTAGCTGAAATGAAGCCTGACACTGAAATGGACAGTAGGAGAGATATGAACGTTTCCAGAGATATTTGTTTTGTTTAAGAGGTTCAGAAGTCTATTTTATAATAATTTATTTGTAAGCAATTAACTCACTAAGCTGCCTATCAGTACATCTCCACGACCTTTTGTGCATTCATGTTTTGTTTTTTATTATGTTGTTAATGTTCATGAAATTCTAAAAGCCTAGTCTACAAGCTTGGTAGTAGTTTTGCACTTCCAAATGGATAGCATTGTAGAGAAAGACATCCTGGAATTGAAAGGTCCACAAATGACACAAAAGCACAATTACTGGGTGGATTCAACCAAAACATTTTATGGCTTTTTTCCTACTGAATAACAGTAATATTTGGAGGGAAAAAATGCAATGGTTGAATACCACTGTGACTCTGTTACGGGTATCTCTGAAATGTAGAGACAAATTTGTCAGTGCATTAAATCTGTCTGGCCATTTCTGATAACAAGTCAGAGGGAGGCAATTGAGTGGCTGCATAATCAAATATTACAGTGCTTCTGCTTCTCCGGCTGCCGTGCATCCTGTAGAATGCGCCTCTCTGCCAACTGAGGAGGGAAATGGCTCTGCTGGGCCTGGTCGATGGCGCTCAACGCTGACACATTGCTACTGCTCCAGGTAGATCAATAGCTAAATTGCTACTCATCCTGTCAATTAAGGTGGAGGAATCACACGGCAGTGACTTTAAGGGTCACCTCAATCCAATCAGGATCCATCAATGGATTAACCAGCCGTCGTTTATCCTAATTGTGCAAATGAACAGAGAGAGACATACAGGATGGGCCTCGCTTGTCCGGATTTTTAGTCAGTTGTGTGTAGGGACCTCTCGGGCAGGTATAAGGGCACAGTACTGGTCGAAAAGTGTCCCCAACTGGGCACCGCAGATTATGGATAAAAAATGCATTTCACTCTCATTTTTGTTTTGGCCAGAAATAAGAACACACTCAAGTTCAGACCTCAGGTTTTTTTTTCAGGAGCTTTAATTGAGCAGTCTGTAGATATCATATGCTTGGGTTGACACCGATGTCTTCATGCTGAGTGGGCTGCGTGGAGCAGCTGTCACAACAACGGAAATGAAGCCGTCGTGTGTGTTTCCAGTGCAGAAGCCACGCGGCTATGACCTTCAGTACAGATCCTTTCCGCAGTTTTCTTTTTAAAAAGCCATACCTAACACGCAGACTTTGAGGTGTTGGGTCAAAGTGGGAGGTTCTGAGTGATTCTGGTGCTGTTTAAGTATCATGTAAGTGGGAAGGCGGCCTCTTACGTTAGTCACATTTTTGGTGTTGGTGGTGTTGTTTTTGAGAACACAGGCAACACAGTGCAGCACGGATGAACAAATGAGACGTCAAAATGTGGGAAAACAAAAACAACTCTTTCTGACATGTAAAACAATACGATGTGTGTATATGTTGATATGGGAATAGCTACGACTATTTATATGTGATTTTGGATCTGTGCATCATGACCATTCTGCTTTTGCGTAAAAGGGATTCTCAGATTCTCAGTCAGCATTGCTCTCTCCTGCATTAGTAAAACATTCTGGTTGAGTTTTAGTCAACCTTAGAAATGTACAAGACATTGTTCATGTTTTCACAGAAAATGTTGTTTATTGTGGGAGAGCCTGGGAATGAATTATACATGCTAACATGAAGTCTGGGAGAAATAACCATGATTCTGCATACCAGACCAGGAACAGCATACAGTCACTCTACAGTATTTCTCCAAAATGGTGATTAAATGTATTTTTTACATAAAAGCCGTCTGTTTTTTCCTTCGGTCCAGCATCGAGCTATATGGTGGGGTTTTAAACAATCACCACATTGTCTTTTCCCATACAGAAATCCAGCTAAGCGATAGCATTTCCCCTCACTATTTCAAGCTTACACCACTTTTGCTAAAAAAGAAAAGAAAAAGAAAAGCATTTCACAGTCTGAGTAGAGAAATTGGTCCCACAGCATCCCTGTGCTATTGCGCATACCAGTGGGATCAGAAGTGGCGCAGAGGCTAAGCCCAGAGGACAGGAGGCATGTGGCGGTTGCCCATCGCAGGCTGAAAAACATTCTAATGAGATGTGCTGAAGATGCAGGGTCTTACTTACCGACTGTTATCATGTGGCTGCGATCACCATGACAACACTGCCACTGTCATCATGATCAAGGGAAATGGCAGGCTGCAGGTGAGTCTCCTCTTGTCGTTCAGCAGGGATGAGCCATAGTGTGTGTGTGTGTGTGTCTGTGTGTGTGTGTGTGTGTGTCTGTGTGTGCTGCAGGTAGTTAAGAGTGGCTTCAGACAGGCATTAGAGAAAAACTGGGTTGAAAACTTACTGTAGGAAAATATGTGTTTCTGGTGTCTTTTGTTGATGCATGTACTGTATGTGTGAAACAATGGGGAGGGGGGATATTTTTTATTGTTGGCGTGTGGAAAATGTAAATATTGTGTCATATCTGTCCTGTGCTCATATGTGCAGACCTAAGTAGTCTTTTCCACGTGGGTATTACATGAGGTTAATGCAGCCATTGTGCACCAGTTGCATCACACTTTGTGTGCGTGCTCATGAAAGCTTTAATGACGCTGCATGCATTGACAGGCCAGTAATTGCATGTTTCTTAAAGTGGAACATAATCAGCACTCCAAACAAGATGTGGCAATTCCGCTCTGAAATGATTCCATCCATCCATCAGTCATTCACATTCATTTATTTATTATTTTATTGTTCACAAATTGCCACTCCCCACCCCTTAACTTCTCTGCCAGTAATAACCTTCTCTTTCAGTCGCCTTCTTTCTCTCACTCCCTCTCTTTCTCTTTTTCTTCCCTGTCTCTCTCTCTTCACCTCTGTCTCTCTTCATCTTGCCATCATACCTCAGCTCATGCCCTCCCCTCCTGTCTTGTGGGTTACAGGCTCACAGCCAGCGAGTTCAGGAAGCACCCCCTTAGCAATTACCGGCAGACTTGAAGGGAGACTCTAATTGTGACGCTCCCAGCTGGGAGATTGTTGTTTGCTCAAATACCCTCAGGCTGTTGTGTGCGAGGCTGCTGTTGTTTGAAGGGCTTCAGAGAGTACCGAACACACACACACACACACACACACACACACACACACACACACACACACACACACACACACACACCTGGTGGCCTGGAAAAAAATCACTGAACGAACCAGCTTCCCACAGTCTTCAAAGTTTCCCCACACAACCCCATAAATAAATAAATATGTTTATTCATAATTGTCAGAAGGATGTGGTTATAAACTGTGCATCGTTTGTGAAAAACTGGATGGGGGTCCAAAATTTGCATTTGCTCATTGACACCAACCACACTGAATCACAACCGATGGAGGACTTATGGAGTCACTGGCTTACCAATGGCAGGGATACTGTAAGCCACTTTAAGAAAGTAAACCCCAAAGAGGCCATGTGTCCTAACAGAGATTAGAGAGCCATCACAGAGCCTACCACCTGCTAGACAGAGAGATAGAGAGAGAGAGAGAGAGAGAGAGAGAGATGGGAGGGAGCTCGTGGAGATCGTGTCGAGTGTGTTAAAATCCAGTTCAGCGAGGTTAATGCTCCTTTGAAACACGTGTGAAATAGTCTGTAAATATGTTAAGTCTGCCAAAGCCATGGATTACATCTACAGTTTAGAGTCTATCTCTAACTTATCTTCTCTTTTTTCCATGAATATTTTTTGCAATGGTAAAGCAGTAAGGGTTTTAAACACCATGTCCTCAATGCAAATACATGAAGAGTACATGCTAAAATATTTCACATTTGTACCTTGTGCAAAATTCGGAACAATCCACATTATACATTTCTTTCTTACAAATATATAAACCATTATATTTACAAATATATATATTTAACAATTTATTTTACAAACCACTTCTACTACTGCCACAAGCCCTATCATTTAACAGACCTGTAATGTACATTAACTAGCCACTCTAGTATTGTCTGTGTCCTCATACTGCATGGTAATCCCAGTCTGTGAGGCATGGCGAACACTAATCTGAACCGCGGGAGGGTGTTGTCTCATTTGTGCTGACAGGACTAATCTGCGGCTGTAATCCCAGCTCCAGCAGACACACAGCCCTGTGAAGCGCTGTCTGCTCCCTGCTGAACTGCAGATGAAGGCTCACTTGGAGCACAGGCGAAGTGGAGGAAAGGGACGGCCAGGAGGAGATTTGGTAGCCCTTTGCAATAACAACTTTTGTTAACTCTTACTTACCGCTTTGTCGATCGTTTGGTAACCATTGCTTTTACACTACTTCTCATCAGTAAATCACATATAAACGTATACCTACAAAATGTTAAAGCAGAGAGAGAAGATGATAGACAGACAGCAAGGCAGCAGGCTGAGACAGGTAGCAGATAGCATAAAGGCAAACAGTCAGACATACAAACAGATAGCCAACTGACATCCAGACAGATGTGTGTCAATATGTTTATAAATAATTTACTGATGAGAAATAGTGCAAAAGCAACGGTTACCAAATGATGAAGAAAGTGTTAAGTAAGCGTTAACAAATGCAAACTAAATGCTTATTAGGAAGTAGTTACTATATATATTATATATAAGTACTGCCGATTTTTCAAATGAGCAGCAGCAAGCAGCAAGCAGCAGTACTTACTCTCTCCCACTAGACTGCATAATGTCATGCCTTGTCGTTTAACAGCTCTGAGAGTAAAAAAAAAAAGAAAAATGTTTTTTTTTTTTCTTTTTTGTCAAGGACAGGCAGTTGTCTCAACTGCTTCGGAGGAGTAAAACCATATGGCTGAAAGCACGGGTGAGGAAGGCACATATTTTGTCCTAAGATTTCACCAGGGGAATTCATGACAAGCTCAAATATGCAGCACGGATGTCTCTCCATAACTCTGACTAGGATCTGCTTTGTGCAAGCCTCGAATTGACCCCACCTCTCCTGCAGCTGGGCCCATAGCATCTCTGGGTCTATCAGCGTCTATTGATCGACTGTCTCTACGTTTTCGATGGGGTGTTGGTCAGTTTCCCCATGAGAGAATCACTGTTGAAATGAACATGTTTTAAGAAATGAATGTAGCAATAACTACTGTGATGTTTACAGACATCTGCATGCACACAGAGGCACGCAGGCACACACACAAACACACACACGCACACGCACACACACACACACACACACACACACACACACACACACACACACACACACACACACACAGACTGGCCGAAAGTTAAGACACAGCTTGCCAGATAAATCCCTTTTGTTCTGTTTTAGCTTTCAGTCCCATGGCACACTATCCAAAGCAGACGATTCTTAACACAAGCCATGCCAGGCCTGTGGGCTCTGGGCTTAGCCAAATACGATTAGTGGACCTTACATATGGTTGTCAAGTGGTCCCTTAATCCAGGTTGGGGAGTACTTCCGATGTTGTTATTTTTATGTGTTTGGGGTGGTGAATTTCCAAATGTCTGGTTGTGTAAGCCAGTACAGATGCTATACGTATGACAAACAGATTGCCTTAAATGAGTCCTGGCTGAGACAGAGCTGTTTACCATGAGGGCTAAGGCAGGGGCCCACATCTGGATAATTCACATGTAATACACAGCCCAGACAGAGACGCAGATCAACTCCACACTTGCCATGCTGGAGGGAGGGAGGTTAGTCGGGAGGGACATTTTTCTCATTACGACTTCACACGGAAGTCACGAGACTGGGTCGACTTCCAGACCATCCTGCCTTATGCGCTGTCCATATGAACAGCAGTGCCGCTGTCTGCAATTTTCCTGGGGCCTGTGTTGGTAGATGCAATCTCCAAATGAGGTTCCGTCCCAGACAACAAAAGATGTTCTTTTTAGTGGTGAATTATGGCCAGATTTGTTTTTCTGACATCATTTAAATGTTGATTCAATCACATTTTGCCATCAGGGATGTGTACTGCTCTCATCACTCGTTGCTTTTTCTGGTTTGTAACAGTATATTGAAAATAATGATAAATGTGAAGCGAATTGCATGTTCCCATTGATTTGTACACTGATTATTGATTCATAAATGTGTATGTAAGAGAGCCTATTTTTAATCTGCACTAATAACCTTGAGTGAAGGCTGCGTCCTCACAGCATCCCTGCCCAGACATTCCAGAAGGCTCCAAATCAGGCTAAGTGACATTGGCCGAGGTCAAGAGTGTTCAGACCCTGTTCATCCCCCTCCTATCCTGTCTCAGACATCCGACGCAGCCCCCTAGACCTACACCCCCTTATCCTCCTTTCCCTTTGGTGGGTCGAAAGCTGCCCCCCCCCCCCCCCCCCCCACTTCAACTCACCCCCTGCCCCCTTGTATCCATTAACTAATATCGCCCTTGTAAACGGAGTGGGGGATGATTTTGCTGCCTTCCCACCCTGCCACCCTTGTCCCATCTCATCCCCCAGAAGATTACAGTATGACCCCTCTGTCGTCTGGCCGTGTCGCCCACACAGTCTGCTCCTGTCACCTTGGCCATGCGGGCGACCAGTGGAGGTCTTATCCACCCCCACCACCAAACCAGCAAACCGACCCCTTTGACTGTAAAGGCCTTTGGTCCTTTCCAGTATCTCAGGTCCTGTCTCGTAGGCACTTGCGAATACTGGTATGGCTCTCTCAGATAAGGAGGAGGGCTGAGATGTTCTGCTTTATCTTTAATGCTCATCTCCACAAATAGGAACTGTACCACTGCCCGTCTCTGACACAAGGGCCACCACAAAAATATAATCCTCCGATATCTTATGATTTCATGTCTTTTATGCCTGGGGAGCTTAGCTTTTTACAGGGTTAGATCAGGCCTTTGATGTAATCCAGAGCACCCGCAACAGAGATATCACACTCAAATTGCAATGGTCAATAAGCAGGGACAGGGAGGATAGTTTATTTCTGCACGCACCCCACTGGAACGCTGAACACACAGATCATTTTCCTGCTTTCAGGCACTTAATCTGATTTTGCAATTAATTGGTTTGTTAAAGTTGTACTCAAGGGATTACATAGGAATTTGTGGCAACAATTCAGCCTTTATTTATTTATTTATTTATTTATTTATTTATGTACAGCTCCTCTGTGCTCTATTGTGGGATTCTGTTTATCTCACATCCCAGTCAAGAGCTTGCAGTGCATCTCTCTGAGATTCTCTCCCTTTGAGTTCCAGATTTCACATTTCACGAAATGCTGACAGTCTCAGTCCTTGGTCTGTGCGGAACATCCGAGGACAGCACTGAATGTTATCTCCCTCCCTTGCTGTTGCTTTGTGGGTTTGTGTGGACCTTTAGGGTAACAACAACTCCACTATCTCACAGGAGATGAAGGATTTGTATAGAAAGCCAGCAGCTTGCTACTTGAGATCTGTGCCACAGCATTTTTGTTCACAAAGCTCAGTTCCATGTGCAAAGAGTTTTTATTATGTGTGTATTATGGCCATCTATAACCAATTCATCCTTTGAGTATTACTGCCATCCGACAGGCGCTTCAGGACACAGCGCACCCAGACTACGAGACTCAAGAACAGTTTCTACCCCACCCGCCATCAGACTCTTGAACTCCATGCGACACCTGCTCCCCCCCACCTCAGGTCTTGCTGCTCCCACTTACGGATTCCCTTAGCACCCACCTTGTTCACCCCCCCTACGTGTGTGTATGTGTGTGAGTGTGTATGTATGTGGGTGTGTGAGAGCATGTCTGGAATGACTTCATTAATGCACACCCATCCCCCTGTGCTCCACTGTCCATCATATTTCTATTACTGCACTGACTCTGAATCCCTAAATACTTCATTCCCTGCTGCCAGGGACTATACTGGACCCTGTGCAATGTGACTCCATTGTGCAATTACTTGGGCTCTGTGCTATCTGACTCTGTCATGCACTCCACTTTTGCTGCTAGCATATGCTGCACATTATTTATTTATCCATGGCTTGGTAGTGTAAATGTACATATTGTTTTTCATATTGGTTTTAATATTGTTTTATAGTTTTACTTGTATATATTGCTGAAAATTGAACCTATATTTTCAACTCTACCCAGCCATTCTTTATCTACTTCAATTCTATTCTTATATACTGTATCTTTTATGCATCTGTTGTTGGCTGCTCTAAACGACATCTCACTATACAAAGTATGAAGTATAAAGACTTCTACTCTACTCTAGAAGTTAAGGAGTGGCAGAGAATGGGTTAAAACAGCACCACACGCAATCTGGTAAGTGTGATGTTAGTGCATTGCTGGAAATAGCCCATGGTGGTGTTTTTTAATGTGAAATTACCTCCGGCTTCTACACTTCCTTGTTCCTCTTCACACGTCTCTCTGCCTCGCAGCTCACAGCATTCATATTTTTATCAGCCATTTCAGGGTGAGCCCACACACACTCTATTCTCCATGCAAAATGGCTTTTTTTCATTCTCTCTTTTGGACGGATCTTAATGAGCTCCCATTTATTTCAGTATGTGCCTCAGCCTCTCTCTTTCACTCCCTCACCCCTCTCCTACCCACCCCCACCCCCCTGCTCTAATGTTCGCCCTGTCAAACGGTCGTGAACACGAGGACCCTGATTCGTCGCAGGCTCTCTGCAGAGTTCTGTGCGTTTCCATGGTTTTTCCATGCGCACGTCTGTCACTCTGGCTGGTCGAGACAACGCGAGCCTTGCTCTGGCTTTGATCCTGTGGGTGGGACCTCCGCTTACTTGCATTGTCATACACCACGGGCATGTCTGGGAGAGTGAGGTGCTCTGGCTGTTCTTTATGCACAGACCACAAAAATAACAACTCCTTCACCATGTGATATTTCTGTACCGAAGTCCAGGTATGTAATGCCTGGGAATGCATTGTAATATTTCCGATTGCTGTGCCAGATGGTAAGTACTTTTCAAGAGGGTTTTCAGAGGGTTTGGGTTGAGACTGGGGCAGGCTTCAGTCAGCTCTTCTGTAATCTGGTAGTATGCACAACTGAACTGCACATATGGGCACCTGCAAGGAGGGGTGTAGCCAAGAAGGAGGGGGGGGGGATTTGGGATTATCCCAAGGGCCCAGCATGGGCAGGGGGGCCTTAGCAGACACTATTAATAAAAGTGTTTATGTGTGGGGGCCAAAAATTGTACTGTCATAGAGTCCGAAATTTCTGGCTACACCCTGCCTGCTATCTTTGTGTCCCTATTCCAGGGACCGCATCCAAGACTGCAGTGGTTATCCTGCAGTTGCTTAAACAACAGGGCCTCACCAACACGGACTCATCTGAAGCCACTTGTGCACACTTGCACTGTCAGGATGGCGATGGATCCGTGGAGGAATGTATCCACCGTTCGGCTAACGCAGCTGCTCCCAGATGCACTTCATGTTTGTCCTGTCTTCTGATTTTCTCTGTTGGTTCTCATCACAGAGTACCTCTCCTTCCTCCATTTGTGTTTGTCATTCTCCTTCTTTCTCTGTTTCTCTCACTGTTTCTCTCACCATCTCTCTCTCTCTCTCTCTCTCTCTCTCTCATTCTCTCTCTACCCCTCCCTCTCTCTCTCTCTCTCTCTCTCTTTCTCCCTCTCTCTCTTTTTTTGCTCAGTCTCTCTCATTCCTCACAACAAAGGAGTCAGTAAACAACACACAAAGGGGGGTGTTGAGTTGTGCGCAGATGAGGCCTGGGGATATTTTGATACAGTTGATCCTATCAGGACCCAAAGACAAACAGGAACAGAGGTTTTAGCTCAACCTCTCCTGTCTCTGGGTAATTTCTTTTCTGTGTCATGAAGCACAGACATTGTCTTTGATGCCAGTAACAATGCCTGATGTCTCTAAGAGGAATAAGAGGTGCTTCTTTTTTATGAAAAAAATGTCTCTGCCTTCTGAAAGGTAAGGAAAGACAAGCGTGTTTTGATCTTCTGGGATGAGTTGTGTCATTCTTTTTTTTGCAGATTATTTGCCTTACAGCGCGTGGGATTTCTGAAATATTGAGCTCGTGTTTTTGCAAGCATGTAAACAAACACTGTAGAACCATGAAGGCTTTAGTGTTATTGTTAATATCAGGATAAAAAAAAGCAATGCTTGACATGCATTTCCGCTTACATCTTAAGCATTTTCCTTGACGCATATAAAAAGACTAGTCTAGCACTGTTTATCTGGCGATTTCTCTGTGACTTATTTCTAGCACCTGGGTGTCACAGTTGTCTCAAACAAACAGTTACCAAAACATGCAGGC
>CM050216.1:29026242-29056242 GCA_027475355.1 Coilia nasus
ACACATTTCTTTATACATCTGCTTATGGATATGTAATAGCCCTTATCCAACAGCATTATGGGTACATGTGCACATGCACAGTATTATAGCATTCTCTGCATGGGGTCATTTATGTGACCCCAT
The DNA here is from genome assembly GCA_027475355.1 of Coilia nasus. Classification (NCBI taxonomy): domain Eukaryota; kingdom Metazoa; phylum Chordata; class Actinopteri; order Clupeiformes; family Engraulidae; genus Coilia; species Coilia nasus. Next base: position 29,026,366 of record CM050216.1, read on the forward strand.
TGTCAGTGTGTGCATGTGCACAGATGAGGTGAGGCATGCGCTGACCTTTGCCCTTGTGTTCCCAGCTCCTCAGGACGGCCGTGATGACATGAGTGAGCCAGCCTAAGAACGGGAAGTGGGACGGCAGATAAGCAGAGGTCACCCTCCTGACCCCTGCCTCTCTGCGACACCCCGACTGTCCTCCCGCTCACACTGCCTGGCCAGGGTGATCCGTCCTTGTCTCCCCCTCTCCAGCGCTGAGCCACGATGGCTCTCCAGGATTTGGAGCTCTTTTTATAGCCAGAGGGGGAAAAATGGGGAGATTATAGGCTCTGGAAATAATAATGGTGAATAACTACAAAGTATTACATGAAACAAACAACCAAATGCAATATTGGACATATATAAATAAATAAAAATGCAGATTTTGGTTCAAGGGATACTCTGGTGTAAAATGAAAATGGGTATATTAAAACATGATAACGAGTTGGTGTGTTTGCTGAGGAGCAAAACTACACTAGCTTGTTGCTTTTCGAACTTCACTATTTTTACGATTTTGGTCAAAAAGGCTAACAATTATTATTATTATAACATTTATATTATATTATTATATTATTATAACAATTATATTATTATTATTATGTCCTCCTTTTGTGAGTCGCTTTGGATAAAAGCGTCTGCTAAGTGTAATGTAATGTAACAATGCTAGTGCTAGGGGCATATAGTAAGCTTGAAGACATCACTATTTCCAAACCATTAAAGTACCTTCACACTTCTTTGGTAGTATAACAAGGGCCCCGCCATTCAAAATAAGGCATTGAGAACTTTGTAAGTGTACAAATTGTCTTTCTCTCTCCATTTCCGGGAGTATGTTCTGTAAATAAAATGGCTACTGCACAGATTCAATTAAAAGAGAAAACAGACGTGCTATTTTGCTTGTGGCCTACTTTCACAAACACATACGCTTGTCTCTTGTGAAACTCGTCAGAGTGTGTGTGGCAGCAAAGCACAAAACAGCTCTCACTCCTCAGCGGCACCCAGCAAACAAAGCCAGCCGACGACAACAACAACAAAAACACTGTCTGACATGAGATCAGCGCTTTGCAAACCCCTGTTATAACAACAACATTGCCTTTTTTTGTTGCAAAGAGTTTACACCAGCAGGTCAAACACCCCATGATAGAAAAGACATCTACATGTTTTATGCCTTACCTTAGTGTTAGAATGCTGCTGGATAGCTTTAAGAAAAGATAATCTGAGGACAGTAAAAGAGAGAGAGAGAGAGAGAGAGAGAGAGAGAGAGAGAGAGAGAGAGAGAACATCTGCATAGTACACAGCATTGTAATTAATCAAATCTGCTGTTGTGTGTTTGAGTGTGTGTGTGTGTGTGTGTGTGTGTGTGTGTGTGTGTGTGTGTGTGTGTGTGTGTGTTTGACTGCACTTTTGTGTGTGTGTGCGTGTGTGTGTGTGCTTGTGTGTATGTGTATTTGAGAGTGAGTGCACTTTTGTGTGTGAGCGCGTGCGGTTGTGTGTGTATGGGTGTGTTACCACAGACAGCTGGATCCAGTGGGTGCAGCTTCTCTCTTCTGAGGGAGTTACAGCAGCCGGACACGGATCAAGGCTGGTGACATCCATCAGTTAGGATTAGAAACCTGTGTGCTTGCGAACAGCACGGTGAGCCAAACGTTTGACAGAGGAGGACAGAGACAGCCCAAGGAAGGGATAAAGGGATTCGGCCTGCCATTTTCCCATGATTCTAGAAGACTGCCGAAAAAAAGCTGTGCTCTCATTCCCCGGTTTGGCCATGACCCTTTCCCAAAAGACACATAATACTGTCTGAACGGAGCCGGCTTTTTCCTCCGCACCGCTCTTTCTCTTTCTTTGTCTCGGAGATTTCTCTGTTTTCTCAATGTACTGAAGTTAACCTGCCTGTCTTTCTCTGACTTTCTTTGAGGCGTATATAAATGCGTCACAGAAACTTAACAGTGTCGTTTTAATGGCTGAATCTTTCTTCGTAGGGTAAACACATTTAGGTTGGCATGTGTCCACACAGGTGCAATATACTGTATGTTTTATGTGCGGAGCAATGCTAAGCTGCCCAAGCACGCCTAAGGCTTTCTCAAGTATTCCAGGAGAAAAAAAGAAAGCAAAGGATAGAGGAAAAAAAAAACACTGAACCACAGCCCTCCACTTTACTCTCACTTCTTCTCCTGCCATCATCATTTCTGTCCTGGTCCTCGAGACAGCCACTCCAGCTGTCTACAGATGAACAGGGAGTGACCAATGAGGAGAAAGGTCAAAGTTCAGCTGAGCCATTAGTAGACACTTACTCACTTGGTGACACTGATGGCCATTGAGGAGAAATAAAGCTTTTTTGGGGAGCCTTAAAAACCAACTTTTAGTGTGGGGAAGAGAAAGTGTCAAGAATGCAGAACTAACTAAATCACCTCGGCTCTATTCAAGACGAGGCCTCGTCTCGCTGCTTTCTATATTCCATCTGCACTTTTTGTGCGTGGGCGGAAAGCTGCTTCAGCAACAGGTTCGTTTTTGCGCTTTGGATTTGTGCCAAAATTGTTACAAATAATAAACCAAGGTTCTATTGATATCCCGCGTTGACACTGCACAGGTTATGAACTTTGCGAGCACACTGAAGATGAAACCATGCATTCACACATCTGTACTGGTATCAGTCCTTGTTGTTGTTGCTGCACTGTCAGCGTAGCATGAAATCCTCCCATGCAAAGAGCAGTGAAAGCAAAAGCATGAAACGGCATGACTGACAGCACACACACATACAGACAGACACACACACACAAAAACACACACACACACACACACACACACACACACACACACACACACACACACACACAGACAAACCAGCATCCGCACACAGTCACACACACACATGTACCGACACACATACACATAGATGCACACACACACACACAGGCAAACCAACATCCACACACAGTCACACACATACACATACGCCAACACACACACACACACACACACACACACACACACACAAACCAGCATCCACACACAGTCACACACACACATGTACAGACACACATACACATAGATGCCCACACACACACAGGCAAACCAACATTCACACACACACACATACACCGACACACACACACACAAACCAGCATCCACACACAGTCACACACACACACACACATACAGACACACATACACATAGATGCACACACACACACACAGGCAAACCAACATCCACACACAGTCAAACACACACATACGCCGACACACACACACACACACACACAAACACAACCAAGACCAATGCTGCAAATGAAATTGTGTCCGGGAAGCAAACAACTGCTGGAATTCCTTAACACTCCTCTCCCTCTCCATTCCTGCTGGTGTCGGTGCTCTGGGCGAGACATGTTGAGTGCGTGCCCGCTCAGGGCTGGGGTAGATGGGGAGGGTGGGGAGGGTGAGGTGGGTGGGGTGGTTGGTCAGGAGAAACTGAGGCGCGCACCGAGGTGAATCATGTTCTTTTTGCTTTTTGTTTGCAAGAAGAAAGCTGTGATTAAGTGTTGACGTGTTTTCTCTTTGGTTAACCGCAAGACACACATGCCCACATACACGTGCATGTACACACACACACACATACACACACGCACACACACACACACACACACACACACACACACACACACACACACACACACACACACACACACACACACACACTCACAGGTTTACGTAATGCGCCTTTTTGTGTGGGCTGTTTGAGTTGTTTAGGTCTGGCATAAGATGAGTGTTGACTTGACCTGGGAGAAATTAGGGTTTTTTTAGAGTTTAATGGGCAATAGCCTCAAATGAGGCCATGTTGACATTCACTGCGTGGCAGAGGAGTGCTGGCCTAATTTGTGTTTCCAGACACGAACCTCGCCCTTTCTGAGGAACACCACTTCGATTTATACACACACACACGTACATGTGCGCACACACACAAACACAACACTATCTCTCCCACACACATACACACAGTCTCTCTCCCTCTCCCCCCCCCCCCTCTCTCTCTTCCTCTCTTTCTCTCTCTCACACACAAACACACACATACATGCAGTCAAAAGAAGTGCATCTGCAGAACATGGGTGACAAATAGCCCTAGTGTGCGCGGCAGACTGTGGAGGCCCCTCCCTACCCTGGACAGACAGTGACCTGTAACTGGCATTGGCAATGTGGTCCTTTAACTCACCACAGCAGAGCAGAGCAGAGCAGAGCAGAGGGACCTGACATGACAGGAATTTCCCAATTAAGCCGCCGTTTCATCTTCCCTTCACACTTCCTGCGGTTCTTCAAGCATCAGTGGCTCCCCCTTGCTCATTCTACAGCCCCACCCCCCTTCAAAACTCCACCAGGGAAATGCCTGTAATGGGCTTATGTCTGGTGTAGCTGAGGGTAGTTGGAGGGACAGTGGAGTGGGGTGGGGTGGGGTGGTGTGGAGATGGGGGGTGTGGGGGGTCGGTTGGGGTTGGTTGCATCGCCTCTCTCTAACATCTCCACATGAATGTGGACTTCCCCCTCCGCTGCAGCCAATCGGCACGCAGATCTGATTCATTACCGACACGGATTTGCCCACATCCACCTAACCCATCAGTAATGAGGTGTCACTGTCACGGGCAACGCAGTGGGGTTACATCATGCAGCCGGCACTCTCGCTAGCTGGGTGGGCGCTCCAGGCATTGCCCATACCTCCGTTGGCTCTGACACAGTAGCAGCAGCAGTGGGCAGGCAGGAAAGGCAAGGCAAGGCAAGGCAGGGCAAGGCAAGGCAGGTCGTCGAACACGGAGGCGGCCATTAGCTTGGAGCTGGGGAGGACCGGAGCGGAGGGGTGTCAATACCGGCGTGGAGGAGGCTGTGTGGAGGCAGGCGGCGCAGAGACAGGGGATAAAAAGCTGCCCAATTAACATGTCAGTGGTGTGCATACATTCGTGTGCTGTTTCCACCCTTGGGCATTCCCTGCATGGCTGGCCTCGTGCAGGAACACATGTTTTTACACACATGCGCATGCACACAGGCACACAGACACACACAAATGCATGCATGTACACACATACATACAGTACACACTCACACACACACAAACCGACATCCACACACAGTGACACATGTGTGTGCGCCAACACACATACACTCATACAGACACACATACACACATACACACAGACACAGACACAGACAGGCACACACACACAGATACACACACACACACACACATGCATGCATGTACAAATACACACACACACACACAAACCAACATCCACACAGTCACACACATGTACGCGCTGACACACACACACATACAGGTACACACACATACAGACAGACACACAGACACACAGACACACAGACACAGACACAGACAGGCACACACACACAGATACACACACACACACATGCATGCATATACAAACACACACACACACACACAAACCAACATCCACACAGTCACACACATGTACGCGCTGACACACACACATACAGGTACACACACACACAGACAGACACACACACACACACACACACACACACACACACACACACACATCTGTAAATCACTTCTCACATCCCCATCCTCCCTTTTCCTCTCTCCCTCTTTGTGTCTGTCTGTCTGTCTGTCTGTCTCTTTCTCTTGCATTCAGACACAGTCAGGCATCACTGAAAAACAGCAGGAAGAAAGCGTCACATGTACTTAAAGAGCATGACCGAACCTGCTGATCCTTCCCAGTGAACATGGTCCTTTGGTGGGACGTGCTTCCCACCGGTCACCTTTGCTTGTGATGGTTCCCACCAACAGAGAGCCAGGCTCGCTGGGTTAACTAAAACAGGTTTATCAGTTAACCACCATTGTAGCATTACCCCTGGCTGAGAAAGACAAAAAAAAAAAAATTAAACTCTGTTGATCAACAATTGACACTGACAACCGATAATGACTGCATTACTGATCACAAGTTTATTCATCTTCTCATACATATCTGATTTCTCCTCTGACATTTCCATGCCCTATAGGCTGAAATAGTAAATGGAACACCTTTATCCACTTCTTGTTGTTGTCACAGAGGAGCCAGAGCAGTAAATATGTGCGTATGCGGGACAGGGTGGGTGGATGGGTAGACAGAGGGTCTCGTAGTCGAGATCTAATCTGAGCGCTGTGCAAACATTTTACCTCAAAGGTAATGGCTCAGATATAGGGTGATAGACAGTGGAAAAACACACAGAGGGGAAATGGTTGGGGAGTACGGGAGAGAGACAAAGAAAGAAAGAGAGATAGAGAGATGATAATCTCATAATACTGAAAATAAAACCCCTCTGGACCAGGCTATTAATGTTACAACACTATTTCCTCTGCAGTGTTGCAGTGGTTTAACAGTAATGCTGCAGATACAGCACCACTGTGAGTATTTCTTTCTCTGTGTGTGTATGTGTATGTGCGTGTGTGTGTGTGTGTGTATGTGTATGTGAAACAGATAGATAGATAGATAGATAGATAGATAGATAGATAGATAGATAGATAGATAGATAGATAGATAGATAGATAGATAGATAGATAGATAGATAGATAGATAGATAGATAGATAGATAGATAGATAGATAGATAGATAGATAGATAGATAGATAGATAGATAGATATTCTCTATATTTATATAGAAATATAAATAAATATAAAGCGAGCAGTGCAATTTGCAGTATGACTTAAATGTTGCTGTATGGCCACTGTCTTGTTAAGGTGAGGCAGAGAGCCTCCAGCCCTCTCCCCTCCTCACCCTCTCGTAGGGGTGGATGATCAGTGGCTGCAGCCTCCTGATGAGTTCTCGCTCAATTGACTGATGCATCACAGCCAGGGCGGCCATTAGAGAGTTCATCAGTCAGGCTACAGGGGCTGCCTGTTTGCCCTGGCTGTAATGCTATCCCCATTTGTCCACTATTTGAATACCCAGTTCACCAGGGCTCTGGTCATTAGTCACAAGGAGAGGGTGACAAACAAACCAATCTCCTCAGACACTCAGAGGAGCCCAAACACCCCCATGAGTGCACACTATCTCACACAAGTATGCCTACAAACACACACACACACATACACACACACACACAAACACACACACACAGATAAGCGCACATCCTGGCACACATACGCATACAGACACACAGACACAGTCACACAATCTCACATAATCCCACACAAGTGCACATAAGCACCAAATCTTACATATGTACACGCACACACACACACACACACACAGACACACACACACATGCACACACACACACACACACACACACACACACACACACACACACACACATGCACACACACAAACACCTCTACCCATCCCTAGTCAGTGCAACCTCCAAGCAAACCCCACTAAGACCTGTCGCCAGTAAAGGGCTTGGACTAGGTCAGCGGGGTTAAACCAACCTATCCAGACACATGTGACCCCTCACTGGCCTACAGTAGTTCCTCTTCATTTAATCAGGGGAAGTGCGGCTGAGGACAGAGATTGGGGGGGGGGGGGGCAGTCTGTGTGTGTGTGTTTGTATGTGTGGAGGGGAGGGGGGAAGGGGTGGCTAGCGTACACTTGGGCCTTCTGCTCAGGGGCTGGTGACGGATGGCCGCCGTCACATTTCACCCCATTACCTGGGCTGAACCCGACTCCGCCACTGCTGTCGAGTCTTGGTACCGCTCTCCGAGGCCCTCTGAGGTGACAGACTGACAAATGTGTCCCAGTGCCATTAGGAGGCCCCTGCAGGGGAGCGGAGCAGAGGAGAGGAGAGCACAGCAGAGGAGAGGAGGCATTAGCGCCAGTTAGACCAGTGACACAGGAGCTCAGGGACAAATGAGCTCTGTTCGCCTGGGTGAGATGGAAGCACAGGCAGGCAAGTAACAACACTTGTACTGCATTCCATTTGCAGTTGGAGCTCAGATTCCGAGTAGTTGTGTGCGTTCAAAAGCAGGAAATAACACCATGCACCCCCCCAAGTCTCGGACGTTTACCCTAAAAATTAGAGAACCACAGAGGATCCCCGAGTTCACAATCCAAGATGGCGGCGCAGTTCAAGCACGTTGAGTCAATGCTACGATATTTTCCATTCATACATTTGTCATGATGTTTGGTGTTGTCATCAGCCTTGCACATAATCAGTGTTGTTTTAGTAAATATTGCGTACTATTACGGTCACATTATTTGTGAAATACAACATTATGTCCGTTATCAAGTGTCAAGTGCCTATTGCAAATGTAAAGCATCCAACCTGTTTTTTGTTGTGTTTTTAGCGCCCCCTGCATTAGTGTAACACACACACTGACTCCAGTGACATGGTTAACAAGGTCACACTGATTCAGGAGAAGCCTCTATTATGAGCCATTAATATGCAAAGGTTTTTTTAAACTTTAACTGCTGCCTTTAGCCTAGCAATACATTTTTTAATTTCCTCTAACGCACCAAGATCTAGCAGTAAACACAGCCTCTGTTGAGATCAGAGAAGGCCCCTGTTGCTTCTGCGGGCTTTGGCTTAAGGCTTTAACTTGAACTCCAAGCTGCAGGGCAAAATGAGAGACACCAACTTCTCTAATTAAAGGCAAAGAAAAGGGGGCCGTGTCCCATCGGGCAGTTTGGGTATTCTCCACAGGGCCCACATGTGAAGATGCCACGGAGGTGAAAAAGGGAAAACGAGTGAGCGGCTGTAAAGTAGATGTTTACCACGATGTGGCGAGGGAAAGATTCCTCAAATAAGTCAGGACAGTAACTCGCACAGAAGCAGCGTCACCGAAGCCCCCATGAGTAAGCTAAATGGAAGTGTGAAAGTTGACAAGAATAAAAGGTTGAAATTCACACCATGTATTTTTATACAAATCCAGAAGGGAAAGAACTTATAAACGCTCTAATAATGCACCAGACTTACATCCAGAGGGATAATATATATATATATATATATATATATATATATATATATATATATATATATATATATATATATATATATATATATATATATATATATATTATGATATAACAATATAAATATTCCAATATAATATTATAATTAGTGATATAACTTATATTATTATTATTAATATTATTATTATATTATTATGTATTTTATAACTGTCGATTCTATTCCCTCTGGATGTAAGTCTGGCACCCACGCTGCTTCAGCAGCCTTCTGCTCAAACTCGTAAACAACTAAAGATAGAGCAGCTCAGAAGTTTGACGGAGAGCCACTAATGTGTCGGGAGAGGTCTCTCCCTTCCAATTTACGCAGTGGAAGAGAGCTGCCAAGCTGCAGTCACACCCACAGCTAGCCTTGATGTGCAGAGGGCTTTACACAGCGTTTTCGTGACTCATAAAGTCATTTTTCTTTTTACAAGCCATACGGGTTCACAAAAAAAAATCCCCAGAATCATTGAGTGCGACTAGAAGCCAGTGGAAGGCTTTGTGCTGCGTATGACCTGGGCTTTTCTTCAGGAGTGAACTTGGAGACAGATGGGGTCAGAGGCTGAAAGGAAAAAAGAGAGACCAAGTGGGCAGAAAGAGAATCTCGGAGTGTTTTCAAAAGGCCCAGTCTTTTTAACTCGGCACATAATCAAGTTCAAATGCATTCATACTCTTGCAGGCCAGTCGCCCGTGTTTTTGTGTCCGTGTCCACTCCCTCATGCATGTGTGTGTGTGTGTGTGTGTGTGTGCCCCTTTCCATGGGGTAGGAATAAAAACGTCACCTAGTACCAAAAGAGAGCCAAGCCCCCACGCACACCCACTGCCCCCCACCCCAACCTCCACCCCTTCTGCTGCACCTCCTTCTACGCATCCTTTCACTCTCCCACCTCTCTTTCATCCTCTCTGTGCATCTGAAACCCATATATCACCATCTTGGGGTCCAGGGGAGACAGGGGGGCCGGAGTGAAGGTGGGGGATGGTGGTGGGGAGGGGGCAGGCTGAGCTGAGATGCCGTCGCATTCTTGGGGAGCCTCCTCCGCCTCGCCCCCTCCTCTCCCCTGCGGATGGCGGAGGGGAGTGCCGGTAGCAGCCCTTCAAAGCAGGGGGCAGATGCCGGGGTTAAAGGCCTCTCCGGGTTGACACGTCTGCAGCTCCGGGATAAGACAGAGCGAGAAAAAGACACGGACAGAAATCAAGAGAGAGAGAGAGGTAATTGTGAGAGACAGAGAGGGGGGGGGGGGACAAAGAGAGAGGTAGAGAGAGAAAAAGAGAGGGCGCTAGAAAGACATATCAGGAAAGAGAGGGAGAGATAGAGAGGGAGAGAAAGTTCCAGAGAGAGGTAGCAAAAGTGAGACGTAGAGGAAGTGAGACAGGTAGAGAGAGGAAAAAGAGAGGGAGGTAGAGAGAGTTAGAGAAGTAGACAGAGAGGGAAAGAGAGAAGTAGACAGAAAAGGTAAAAAGGGGTTGAGAAGGAGAGAAGCAGGGAAAGTGAGAGACAGAGGGAGGGAAGGAGAGAAGCAGGGAAAGTGAGAGACAGAGGGGAAAGAGAGAAGTAAGGAAAGTGAGAGGCAGAGGGGAAAGAGGGAAGCAGGGAAAGTGAGAGACAGAGGGAGGGAAGGAGAGAAGCAGGGAAAGTGAGAGACAGAGGTAAGGAAAGAGAGAAGCAGGGAAAGTGAGAGACAGAGGGAGGGAGGGAGAGAAGCAGGGAAAGTGAGAGACCGAGGGAGGGAGGGAAGGAGAGAAGCAGGGAAAGTGAGACACAGAGGGAGGGAGGGAGGGAAGGAGAGAAGCAGGAAAAGTGAGAGACAGAGGGAGGAAAAGAGAGAAGCAGGGAAAGTGAGAGACAGAGGGAGGGAAGGAGAAGCAGGGAAAGTGAGAGAAGGAGGGAAGGAAAGAAGTGGATGAAGTGAGAGACAGAGGGAAGGAGGGAGGGAGGGAGAGAAGCAGGGAAAGTGAGAGACAGAGGGAGGAAAAGAGAGAAGCAGGGAAAGTGAGAGACAGAGGGAGGGAAGGAAGGAGAGAAGCAGGGAAAGTGAGAGACAGAGGGGAAAGAGGGAAAGAGGGAAAGAGCAGTCAGGCCCGGCAGCGCCTCAAAGCGGGCAGCCAGCCGCGGCCTAATGTGTATTAGCAACACAAAGAGCAGAGGGGAGGGGCGGGCCAGCACTGGAGGGGCTTTGATTTGCCTGAGATTTATGGGCGTGATGAAATCAGGCCTGAATGCAGCCGGCTTCCCCGTTTTCTCTATCATTTACTCACATCTGAAGCTCCCGCTTTTGTTCCGCGAGACGGACTTTCGGGGATGAAAAGGCAACAAATCTGAGGAGGGAAAAGGAGGGGAGGGGATTCCCCCCTATTTCCCCTTTTCTCCTCTTTTTTAACCAGGATGGGGGGAGCGTGGGGGCCAATTTGGGGAGGGGCTCCCAGGGCAAGGGGGCAAGGAGTTGGGGGGGGGGGTCTTGAAATGCTCCTTTCAGGCAACTGTTTTAGCTGGCTCCAGCCTTTGACAAATGTGCCACATTTCAGAGCAGAGGGCAAGAGAAAAAGAGAGAGGGAGAGAGAGAGGGAGAGAGAGCGAGAAAGAGAAAGAGAGCGGTTGAGAGAGAGGGAGAGAGAGAGAACGAGAAAGAGAGGGGGGGAGGCAGAGAGAGAGAGAGAGAGCAAGAGAAAGAGAGAGGGTGAGAGAGAGGGAGAGAGAGACGGAGAGGGAGAGAAAGAGAGACAGGGAGGGAGGCAGAGAGTGAGAAAGAGAGCAAGAGAGAGAGGGAGAGAGAGAGGGAGAGAGAGACGGAGAGGGAGAGAAAGAGAGGGGGGGAGGCAGAGAGAGAGAGAGAGAGCAAGAGAAAGAGAGAGGGTGAGAGAGAGGGAGAGAGAGAGGGAGAGGGAGGGAGGCACAGAGCAAGAGAAAGAGAGAGAGCAAGAGAGAGAGAGGGAGAAGGAGGGAGGCAAAGAGAGAGGGAGAGAGGCAGAGAGCAAGAGAGAGAGAGAGAAAGAAAGAGATGTGCAAAAAGGCAAGAGCCAAGGAGTGCACACACTCATCTTCCCCGGCTCCAGCGCCCTTCCTCCCTCTCTGAGCAGTGGCTTATGCTGAGTTATGGTAATGCACCCCATAATGCAGGGTGGCTTTCCTCTCCCCCGTGACCAACAACAACACACCCTGGCCTATCGCACCACCGCAGTACACATGAGCAAGCTGTAAGTGCAGTGGAGCCCTTATCCTGGAGCAAGAGGGACATCCTCCCCTCTCCTCCTCTCTTCTTTCTTCTCCTCTCCTCTCTTCCCCTCTCCTCCTCTCTTCTTTCTTCTCCTCTCCTCTCTTCTCCTCCCCTCTCCTCCTCTCTTCTTTCTTCTCCTCTCCTCTCTTCTCCTCTCCCCTCCCCTCTTCTCCTCTCTCCTCCTCTCTTCTTTCTTCTCCTCTCCTCTCTTCTCCTCTCCCCTCCCCTCTTCTTTCCTCTTCTCCTCTCTTCTCCTCTCCTCTCTTCTCCTCTCCCCTCCCCTCTTCTCCCCTCTCCTCCTCTCTCCTCTCTTCTCCTCTTCTCTCTTCTCCTCCCCTCTCCCATCTTCTTTCCTCTCCTCTCCTCTCTTCTCCTATCCTTTCCTCTCCTCTTCTTTCCTCTCCTCCCCTTTCTTATCCCCTCCTCTCCTCCTTTCCCCTTCTCTCTTCTTTGCTGAACTACTCTCCTCTTCTTACCTTTCATCTCCTCTCTAATCTCCTCTCCTCTCCTCTCTTCCCTAATCTTCCCTTCTTTTCTCCTGTCCTCTCCTCTCCTCACCTCCCCACTCTTCTCTCCTCTTCCTCCTCCTCCTCCTCCTCCTCCTCCTCCTCCTCCTCTCCACTCCCTCCCCCCCTGACCCAGTGCAGGCCCAGGCTGTGGGCCTCTGTGCTCTGCAGACTGTCCCCCGCTGACCCCGGCAGTGATAAATCACCCGGAGGGTTAACCACGTTTGAAATGGAGCTGTGAGACCATTATGGGCCCCCTGAGCTTTCTTGACATTGCCAATATGTTATTGGTGTGCTCCGCAAGGGGGGTGGGGTGGGGTGGGGGTCCTCTTCTTCTTCTTTTAGTCCTACACACTGTTTTGAGTGTGGGCATTTTTGGCCAGAGGAAGTCATAAAGTTGGAAGGGAGAGGAGCCCTTTGAACCTGTGGAAGGTGTAACGAGACGCTGCTGTGCAGGAGAGCTTCTTTTGTGCCATGTGTTCTGTGGACACCTTGCTGGTGAAACCGGAGTTGTACTTAGGGGAATGAATGTGAATATTTCTCTCTCTCTCTCTCTCTCTCTCTCTCTCTCTCTCTCTCTCTCTCTCTCTCTCTCTCTCTGTATGTGTATGTGTATGTGTATGTGTATGTGTATGTGTGTGTGTGTGTGTGTGTGTGTGTGTGTGTGTGCGCGTGTGTGTGGCCTTGTTGGTGAAACCGGAGTTGTACTTAGGGGAATGAATGTGAATATTTCTTTCTCTCTCTCTTTCTCTCTCTCTCTCTCTACCTCTCTCTTTCTCTCTGTTCATCAGTTACACATTCTCAAACGAATTTTAAAAGGTAAGTACACCATAATGTAGTCTGTATTAAAATGAAGCAGTTAAAGCTTGCAGTAGTTTTTTCGAGGGACCCACCACCTGTTCTTTAGCAGGTGGTCAGCCTCAATTCTAAGCATTTTTTTTTTCAATTATTTTACACCTTAAAAAACCCCAGATGCAATTAAAGCCAAGTGGCTCACAGTGTAGCTCAATTTCTTCTTCTCTGATATCCGAGCTGAGATGCATTTACAAGGCAGCATTACACCCTCCTTTGTGACACTGGAGTATTTTTTCCCCTACTGTAGGGTAAGGGATTTAGAAGAAGCCACTGGATCAAAGGCGCATGTCTGAATCCTATTGCCATAATCCAATGGGCTGGTAAAATTTTGCACGTTTAATAACACAGTAAGAGGATTAGCACGGTGTTACATATGTCTCTAGGAGAGAGAAGTTTAAAGCAGCCAGTGTTGGTCTACTGCGATACTGCTGATATGTGAGCTATCATTTCCCATGAGCACTGCTGTAACTGTCTACTTGTGTTTAGATATTGTAACGTTCCAGAATGTTGTATGCTTCCCTAACCAAGTGTTATGCACTGATGCAGGCTCCTGCATCAGTGTCAGCTTTCTTTGGCCGGGCATATACAATGAATGTGCCCGCACATACAAGGAGTGTGCTGCAACGTAGGGTGGTTATGATGATTCTGTGTTCTATGTTAACACTAATTCTGTGTTTAATGTTCTACTATAGAATGTGCTTGGGCCCCCTTTTTGTGTTAATGTGAGTGTGTACTCTATAAGTGAGTGGGTGTTAGAGTGTTACATGTGATGTCCTGGCAAATTTTTTCCTGGTTTATCAGAGCCTGTGTCCACCATAGCCCTCTTAATTGTGCCTGCATATGACTGCCATTCTGCATCAGTTGTCTTAAACTTCTGTTGTGGGTATTAAACTGCACTGTGCTGAGTAGAAAAAGCTTAGCTCTTGCTCTACTTGTAGTCTCAAAACATTACTGGGTGAGAAAAAATCTCATTAAAATTCATAAGTGGGAGCTGCAGTGTTCGGATATTTTACTTCTTCGCTACCACCCTGGCGCCAGGAGCAAGATGGAGACTGCACCGATCAGGCCTGTGGCTGTCCTGGTGAAGAGGGAAATTGTCTCTGGGACTTGTCTCAACTACTGCCACCTAAACTGAGTGACTAGGCTGAAGTCTTTACTCTGCTGCCATACACTGACAACGTCCTCAACTACATTCTTGGGGCCAGCGCTGGTTCAGTTCCCTTGACACCCACAGCGGTTATTGGCGGCTGGAGCTGGCTTGAGACATACGCACGAAGCACCTCCTTCATCATCTAGGGGCTATGGCTGTTCACAGTGCTCCCTCTTGGGTTCTGCAGTGGACCAGCTAAGTTTAGGTGTCCAATAGAAAAACTGTCCAGTATTCCCTGAAGCCACTGCAGTCTGTAAGAGCAAACACTGTCTCAGAGGAGTGCTGTTTAGGAGGGTTAGTATGGGTAAGGATATTGAAACACTGCGCTAATATTTTTTTTAACCCCAGCCACATTTGATCCTGCGACACAGGGAATCAGACTTCTGCCCTCTGGCTTCAAGATCAACTCCCTAACTTGAAGGCCACAGCTGAGCACCCACCACACACAGCCCGTCATCTGCCACCACAGCCAGTCCTCCCTCCCAACCATAACTGCACTTTATCCCACCCCCCCCAATCACCTTTTCTACCTCTGCCCTTCATTTAGTAGTCATCCCCCCCTACTGCATTCTACGCACTTTACTCCCCACCCCCCATGCACAGTCTAGACTCACAATCAACAGTTTCACTGCATGTCTTACTACTCAGTATGTCTATGCATGTGACAAATAAATATCCTTGTATCCTTGTATCCTTGTTACTTCAGTCTCCTCTCTGGCTGAGCAGAAAGAACCTAGAACTCAGAGCTTCCCCTAGGGGACGACTTACCTACTGTGCAGGGATCAGGCCTTTGTGCCCTGGTTGATGACCTTCAGACAGCCAAAGGGACCCAATGATGACCCAATGATGGTTTGAGACACTGCATGACTTTAAGATATGTCACCAAGATGGCTGTCACCATGCTGGTGCAGATGCTCTGTCCTGGTGGCTGTGGGCAGGGGAGTTTTGCTGGCGCTGTTAGTGCCGAAAGGTCCAAGACACGACATTCCCAAAGGTGGTTGCTTTTGCACACCACCACTCCAGGTGATGATGCAGCAGCTCCTGCATGGAGGCTGGCAGACTCCCCGGCACCATCACGACGCGACATCCTGCAGCTGCTGGTGTCTCATCACCTGCGTTCCCTTGAGCTGGTTCGGTGGGGACGGGTCACTTAGCAAATCTTGCTTTGCTTGGAATAGCAAAGATGCTTCTTTGGCTTTAAATTTAATTTTACTGGCAAGTCTGTTGCCAAAACGTGGAGCCATGGATCCACCGCTGTGGATGCCTCTTGTACGACCATACTGGGGCTGACTGTACACTTCAGTCTATGTCCACCCTTGCCCTCTGAGTTGTACTGAGTTGCGTATAAGATCATTGCCTGCTTGCGATTCTGCATTAGCTGTTGGAAACTTGTGTTGGAGGCATTACATGACACTATGCTGAGTGGGAATGCCATACAATTGCATTATTACGCCACGCAAGAGCCCGCATAAACAGGGCATTGCGTTGTTGCAACATTGCATTATTGCGTCACGCATTAACGGGGCATTGTGTCATTTTGTTATTGTGCTCACCCGCTCTGCCGCCACTGGGCTGTAGGAAATGTTGTCTTGTGTTATTCTTGCCAAACTGTAAAGCACTTTGAGCTGCATTTTGTATGAATTGTACTATACAAGTAAAGATGATGATGATTATTATTATTATTATTATTATTATTATTATTATTATTATTATTATTATTATTATTATTATTATTATTATTATTATCATTATTATTATTATTATTATTATTATTATTATTATTATTATGGGTGCGTTATGATTATGATTATGATGGTGATTATTATTATTATTATTATTATTATTATTATTATTACTGAAGCAGTTGTAGATCATAGCACTTCTGAAACATCTGGCTGTGGACATCCTGGGACCTTTTCCCACCAGCACTTTTCCCACTCCGTCCTGATGTCTATGAACCACTTCACTGAGAGGTCGAGGGGTTGTGCGGTCCCCGACCAAAGTGCTGCCACTACAGCTGTGTGCCTGGTGACTTAGATGCTCCGCTGATTCAGTGTACCTCAGGGAAAGACCAAGATTGGACCAGGGGCGGAAGTTAGACACTGGAATGTTCAGTGAAGTCTACCCGCAGCTGCACATGAAGAAAACTTGGACCAATTCGTTGCACCCCCTAGAGCGATCGGCTCATGGAGCATTCAAGCCTCTGCTTCTTGTCAACCGAGCTCGTCATCTTGTCTCTTTGCCACTGCTATGATTGGGACCTGAACTCTACCCCTGGTCTTGTGGGTTTAACTAAGGGATGTCCACAAGTCTACAAAGTGTACCTCTGGGGTCCTTATATTTTGACATAAGCTCCAAGCCCGATTGGATTTAATATTCAGTAGTCCTACAGAAAACCCTGTTCTCTGTCTTGTACCAAGATAACAAGAAAGGAGCCTTGCCTAAGCAGATTAGCATATTGCTACTGGGTTGGAAAATGTTTTGTGCTAGTCAGACTGCCTTATGTTGTGTGTAGGGTGGGTCTGGTCAGACCTGATCGGTCCTTTCTCCTCTCTGTCCTATTGGCTTCTCCTGACAGAGCTACAGATAATGAACCTGTGCTGCCTCACCCTGTACCCTGATCATGAGTAGTGGAAGTAGCCTCAGGGTACTCGCTGTGTAAGCAACACCTGCCTCAGCACTAAAAAGAGTGTTTTAAATACCTAGCTAGGTAAAGTGCCAGAGTGGTGTGTGCTTCTGTGAATGTATAAGATATAGTGTAGCGCATATTCAATATTTAATTTTAGAATGTAGTTTACTAGGTCCTCGTGCATCCCTAAATTGCATTCTCTGTGTGATCAGCAGTGGGTGTGTTAAGCTACTGGTTATACCCTGCTGGTGTAGCGTTCCCTGTGTGTTATTATGTCTGTTTAGCTTTGCCTTCTGGGTTAAGATCACTTTCTTCTTGCTTTTCTGTTTAACTTGTTTGAAACTTATGTTGTGTGTAATAAACATCATTGTAGCTGTGAGGAAACGCCTAAGTTTTGCTCCATTGCTGCAATATGGAGGTCAGCTGTTTTATTGTGGGGAGAACAAAAACGTCTCCTAAAATCCTAATGTGTGATTGGCCCCATCTGCTGGTGGTGCTTGAAAGGTACACTAATACACCAATACTTTTCAGCAGTTAACGGTCCATGTGAGTTGAGGGACAGGTCAACATTATTGACGTTACTGAAAAATACGTCCATCTTTATTCAGACCTAGCCTACTTAACGGCCACGCTTGACACACTGCAGGTCACACATTCTTTTTTTAGTCTGACAAAGGTAATCGGTAATCGTATTTTTTTTTTTCATAAAGAGAGGAAAAAGACGAATCTGAGTAGTACCAACGAACAATTAAGATGATTCAAAATATCATAACGGAGACAAGAAAATCTTATCCCTAGACAAGACCTCCCCCCACCGCTTCACCTCCCACGCTGCAAACAGTGCCGTTTCTTTGGAAGTGTTGAGTGGGCTGAGATTAGACTAATGAACGCGATAGAGCCTGCGTCTAGCATAGTGCAAACGATCATAATTAACATGTTTCAACAATCAGCGTCTAATGGAGACGGATAAGCCCCAGTGTGCAGTGGAAAAAGGAAAAGAAAAAACACCATCTGGAGAACGACAGACAGTTATTACTTCTTAAATGTGAAAAATATCTAGTGTCTATGTGTATAGGTTTTCCATTTATAGATAGGCTACAGCTGCCTACCAATTAAAAAAAGTTTAAACTAGGCTATACCCTTATTATTTAATATTGAAACCGTATTGGTTTCAATATTAAATAATAAGGGTATAGTTTAAACTTTTTTTAATGGGTGTTGGTTTAGATGTGTTGTGGTATAATGGAAAGTACCTGTTTGAAATGTAACACAAGTATTATCTGCTATGCAAATGTAGTCTTATGAGAAATGCAAGAATGTAAGATTGCTTTTTGGAATAAGAAAAATGGAATTTCCTATCCAGAACCAATAAGATCTTCCATGTGGACCTACTGAAGGCCTTTACTTGGAAAACGAATGCATTCCAGAGCTTCGGTAATTCCCAAAAGACATATAATCACAATTTACTATCTGAAACTGGGGTTATATTACAGAAATATAAATATAAAAAATGCATCTAATCTGTGGTAATGTGCGTTGCACTCTGACACAGAAAGTAAGGGAGTCATGTCCAATCGAACCCCATTCCTAACACAGGCTGTTTTTCACCCAGTCCCCTTTCCCCTCCATCCACTTCCTCCTGTGACACTGTGATGTCAGCCAGTAAATATGTAATACATGCTGACTAATTCAGCCGCTGGTTTGTAAAGATAACATTACTGAACTATAGTGAACTGCAAACAGGCGATACAGTCCCTATGCACACACACAGGTGCTGAGCCTGATATTACCCTAGGGCCTAGAGGAGATGTCTGTTGCTGGCCATGAATGGTGAATCTCTGAGAACATGAGAAAAGGGCTAAGCCTATTTTGGTTTGCTAATAGTTCAATGTGAGGTGTACTGTAACTATAAGGTGCAAATGAACTGTTAACCACAGTTCTCTGGAAAGCTCAATGCAGACATTTCCATCTACACACACACACAGACACACACACAGGATGAGGCATAGTGTACTTTTTTCCTAACAACCCCCCCCCCCTCCCCACAAACACACACACACACACACACACACCAAAGACGTGCAGAATAGCTATGCTGGGGCTAATTAGGAGAAGCAGCTGCTGCACCAAGTTTGCTTAATGCTCCAAGGAAACAACTCTGATCATAGCTTTTCTGTGAAGCTGACACAACTAAACATCATTTTACTGATTGAAACATTTTCCTCAAAAAGACGCATTGTGAAAAGATCTTGTCCTAGTTGTGACAACTTGTTTTTCTTTTGCAGTAGCAGTTACACAACAACCTGTAATTGAATTTGCACATAGCTTGGATGCTGATGATGCAAAGTGTCAGGGACTGGAATTAGTTCATCAAGAGCTGTGTTGGAATGGGTGAGTTAAAAAATGCAGTAGAATATGTATGTTCAATTATTGGAGGTTTGAACCATTATTCATAATAATTTATTGTGTGTCAAACGGAAATAAATTGCATGTGTGGGCCCATAGCATCCATACGCATTTGGTTTATGCATACATATGTAGACTTCTCTGTGTGTTTATGCGTGTATATGTGACATACTGATACAGCCCCATGAAAGCTATATCTACTTTCCAATGTATTTTTGTTGGGTTTGACATATGTGAAGGCATTTGAAACAACAACTCAATATGTATTTCAAATTTGCATATGTGTGTGTGTGTGTGTGTGTGTGTGTGTGTGTGTGTGTGTGTGTGTGCGTGTGCATGTGCAAGTGTATGTGTGTGTGTGTGTGTGTGTGTGTGTGTGTGTGTGTGTGTGTGTGACTCAGCTCACCTCATTTGTCATCGTCTTCGTTCCATGTCCTTCATGGTGTCTCGGTCTTCCCATTACACACAAGTCCCCTTCACGAAAACATAAGCATTAGTGTCACACTGGTCATGTGGTTGTTGGCAAGACAGTCCAGGCACTCTGCCGGCAAAATGAGCACCTAGTTGGGCACTTTGTGAGAGATTCATGGCTACATTTTGCAGTGACTTCCATCTAAGTAAACCTTTGCGCACTTCAAATGACATTGACGGGTGATGGCGCCATCTGGTGCAATGAGGGTAGACGCTGTAATGTAACGACAACATCTGGATTTAGCATCTCCGATGAGCTTTTTCAAAGGAAACCAATTAATCACCAGTTTAGACTGAGGTGATCATTGACGTGTTGTGTCACCCTGGGACATGAGATTCTGCACGTTTCATTGTCTGATTACTGATTTCCTGCAGAAATTAATTCATAAATCTTGCTGTGACTACAGCTATTTTTTACCTATTTCCTGGTGTCAGTGATACTAGATAATTGCTGAATTTTACGCCCTTGGCGTTTTTCTTTACCTGTATGAAGTACAGAAACAGGAGTGCTAAACAGGAGAAAAAAAACATACACACACAGACACACACACAGACACGCACACACACACACACACACACACACACACACACACACACACACACACACACACACACACACACACACAGTGTTGATGAATGTATTGTTCTTTTCTCCATCTGTCAAGGTTGGATGATTTTGTGAACATTTCTGTCTTCAGTTCTGTCTGGAACGGTGAAGGCCATATACTGTAGCTGCTGTTTTCACACTTGCTCCTGTGCAAACCCCTTGAGAGTGCATTGGGAGTGTGTCGCAGTGAGCTGATTCACCCTAATCCTGTGTAGCTATGAGGTAAGGCAGAGATTTGGGTGCAGCTGCATTGTTTGCTTACTGCGAGGCCAAGGACAGAAGGCCATCTGGCTGCAGCTGGTGGAAAGCATGTGCAACACAGACTGCCATTACATTCCCTTCAACAAAATTACAGTTTTTAAATCATTTTGCACAAGTTGGAATGAGTGGTAGGTGAAAATATTTTCATCTGTCTTACAGTTTTTCTCAGTCGCTTTGGTGCTTTTCTCACATCAGTATTTACATTTGCACAGCAGTTAGTGATTTTCTCAAAACAATTAGTGCAAACGGCAAAACCTAGTAGATAACCTGCAAAAGCATGTCACTTGCTCAAAATGGATAGTCCATTCCTCAAAAGCAAGTATTCATGTCAATGAAACTGCTAGTGTCACCAAAATGAGAAGTCTTGATACCATGGTTTATGAACAAGTCAAATGGCTTTGTCATGTTTTCATTATGACAGTTTATTCTCTCAGTGTTTTACAATGCAAAAAAAAAGGTCGAACTCTGTGACACGGCCTGAAAATGCTCAAGACAGCACTATACACTACTTGTACAGCCATTTGAAAACTACAGTAAAGTTACACATTGCTGAACATAGGTAAATCATTCTGGCACATCCAGACGTTCCTGTCTGTCTGGCCATATATTTTCATCTACATCACAACAGATATCCCTTGCAATGCAGTGAGAAAAATATCTCCTGGAGTGGCGAATCCACCTTCTGCATGACTCTGCTGTGATGTTGTCACATGCTGCATCCATGGCTGCTAGCAAGGCCATTTGCACATGTAGATGCCGGTCATAAACCTTCCACCTCCAGGCAGAGAAAATCTCCTCTATCAGATTAAGGAATGGGGGGTAGGTAGGTAGATATTCAACCAGCATCCTGTCATGTGCTGCAAACCACTGTCTGACCAGATGTGAGTGGTGAAAACAGACATTATCCCACACAACAACATACTTGTTGAGTTAGCCCCCACTCCTTTCATTCTCAGGGACTATGTCCCTGTAAAGAGTGTCTAGAAAAGTCAGCGAATGTTGTGTATTATATGGACCAAGACAGCTGAAGTTCACCTGAGAGCAATTGTTCAATGTAGAAGACATTTTCAGCAAACAATGATAAAGAAAGGTATAACATTTGGTTGACAGATAACTAGTTCAACAATTTTGTATGTAATGACTTAAGCAATGAAATGAAGACTATTAGTTTCAATGGGAATGACTATTCAACATCCATAAGTATAGTTAATTTTAACTGACATGACATAAGCAAATGAAAATATTATAAAACAACATTGTATTGTATGAAAGCAACTGATACATGTCCAAAAGCATTTGCAATTTGTTCAGAGGAAGGAGAAATTGCTACTATGATGTGCACAAATGACTAAATGTTGTGGAGGTTGAACTAATAGTTATGAGAATTTTCATTCTGATCTGAGAAAAGCACCAAAGCGACTGAGAAAAACTGTAATATGCAAGTTTTCATTAATTTATTACTGCCCAGTGTTGTAACTTGCTTGCTCACATTTGTGTTTACACAAACATCACGTAGCTCTCCTTTTGTTGAGACGCAAGACTGTAAGATTACAGTTTTTCTCTATCGCTTTGGTACATTTTTCGAATCTTTCTTGCAATTTGCAGAAGATTGAGTGCATTTCTCAAAACAGTTTGGACAAATAGCAAAACACCGTGGATCACCTGCAAAAGCCAGTCTCTTGCTCAAAATCCTTAGTTCATCCCTCAAAAGCAAGTTTTTGTGTCAATATACGTGTTAGTGCCATCAGAATGTTTAGTCATTGTGTCACTCTGTATGGATAAGACAGTCAAATTCATTAGTCATGTTGGCAATTGAATAGTGCACTTCGAAAGGACATTTTGATGTAAAATGTGGTTTAGGTGTGATGACAAGTGTTGTACATTTCACCTCATAAAATGTATATGTGTGAGATTGATTGTAAAAGACAAGATTCACATTTACAGAATGACTTCTTTATTGGCAGACATTGACATTGCAGTGTGTAAAGAAAAAAAAGACAGCACTGGACAGAACAAAGGTAAAATACAGTACGTAAGTAAACATAGGTCAAAAATATAAACATAGGTCATACAGTAAGTAAACAAAAAATATGAACATCTCCCTAAATTCTAAATCCTTATCCTGATCTTCAGCTTCTTCACATTCTCCTCTGTCAGGCAACAAATTTTCACCCACGTGACACCGGCAGCGTGGATAGCATCTTCTGGAGTACCTAATCCATCCTCTTCCAAATCCTCCACCATGCAGCCTCAGCCTCTTCCTCTCCTTCTCCCTGTTGTTGTCCATTTTCTTGTCCTTCCATTGTCAGACATTGTAACTTTGTATTGTGCTCTGGTTATATACTTTCCAGTAGATTGTTCATGAGATGCTCCCTTGAGCTCATTCAGAAAACTATTGATCATTGGTTTCTCAACTGTCTTCATTAGAAAAAGTCTAGATTCAAGCAATTTACGAATTTAGATCATATTTACAAATGTCTTATGGAAATGTATAGAAATGTGCTTGACATGTTATGATAGCTTGGTAAATCATTTTGCATGTTAAGACTTATATGATGAACTATAGCCTAAATGTTTTGAGGAGTGAGACTATTTGATAGATTCCCATAACAAAGCATTTTGATTAGCATGACAAAGGCAATTGATAATGTACGAAAAAACTGAGAATTGTACACAATCATTTGCATGGATGGACAAAAGCATTTGCAATTTGCTTAATGCAATGAGAAACTGCCTTTTTCATCTGCACAAATGGCATGATGATGTGACAATTGAACAAGAACTTTTGAGAATTTCAATTCTGATGTGAGAAATGTACCAAACCAATTGAGAAAAACTGTAAAATGTCGCTGCCTCTAATGCTCTCTTGTGGACAGATCAAGTATTACACGCCGAGACATACTGTTTGCCATTTTATTAAAAAAGAGTACAGAAGGCAAGCTTCTCTTTTTTTACAAGAATATTTGGACACAGATACACGACATATGATTGTAATGTTCAAATTATTTCATGACGTAAGCCTACATGCCTATGGGTTCCAAGAATGGCAAATACATAGCACCATTTTATTTGGCAACATTGATTAAAAATATGATACAAATTTTCTTTGATTCATCACACACATACATATTTCAAAGGTAATTCAAAGCACTTGCAAACAGACAAAACAACAATAACCAATGGACATTAACTGAGATTGCTTTTTTGATTGTAAGTCTAGTTAAGTAGGTAAGGTGGGATGGTTGGGGCAAAACCAACACAGTAGAGTTTCAGCATCTCCTCCCCTTTTATGCATTGATATCACTGCACTGAAAGACAATCCAAAATCTGGGGAAACTGAACCACCTCAAACACATTAAGAACACTATTATATACACAAAGTATGTACTGTAAAACATGTTATAAATAGACAGACCACAGACATCACACACACACCAATCACACTGAGACATTAACTATTGACTGACATGTATTTTTTTCTGTCTTTGTTTTTTTTGTTGTTGTTCCTTCTTAGTAACACATTTAGTGCTATGTCCAAAGATGGCCACCACAAGGGGGCGCTCTATGGTGCTGCTGGTACCGGGCTGTTCTTACTTGACTGAGTGAGACTGCTGGGAGAGTGGGTGTCCTCCTGTTCCCCTTTTGCCTACCCCTCCCTCCCTCCCTCCCTCCCTCTCCCTGCCCTCTGCCTCTCGTCCCCTCTCTTCTTCTCTCCTCTCCTCTCCCTCTCCTCTCCTCTCCTCTCCTCTCGGGGCCTGCTCACTCCTTCTTCCTGAGGACGATGTAGATGAGGCCGCTGACCAGCGAGAGCGGGAAGGCCACCCAGGCCAGCACATAGGCGTGCCCGTAGGAGCTTGACTCGGGACCGTTGTTCATTACTGTGTAGATGATCGCTCCACTCATCACAAACAAGCCTGGGAGGAGACGAAGACAGAGAGAGAGAGAGGGATGGACAGAGAGAGAGACAGGGATAGAGAGAGAGAGAAAGAGAGAGAGAGAGAAAGACAGACAGAGACAGAGACAAGGAGAGAGGGAGGAAGAGAGAGAGAGAGAGAGAGAGAGAGAGAGACAGAGAGGGGAATGGTTTAGAGAGTGGTTGGTTCAGAGAGTGGAGTGTTTTTGGGAGGGTTGTGAGGTTCTAGCTTGTGATGTTGGTAAAAGGAACATGCTGCTTTATACTGTAGTTGGGGTGTAAAGCACAGATGTGTAAGTGTGTGTGTGTGTGTATGTGTGTGTGTGTGTGTGTGTGTGTGTGTGTGTGTGTGTGTGTGTGTGTGTGTGTGTGTGTGTGTGAGAGGCAAAGAGCAATAGATAGATAGATAGATAGATAGATAGATAGATAGATAGATAGATAGATAGATAGATAGATAGATAGATAGATAGATAGATAGATAGATAGATAGATAGATAGATAGATAGATAGATAGATAGATAGGGTAGTGTGCATATGTTGACAGTGTCAGGTGTGTGACTGTGGGGTGGGCACTCACTAGCGAGGATCTGGAAGATGGCGGTGAAGTAGAAGCGCCCTCCCTTGACCAGGGTGAAGAGCTGGCACAGGAAGAAGACGAACGACAGCAGGCAGAAGAGCACGGATAGGACCATCAGGGCCTGCACTGCCTGCAGCCAATCTGCAGCCACACACACACACACACACACACACACACACACACACACACACACACACACACACACACACCATAGTTATCACATCAGTACTCCAACACAGCACATGTAGTCAATTATGCATTTTCAAAGCAAAGGGCAGTCATAACCCAGAGAGCACAGAAACACCACAGCCCATTATATTTATGTAATACTTCATTTTTACATGTCAAATTATGGCAAGCCATTCTTACGAGCAATGGGTTTGCAGAGGAAGGATGTATGCTTGAAAGAGCCTGACCTTCACTAATTGACTGTTTACAGTGGTATCCTCCATTCTTTGAAGTGCATCCGTACCATAGGTCTGTGCTAAGGTCTCCATCCACTAGCCAAGCCTGACACGCCCATCCACACACACACACACACACACACACACATGGGAAAACAGCGAAAAGGACATTATAATAAGACAGCTATGTTTCAGGTGGATATTACAACCAACAGGACAACTGTGTAGGCAGTTGATGTACAAAAAGACTCAAATTTCTATACTCACATTAAGGGCTGTTGAAATTATCAGTAGGATCAAATCCAGCAGGTGGAGAATCATAACTCCGACTAGAACGACCAGCATTTTGAAATCTATCTAGAATGTACAAATCAATCAGTCAATCAATAAGTCAGTTAGATCAATGAATAAAGTTTAGCGAAGTAGGCAAACGCCAATAGCGCAGCTTGTGCAATACTTCATTTGTCCACCAGGTTGTACTGCCTACTCAATTATATACTTTGCGTCCCTAAAAGTTTCCTCCTACTTTTTTATGTGAAAATACTGCGTTCCGTTATTTACAAAATAGTTGCACCACATTTTGAATTCATATTGCCGTTAAACTTGACAAACAATCAAAAAAGTCTATGAGTTAACCAAAACTTGTTAATAACGCCCAAAAGTCAATTTCCCCACATTTTTACAACTTTCAAAACAATCGCGTTACAAGTCCAGAAAAAGTTCAGAAAACAGCAAAATCTTTTCAGTAGTAGCACGACACTGAGATGCTGCAAAGAGTTAAACACAAGACGTGCAATATTACATAAAACAAGTATGCCAACTGAAGAGCAAATACCCTGGCCACAGCTGCAATTATTGATTGTTTTGACAGATTTTTTGGGTCAACAGATTTAGCATATCATCTCTAACATTTCTGAACCATTAAAAAACAAAATGAAAGCAAACATATTACGAAAAGTAAACTGAAAGTTGGTTAATCCACTTCAGGACTCGTAAATCCAAATGGACGAAGGAACAGGGGTGAGGCACTCATATTCCGTTATGCGCGGGGCAATATAGACTCTGTTTTCTACTGCTCCCATCAAAGTGCAGAACAGAAATACACGCATAAGACCTCGACAAATCCAACTTACAGATAGGCTAGCAAGGTGTAGAATAAAAAAAGACTCCACCAACGACAGAGCACAAGCGAGGAGAGAGCGTAGCTGCCCGTTTCAGAGTTCCTACTATAGATTCTCAGACCGTGGGTCCTGTATCCCAGATGCAACAGCACCACAGTCAACTTTTTCAAAACGTGAGAACACCGCCCTGTGAGCGTCGCTACGTCACCACCCAGTCTACTCTGTCCCTCTCCCAAATACACACGCCAACACTTGAGAAAGGGCTGTCTAGAGGATGGGCGGAAAACACATGTTGACTTCTCCCAAATCGTAGATTACATAGCTTATGTCTAAGTTTATGGCTATTTTCAAACACAGCTTAATTCCTCACATAAGTCATTGCAATGAAGTTTATTATGTCATTGTGTTGCATCTTAGTTAAAATCAGAAGACAATGATTTGAAGTCCAGAAAATCTAAAGTAAAAGAGATCTGTTGTTGTTGTATTCAGTAAGCATCTACATGTTCTCTAATGACCGCCCACTCTGCTTACACTCCTTCCATATGCGGACCTCATGTGTGCAGGGTGTGTGTGTGTGTGTTGTGTGTGTGTGTGTGTGTGTGTGCGTTTCTCCTGGAGGCCTTGTGGTATGGAGAGAATGTGCCATGGCTCTATTTACCTCTGCTCTTTGGGAGGACGATAGATAGTGTCTGGCTGTGCCAAAGTGCTAACTTGATGAGTTATAGTAGAACACACACACACATGCATACACAAACAGGCACACACACACACACACACACAGGCATGCACACACACATACACACACAGGCACGCACACACACAGGCATGCACATGCACACGCACACACGCACGCACACGCATACACACACACATATGCATACACAAACAGGCATGCACACATACACACACACACATACACACACACGCACACACAGGCATGCACACACACACAGGCATGCACACACACAGGCACGTGCACACACACACACACATACACACACACACACACACACACACACTCACACACAGTCATGCACACACACACAGGCATGCACACACACACACACACACTGGTGCCATGCTCTCTACAGTACTACAGCGGCCCATTGTTTGTAAACAGTGCGGCCCAGGCCACGGTTCTGCCCTGTTTTGGGCTGCTGCTTCTGGACGGGTCGGCGCTGCAGGGTGGATTAGAGGCCCTGAGGCTAAGCCTCGCAGAGAGAGAGAGAGAGAGAGAGAGAGAGGGAGAGAGAGAGAAAGAGGGAGAGAGAGAGAGAGAGAGAGAGAGAAAGAGAGAGAGAGAGAAAGAGAGAGAGAGAGAGCTGCCCGCGGCAAGCAGTATTTTCCTTTTTTTCCTTTTTTTCACCCCTCTTCCTCTTGCGAAGGTGCCCGACGGAGGTTGCTGCTGCTGCGGCGATTTGTGGTGGCCAGCAGCTTAAGGGAGTGAGGGAGGGAGGCGTGTGTGTGATGGTCTGGCCGCTCAATCTACTACATCAAGCCCCCGTCAGCCGTCAGGCGCAGGGCGGAGTGGGGGTTTTGGTAGGGGTATTGGTGGTGTGTGTGCATCAGGGGCGGACATTAAAACAACACTAAGTAGTTTAAAATAAAATTGTTTCAGTGATACATCAACTTGTAACTGGGTGAAGGGCACTTCTGAATTTGCTTTGCCGCCCTCCATGGGCTATAACCGCACTACGTAAGTTTGGAGGAGCGGGATGTCTCTCTGTAGTT
Source organism: Coilia nasus (assembly GCA_027475355.1). Lineage (NCBI taxonomy): Eukaryota > Metazoa > Chordata > Actinopteri > Clupeiformes > Engraulidae > Coilia > Coilia nasus. The sequence continues at coordinate 29,055,166 of CM050216.1, forward strand.
GAAATGAGAGACAACTCCGATTCCAACCTGTACGGCGACCAAAGATAACAACTACTTAGTGTTGCTTTAACTTTACAAAATCTCAACCTTTACCAGCCACTGACAAATAAAGGGTGAAATTTACCAGCCACTCAACAGTTAATCATTATTTCCTGTCGGAAATCTACCAGCCACTTTCATATTTTACCAGGATTTGGCTGGTGGCTGGTGTCAATTTCCATCCCTGGTATGCATGTGTGTAGGAGGGTATGGTGGGGTGTTGGGGTGGGCTGAAGGCCTATTACATATCAGCATATCAGCACCAAACTGCGCTGTCACGGGCAGCAGGGTAGTGCAGGGTGCCAGCACGTGCGTGATGAACTGGGGTGGCGTATACAGTAGAATGCCTCTGCATTTGATGGATGCTGCCTGGCTCCAGTGCAGGAATGTAGGCAGGGCCGGGTCAAGTATCCAAGGAAATGTCAGGCCAGCTGATTTAGTGTGTGTTGCATTATGTGCATTTATTTATGTATCTGTGCGTGTTAGTATGTGTGTGTGAGTGAGTGTGTGTGTGTGAGTGTGTGTGTGAGTGTGTGTACGCCTGTGTGTGCGTGTGTGCACACATACGCATGTTTATGTGTGTGTAGTATCTAGCCCTTCTGCTGTGGGTAAGCTCACATATCTGCACATTAGCTGGATGCACTATTTCACACAAAGATATTGAGGTGATATGCTACAACTAATTTCTTTACGAGTCTCCAGTCTTTCTCTGCCGTTATGTTGATTGAACGCATGACGAGAGGCATCCTTCAGCTGAAAGACCGCTGGCCACTGGCCAGCCTGATGCCCTGCGAGGGATTGAGAGAGTGAAATGTGGGGCAGAGAGGCTGAGAGGCTGTCAGGCGCTTTGATTTAGGCGCTGTAGTGTCTGGGGCTGAAGGGAGGTAGCTACAGGATGAAGCCTTGATATGCAAAAGTGAGAATTTGCCAAGGCGAGAGGAATTTGGCACGAGGTATTCGACACAATATTCAGAAAGCTGTCAAGGCTTCTGACATACAGTCTCATCCCACTGTGAAGGCCTGCAAGCGTGTTACTTA